>JARHVA010000744.1:3487500-4087500 GCA_037957365.1 Torreya grandis | reverse complement strand
TTTCCTATTTCAGCCTATAGTGGAGGGATTTATACTTTGTTGTGTTGTATGTGTAGCTGAATTAAAACCTCAGGGCATAAAATTATCTTTATTTTCAAGTAGAGATAGTCATGACACATGTCCCACTTTTGTTCTTGGACCTAGAGCCATCAAAGAACAAACTCCACACTCCATCAAGGTCTTGTTTGGGCTAGTAAGATCTAGTATGATATCCCCTTCCTCATGCATATAATATACCCCCAAACCTACCTCTTAAATGATCTTGTATGGATAATAGATATGGTTATCTACCCCCCAATCATCAAGAATCAAATTTGATATACCTTCAATTGGTTCAATTGGCTCATGACCATTTGGGTGTTCATCTTTGTCTATGATAGTGCAATTGACATTAGATAAATTAGGCATGTAGGGCTCTAAATTGAACCTAGAGATAGGCTCAGACCTTATGGTGATCTTTGTTTCATACTTGTTCCTAAAAACCATATAATACTAGTCAGAAGAGAGATATCCCCCTATCTTGCTAGTGAAATCCCTAAACAGACATAAGGTAAAGTAAGGAGGGAGGTCAACTACCACCACATCTTGGGATATAATACAATTTGGAAAAGCAACCAAGATAGTTTTAGAACCCTAAGTACACCAACAATCTTATTAATAGACCCATCTAGTTTTAAGACCCCTTTAGCATTAAGTTCATACTTTAGCCCCAACTTATCTACTATAGACGTAGGCATGATAGAAGTAATATCCCCACTATCTATCATACAGTTATATAATAGGGAATCACCTATAATGATAGAGAGATAAAATGGAGGGGGTTTGTTTACCTTGGGTTCTTGAGACTCATGAGGCTGATTGGTATTGGCTAGGATTACACCCACCTGTTTTGCCTCTTGTCTAAGATGTGGAGTTTGGACAACTCTTCTTGGAGGAGATCTTTTTGTCTCAGAATGAGCAAGGTATCTCACATAGGTATGGTGACATGGGCCTTCTTCATCTAATCCACAATGCTAATATGAGAGATGGTATCCTTTAACTACAATTTAGGAGTAGTAGTACCACTTAGAGCTTGTGTGAATTAGGGTATGATGGACCCTTATAACTTTGCCCTTTCCCATCTTGAACTTTCTAAGTTGTGGTCTTATGGGTTGCACATTTTCCATTAGCATCTTAAGGTAATTGACATGATGGCGAAGATATTATCCCAACTTCTAAATCATCACCAACTACCCTTTTTTTATCCCTTGTATGGGTTATAATAGGACTGTCAACCTTGGTTGCAACCCCAAAATGATTGGTTACACATTGCTCAAAAGAATGTTCTCCTTTTTGGAGGTTAACAAAAAAATTATTGGATGGTGCTTTACTCCTATTGATTCCTTGTTGATTTGACATCTTAGATTGAGTCATGGAGTGTCTCCATGTTGCATAGAAGGACCTTCTTTATGTTGTGTAGGAGGCTAACTATCATGTATTAGAGGAGCCTGATAATAGCCAATAACCTCATTTCCAAATTTTATTAGGTCACATTATAAACTAAGTAGAGGTTGGCTATGTCTACAATATGTTCAACAGGGGTGGTTGAGTTTTATCCTATGAAATATAGAATGCTCTTAAGTGCATTGGTAGGTATATCATCAAATTGGTACATATTTAAGGGGATTTTACCATTGAAGGGTACAAAAGCTTAATGTTTAGGACTAGCCATTGGTATAGGGTTTATAGTAGCCTTTTGTTGAGTAAAATTAGGAGAATTAGGGGGGTGTAGGATTAGGATTAGACATAGGATACCTTTTCCTCCTAGAAAATTCCAAAGATAAACCAACAAACTTAGCTTCTTTACCTTTTAATGAAGACCTTGTGACCACTTTTGGCATGAAACTTGATTGTAGATATGTTACTAGAGTACTTGAAGCTCTTTGATAACATCTAATACTACAAGTGTATGCTCTAACTCACTTGAATCCTAGTCCTATTAGGCATACCAAAATTGTTAACTCACCAAATTACACCCTTAGGAGAGGATATTTTAGGCTTTCCTAAGTTTAGGGTAACATGGGATTATTCCAAAGGTTGTGGATGACCTATGGATAGACTAAACCTATAGTTTATGGGGATAGCTCCTCTGGTGTATAAATTAAGCTCAAATAAATAAGCCTAATAACTTATTATCATGAAAAAGGATAGAGAAATATGAAATAGAACCTAATATAAATGGAGGTGATGCACCATAACATTATATCCACTCTAACTAATCCTTAATTAACACTTTATGAACTAATAAAGGAATAGTGACTAAAACAAGATTTCCAAGGGGATTCTAGGCATTAGTAATTCATATTAATGCTATGTAGATTGATATAACTTGAAGGTAATGGAGAATGAAACACAGTCACCAAAAGTTGACACATCACATGACCTACATAGAATAGCATCCTAAAAACTAGGTGAAAATATGGACTTGTAAAAGAGAATGAAACTTCACCACTTCTAAAAATCAACAAACACATAACACACTAAGATAGTGAGGAAATATGAAAACAATCCTTCTTTATTTATTCAAAAGGTTTACAAGATATAATTTTGGCATAGTTTCATCACACCCAATCGAGGGATGAATATAATAGCCTTAAAGCCTCAATTTATAGAATATAAATAAAGAAAGAGAGGGAAATATGGCATGGATAATGAATTTATAGGTCATGAATGATCTTCATTCACTCCATCATCAGTTACAAGCATCAATAATAGCTTCATTCTCCCTCTATGCATTAGCTTCATGGTTGGTGGTCTTCAATGAGCATGGCATAGAGATGGAGTAGTGGAGGATAATTCAACCTTGGTTGACCCCATCCAAATTGTTGTCCCCAAAAATAGACTTCTCATTTTTTGGGACATGTGAACTGTTTTGCTTCCTCAGACCAAAATAATCTCTTCCCTTCTTGAAATTTGTTCTAAGCATTCAAATTCCTCATTTTTCAAGATTCACAGAAATCTACGAACTCTACAGGCTTAAATCTATGGACTCTGCAGGCCAAGTTCAACGGACTTCACAGGTTGATTTCTATAGACTCTATAGGAAAGAAGCAAGCTCTCAACACTTAGGTGATTTCAAAGTGTGTTCAATGACAAGGCTCAACCAAAAGAGTTCATCGGCAAGCTTCTAAGCAAGGATTGAACCATTGAATCATTGAACCTTGAACCATTTTGGTTCAACGGGTTCAATGGGTTCAAAGGTTCAACATCAGTAGCAAGAGTTAAGCACATTTTTCAAGGTTCAAAGTTTAACCGCTTAAAGGTTCAACAGCTTCAAAACACTTATCAAAAAGAAGAAGGCTTGAATCATTGAACCATTGAACCACTTTGGTTCAAAGGTTTAATGGGTTCAATGGTTCAATAGGTTAAATGACCAAATGGTTCAATGCATTTGGTTCAAAAAGATCAAAAGGACTTAGCCAAATAAAAATAATGAACTGATTGAACCATTGAACCTTGAACCAAAGGGTTCAACGAGTTCACAGGTTCAAAGGTTCAACCAGTGTGATGAATATCAAAGAGCTTAGAAAGAACAAAGAAGTGATGGACTAATGGTTCAATAGGTTCAAAGGATTCTACAAGCAGGTTCAATCAAAAGAACAAGTTTTTAAGGCTTCAACCATTGAACCGTTGAACCATTGAACCACTTTGGTTCAAAGTTTTAATGGGTTCAAGGTTCAACGGGTTCAACGAGGCTTCTTTCAAAGAATCTTGGTTCAAGTGGTCAATAGAAACAAGGGAATGAACCATTGAACCATTGAGCCAAAGTTGGTTCAATTGGTCAGTTCAAATGACAAGTTCAAAGGAGTGCCTTAAGTGTCAAAGACACAAGTGCCCTTGTAGAGGGAATTTCTATGGCAAAAGTGACTAAGGAAGGAAACAAAAACTTGATAGACCTCAGTGGATGCTGCCAAGTGTCATCTTTTGAGCCTCATTTCACTTTGTTTCTAAGAGCAGCAGATGTTGCCATATGTCACAATTTGAGATTCACACAAAATCGACTAAGGCAAATTTCCAAGGGACAAACAGCCCTTGTAGAGGACACTCAAAAACTGAAGTGAACCATTGCAAAAAACTTGAAAGACTAATTTAGAGCTTAAACAGCCCTTGAGGAGGGTAGAAAGGGGGCAAATAGACCAATTCAAAGGCCAAAAGAGCAAAGGGATTTCCTTAAAAAAAGTTCCCCTATCAAAACAAATAAAGTAAAGCCTAGTGGAAAGACAAGGCAAGGAAGATTTCCTTCGAATAAATATCCCGAAGGAATTCCTTTGGACATTTTGTCCAAAGGAAATAAAGGATAAAGCCCGACAGAAGAAAGAAGCCCAAAGGCCATCTGAAGACTACCCAAAGGGTAGATACCCTTACGAGGGGCTCTTCCCAACCCAAAGTGGACCATTTCTCAAGGCCCCGAAGGTCAGGTCCCCTCTAAGAAAGATCAAATGACAAAGCTGAAGGAATTGCCCAGGAAAGTGACATGCTTGTAGATGTTAAAGTCACAACAATGAAATAGCCGTTGATCCTTGTAGGGTTAAGCATGGACCCGAATTCATTCAAAGGCTTTAAGGCCAAGGCCAAAAGGAAGAACCACTGAGAGGAGTGTAAAGAGTAGAAATGACCAGAAACATTTGCACATCAAATATGTTTCTAGAAGTAGACTGCCAGGTGGATATTGAAAGATTCAAACTTTCAATAGCATGACCCATTTCTCTACATTGAGAAAAGCACATGATAAACGCCCCTAAATTCCAGTATGTCTTTTTAACAAAATTCAATGCAACATGATGTGTTACTATTCCCAAGTCCTTCTTGAAGAGGCTATATAAGGGACTCTCTTGTTATTGTGGATGGATCTCTCTCTCTCTAATTATCAAAAATAAAACTCTGCCTAAATTGAAAGGCATTACTGAGACTTTGAGCTCCAATTGTTGATCATATTTTGTTATTGGAATAAGAAAGTAAGTGACTTTTTAGACTTTGTGTTGTGATATCTTTGTTGTTGGGGAAACTGTTCTTATGTCTTTTTCCTTGATATATTTGTTGTTCATTTAATTTAATAAGCAAAATTAGTGAAAGTAGTCAGGAAGGTGTCTTGAAGCCAACTTTGGAGAGACTTCGTGCCCCTACAATTTCCTTTAGTGTGTTTTCTTTTTGTTTCTATGTAAAGGACCTTGGGATGACTTTGTGCCCTCATTTTCCTTCATATCTCACTCTTGGACAATTCAGGTGGAGACTTTGTGCTACATCTCAATTTTCTAGTTACTACGACCTTGGTTACATTTTGCAATTACTACCAGGAAGATTCTTGTGGTTTGTTGAATGGTACTTCTAAAATAAGAGGAGTGCTTTCTATCATTATCCCTAAGATTTCTCCTTTGATTTGCACGCATCATCTCTAAAAAAAGAGGGATGGATGATTTATCCTACTCTTGAATATTATTTTTTGTTTATATATATATATATATATAGCATATCTATAAGGAACCTCCCCTTGATGAGAGGAGAGATTAGTTCCCTTTTGATGTGGTAAACCTACACATTTGGCTGACCAATCTTCCTACTTTGGATGATCAAACCTATTTTGTTTATCAGTACATTGATCGATAAAATATTCAACCAACAATTTTTGGCGACTTCACTGGGGATATAGTTATGTGCATTCTAAAACCTCAAGTTTTAGATGAAATCAATCTCTACCATTATCCATTATATACTCCATTCCATTTTTGTGTTTTACCCATTATTATTATAACCTTACCATTCACCTCCACACTAACTGGGAAAGAACACGCAGTTTAAAGCCTCAAGCTTCAAACTAAAGCAAGGTCAATTCTTTTCCATTTTTGTTTCACAATCTGGCAGATTCAAGGTAATCACAAAGCCAAAGGGCTAAAGGTATTGTTGACCCTGTATTTGAGTTGGTATAGTAAAGTAATTTTGATCTGTTTCCTTCACCATCTCGCCTCCAATGAACTAAGAGCTTTCCTCCTACTAAAGTCAGATCTCCATTGCCAAACGAAGTATCCATTTCTGTTATTGATAAAGCTTTGCCAATAATTACCCCTCTGAGATTTGTTATTCCTCCTTTTCATAGTCATATAATGGCAGTTCAAGGCCCCTAAGGTAATTCTTTTGGTCTTCTCAATCTTGTTCTACCTCTACATGAGCTTTCACGTAGTTCAAGGAAGAATTTCCCCAAATTCTATGGTGATGGGAAAGTTCATCCTGATGAACACATTGCAGCCTTCAACATAGCCTATGGTGTAATTAGAGTAGAATTTGAAGATGTAGCAGTCAGGCTATTTGTATAAACATTACAAGGTGCTACTATAAATTAGTTTTATCATCTACAGGCTCAGTCAGTAACTGATGGGAATACCCTCAAAGCTAAGTTTGAAGCCAAATTCAAAACTACAGAAGATGCACATGCACTTCTGGCTCAACTTACATAGATGAAGAAAGACCTCATGAACCAATGAGGGACTTCATAGCCAAGTTTGACAAATTGAGGAATAGAATTCTTGTAATTGCTTGACCTATAGCTGAGAATCTCAAATGCTTCTTCATTAGATCTTAGTTACCTAAAGTAAGTTTTCTTTTGAGACATGATGGTCAAATAGATCTTGTTGTAGCTCAACATTTGGCCACTGAGGTAGAAGATGATCTCATCTTATCAAGGAAGATAAGAATTGATCCAAATAAAAATAGACCTTCATCATCTTTTGAATATTCATCTACAAGCACCACAGATTTAATGGTGCAAAAGTTGGCAAATGAGTTGCTTGTTCTCAAAAAGCAAATTGTGTAAGGAATGTCTTCTGCTCCTTCATACAGAGATATGCCAAGAAGAAAATTTCCAAATCAATCATATCAGGGCAATGCTGCCAGGAATCAAGGGCAACAAAATCATCTTCCTCCCCCACAAGGGAAACTTGCCCTGAAAGCTCCTCCAACCAATTCAGCAATGGGATATCTTGAAGTAGAATCAGAGTTCTCTTTCTAGCCTAAATTAAATTAAGAAAATGACATTGATCTCCTTGTAGAAAATCAAGAAGAATTAGTTGGCAACTCCCACATTGGTTTCTTGAACTACCAGGATGAATCCAGAAGCAAAGGAGAAGCTTTTGATGGATCATATGCAATGTTTACTAGGTCCAAGAACTAATCAGTCTAGCAAGTTGATAAAGGAAAGACAGAGGAGCAACCTCAACCAGCAATTACAATTGCTAAGTGTGGAACCACTCTACCTTACCATTCAAAGGATACGGTGATCACCCAAAAATTAAGTACATTAATTTCACCTTCACCTTCTACTTCAATTTTGCAAACCAGCCCTCCTCCCATCCCTCCTAAAACTCAAAAGGTTGAAATACCTTCCTCTGTACCTAGCTCAATTCAGCCATTTGACATAATCGATCATGTCAAAAAGACAAAAATACAAATGTCCAAATTTGAATATTTGCAATCCAATCTTGATCAGTTGGATCGTTGGTCCAATGTATCAAGAACCAAACCGTTCTTGCAGGACAAGAAGCTAAAAAAAGTAACTCTGATTCACCAAAGAACATGCCCATTCTAAATAATCTTGTCATTACTCCTCTAGCTACCCCTGGGAAAATAGAACCTTTCTATGTTTCCCTGTAATAAATGGTCACAAGCTAAGTAATTGTATTATAGACTCAGGTGCATCTGATAATGTCATGCCTAATAAAGTAGCTGAATCTCTTGGCCTCACACTAACCAAGACATTTGGGAGATGTTTCTCCATGGAAAACAAGCAAGTACCATTTCTAGGTCAAATCAAAGATGCCCAATTTGCATTTGCAACATTTCCAGACAAGAGAATCAAGATGACTATCTTGGTGGCTGACATCCCAGCATCTTATGGCATTTTGCTTAGACAAAATTTTTGTAAGGATGTGGGAAGAGAACTAAGCATGGACCTATCTGAGGTAAGAATCCCTGTCAAAGGATTAATGAAGAGGATGATCCCTGAAAAGGAGGCAAAATATGTGGTCACCCAAACATCAGCCCCTGAAGCTCAAATTCTTTTTGAATCCTCAAGTATGGGTAACTACTTTCTATCTACAGATGAAGTGCATGAAACACTTGATAAAATTATTGAAAGTGTCAACCCAGAAATTAGTTCAACTAGAATAGCATAAGAACTAGTAGGTTGCAATACAAATGAAGAAGGACCCTCCCTCTCTAATGAAGGAAAGTCTAAAGAAAAATTAGTATCTGATGAGGTATAGACTCTAAAATTTGATGGCAGCTGCTCCTCTACCAGTTTGAGAGCCAGGATTGTGTTGATATCTCCTCAAGCAGATATGTTTCCTTCATCTTACAAATTACAATTTAGCAACACTAACAATATGGCTAAATATGAATCTTTGTTGCTTGGATTGAAGGCTACTCAAGACAAAGGCATCAAGTTTCTTCATGCCAAAGGGGATGCTGAATTAGTGGTTTGTCAAGTGAGAAACTTATACCAAACCAAGAATGAAAGATTAAGCCACTATCGTAACCTAGTTTGGGACCAAATTGAAAGCTTTGATGCTTTCAACATTTTTGCCATACCCAGGGAATCTAATGACAGAGCTGATGCACTTGATATTTCAGGAACTCTTTTAGTTCCTCACTCAGATTTTAAAAAAGACAGGTATACTATTGAGCTGGTCTGTAGACCAAGTGTTCCTAACAATGCTGATCATTGGCAAGTATTCAATGATGATCATCAAATCATTGCCTTCTTGGAATGAAAAGACAATTTTAAACAACTACATTTTGAAGGCAGTGAACCTCAAGAGTATGATTCAGCCTCTGAATCTAGTTCAGATATAAATGAAGAATTCTTATAGCTGAAAGGAAATAAAATTCCCAAAGGCCTGGTTTCTCTTGAGAAACTATTTGACAAACATGATAGATTCATCAAACAATAGCAAATAGATTCAAGTTTCTCTCAGGAATTCGATCAAGTAAATCTGACTACTAAAAAAAATCCCAAGATGGTTAACATTGGTAAGTGTTGCACCCCTGAAGAAAGATTCAAGTTCATCACTTTACTCTATAAATGCATAGATGTCTTAGCATATTTTTATGATGACCTGAAGTCTCTCAGACCTAATGAAATCTGCCATGACATTCCTCTCAAGGCTGACTCAATGCCTTATAAGCAAAAATCCAGACAATACAATCCAAAAATATCAGGTACTATTCTATCTGAGATACAAAAAATGTTAAATGCTAGAATCATCTTCCCAATCCATCATTCCACATGGATTGAAAACATAGTCCCTGTAAGGAAGAAGAGTGGTGAAATTTGCATTTGTGTAGATTTCAAGAATCTAAATCAGTCATCTTTAAAAGATAATTACCCTTTGCCAATTATGGATCAAGTGCTTCAAACAGTGACAGATTCAGAGATGTTATCAACGCTAGATGACTTCTCAAGATATAATCAAGTTGAAGTTGGTGAAGTAGACCAACACAAGACTGCATTCACCACACTTTGGGGTACATTTGCATATAGAATAATGCCTTTTGGCTTGATAAATGTTGGTGCCACCTTTTAGAGAGCAATAGACCTGGCTTTCAAAGATGAGATGGGTAAATTCATAGTGGTTTACCTTGATGACTTAACCATCTTTTCAAAGCACCGTTCTGATCATGTACGCCACTTACAATAAGTGCTGGAGTGTTGCCACCAAAATGGTATTTCCTTGAACCCTAAAAAGTCTATTTTTGGAGTAACAGAGGGAAAACTCCTCAAACACATTATGTCTAAAGAAGGCATAAATATTGACTCGGACAGAGTCAAGTCTATTCAAGAGCTTAATTTGTCTACAAGTAAAAATATTGTTCACTCTTTCTTCAAAAAGGTAAATTTCTTATGGAGGTTCATCCCCAAATTTGCTGAGAAGACTAGACACTTTGTGAACATGATGAAAGGGAAGACCACCTTCAGCTAGACTAAAGAAGGCAAGTCAGCATTTCAAGATATCAAGACTACCATTACCCATGCCCCTACTTCAATTTGTCCAGATTACAACAAAGATTTCATCATATACAGCTATGCTTATGAACACACGCTTTCAGCAATTCTGGTTCAATAGGACAAGGAAGGTATGGAATCTCCTATTTATTTCATGAGTTGCCCTCTCAAAACCCATGAGATGAAGTATTCAAATGTAGAGAAGCATGCTTATGCAGTGGTGAAAGCAGTAAAACATTTCTACTTCTCTATCTTGAATTCACACACTACTGCCTTAGTTCTTGACACTACAGTCAAGTCCATATTAACTCAGTAAGAGTTTGGCACAAAAAGAGGCAATTAGATTGCAAAGATCCAAGATTTTGATCTAGACATCAAGCTAACAAAGCTGGTTAGGGGAAAAGGCCTATGTTAAATAATTGTTGACAACGAGCTAGAAGATACACAACATGTAGAAGCTGAAGTGGAAGACACACCAACAGTCCTTTTTATCTCCACTACTAATGAGTGGTATTCAGGTATTGCTCATTTCCTTACTTATGGTGAATGTCCTACTCATTTGTCATATAAAGAAAGGAGGACTATCAAGTTGAAAGCTGCCAATTTTGTCCTTTGGGACAATAGCTTGTACAAGAGAAGCATAAATGGAGTATTCCTTCACTGTATAGACAAAGAACAACAGAGCCAACTTTTGAAATCTTTCCATAATCTAGCCTGTGAAGGACATTTTTCTGCTCCTGTAACTACTCACAAGATTTTGTGAGCCAGGTATTACTGGCCAACTCTTTTCCAAGATGCATATAAGTGGGTGAGAAAATGTGAACTTTGCTAGCAATTTATTGGAAGACCCAAGTTAGCTACCCTACCTATCAAGCTAGTGATCATAGAAGAACCTTTCTAGCAATGGGGGATTGATTTTATTGGGACTATAAACCCATCTTCAAGTGCTAGACATGATTACATCATTACAGCAATTGACTATTTCACCAAGTGGGTATAAACAATCCCAACTAAGCATGCTACTTCAAAAATTGTATGCAATTTCCTCAAGGAGAATACCATTTCCAGGTTTGGAGTTACAACCAAAATTGTTACTAATAATGTAGCTTGTTTCACCTCCCAGGAGATTACACAATTCTATTTCCATTATGGAATTACACTCTCCCATTCTTCTGATTATTTTCTACAAGGAAATAGACAAGTTGAATCAAGCAATAAGAACATGGTAACTATCATCAAGAAGCTAGTAGATGACAATCAAAGGACATGGCATAAAGCATTGGTTGATGCTCTATGGGCAGACAGAACCACACCAAAGAGGCAATTGGTATGTCTCCTTTTCAACTTCTCTATGGTATCAATGCTAAAAAACCAATCACCTTAGAATTACCAGCCTTGAAATTGGCAAAGGCAATTGAAGATCAGATATATGAAAGCTCTCTTGATAAGAGAATCATGTGCCTGACTAAGCTAGATGAACAAAAAACCATGGTGGTGGACCGAATTGCTGCTCATCAAAGTTTGGTAAAGAAACTCTTTGACCAAAAAGCCAAAAATCATGATTTCTAGATTGGGGATCAAGTCCTGCTATGGGACAAAAGGAGAGAACCAAAAGGGATGCATGGAAAGTTTGACTCCCTTTGGAGAGGCCCATTTATAATTTATTAACACAATGGTGAAAATAGCTTTCTGCTGAAATATCAAGATGGCACACTCTTTTCTCTACCTCACAATGGGTAGCATCTAAAACACTTCAACTCTTGAAGTATCATATCATTGCATCTGTACATATGTATATTTGTATAGTTTTTAATTCTATTTTGTTTTATTTGTTTCTATTTTTGATGCCTTCCATTTTTGGGTAACATGACTCCATAGCCCAATGGTACACATGAAGATACTAGAGATTCTGGATTCTAGAAGTTCCCCAACTAGAGCTAGCGGTTGTCCCCAAAAATAGACTTCTCATTTTTTGGGACAACATGTGAACTATTTTGGTTCCTCAGACTAAAATTATCTCTTCCCTTCTCAAAATTTGTTCTAAGCATTCAAATTCCTCATTTTTCAAGCTTCTCAAAAATCTACAGACTGTACAGGCTTAAATTTATGGACTCTGTAGGCCAAGTTCAATGAACTTCATAGGTTGATTTCTACAGACTCTGCAGGAAAGAAGTGATTTATAATTTGTCTTAATGATAAGGCTCAACCAAAAGATTTCATCAGCAAGCTTCTAATCAAAGATTTGAACCATTTTGGTTCAACAGGTTCAATGGGTTCAAAGGTTCAACATCAGCAGCAAGAGTTAAGCGCATTTGTCAAGGTTCAAAGTTCAACCGCTTCAAGGTTCAATAGCTTCAAAACACTTATCAAAAAGAAGGCTTGAATCATTGAACCATTGAACCACTTTGGTTCAAAGGTTTAACAGGTTCAATGGTTCAACGACCAAATGGTTCAACACATTTGGTTCAAAAAGATCAAAAGGACTTATCCAAATAAAAAGAATGAACCGATTGAACCATTGAACCTTGAACCAAAGGGTTCATTGAGTTCATAGGTTCAAAGTTTCAACCAGTACGATGAAGATCAAAGAGCTTAAAAAGAACAAGGAAGTGACGGACTAATGGTTCAATAAGTTCAAAGGCTTCTACAAGTAGGTTCAATCAAAAGAACAAGTTTTCGAGGCTTGAACCATTGAATAGTTGAACCATTGAACCACTTTGGTTCAAAATTTCAATGGGTTCAAGGTTCAACGAGTTTAACAAGGCTTGTTTCAAAGAATCTTGGTTCAAGCGATCAATAGAAACAAGGGAATGAACCATTGAACTATTGAACCAAATTTGATTCAATTGGTTGGTTCAAGTGACAAGTTCAAAGGAGTGCCCCAAGCGTCAAAGACACAAGTGCCCTTGTGGAGGGAATTTCTATGGCAAAAGTGACTAAGGAAGGAAACAAAAATTGATAGAACTCAGCAAATGCTGCCAAGTGTCATCTTCTGAGCCTCATTTCACTTTGTTTCTAAGAGTAGCAGATGTTTCCATGTGTCACAATTTGAGATTCACATAAAATCAACTAAGGAAAATTTCTAAGGGATAAACAACCCTTGTAGAGGACACTCAAAAACTGAAGTGAACCATTACAAAAAACCCGAAAGGCTAATTTAGAGCTCAAACAGCCCTTGTGAAGGGCAGAAAGGGAGGAAATGGACCAATTCAAAGGCCAAAAGAGCAAAGGAATTTCCTTCAAAAAAGTTCCTCCAGCAAAACAAACAAAGCAAATCCTAGTGAAAAGATAAGGCAATGAAGATTTCTTGCGGATAAATTACCCGAAGGAATTCCTTCAAAAATTTTGTCTAAAGGAAATAAAGGATAAATCCCACTAGAAGAAAGAAGCTCGAAGGCCATCCAAAGACCACCCAAAGGGTAGATACCCTTGCGAGGGGCTCTTCCCAACCCAAAGTGGACTATTTCTCAAGGCCCCAAAGGGCAGGTCCCCTCCAAGAAAGATCAAACGACGAAGCTGAAGGAATTGGTGAGGAAAGTGACGTGCCCATAGACATCAACATCACAATAATGAAATAGCTATTGATCCTTGTAGGTTTAAGCATGGACCTGAACGCATTCAAAGGCTTTAAGGCCAAGGCCAAAAGGAAGAACCACTGATAAGAGCATAAAGAGCAGGAATGACCAAAAACATTTGTGCATCAGATATGTTTCTAGAAGTAGACCACTAGGTGGATATTGAAAGATGTAAACTTTCAATAGCATGACCCATTTCTCTACATTGAGAAAATCAAATGAGTAAATGCCCCTAAATTCCAACATGTCTTCTTAACAAAATTCAATGCAACATGATGTGTTACTATTCCCAAGTCCTTCTTGAAGAGGCTATATAAAGGACTCTCTTGTTATTGTGGATCTCTCTCTCTCTCTGATTATCAGAAACAAAACTCTGCCCAAATTGAAAGGCATTACTGAGACTTTGAGCTCAGATTGTTGATCATATTTTGTTATTGGAATAAGAAAGCAAGTGACTTTTTAGACTTTGTGATGTGATATCTTTATTGTTGGTGAAATTGTTCTTATGTCTTTTTCCTTAATATATTTTCTATTCCTTTAATTCAATAAGCAAAATTAGTGAAAGTAGTCAGGAAGGCATCCTGAAGCCAACTTTGGAGAGACTTCGTGCCCCTACAATTTCCTTTAGTGTGTTTTCTTTTTTCTGTGTAAAGGACCTTGGGACGAATTTGTGCCCTCATTGTCCTTCATATCTCACTCTTGGGCAATTCAAGTGGAGACTTTGTGCTACATCTCAATTTGCTGGTTACTATGACCTTGGTTACATTTTTCAATTACTACCAGGAAGATTCTTGTGGTTTGTTGAATGGTACTTCTGAAAGAAGAGGAGTGCTTTCTATCATCATCCCTAAGATTTCTCCTTTGATTTGCATGCATCATCTCTGAAAAAAGAGAGATGGATGATTTATCCTACCCTTGATTATTATATATATATATATATATATCATATCTATAGGGAACCTCCCCTTGATGAGAGGAGAGATTAGTCCCCTTTTGATGTGGTAAACCTACACATTTGGCCGACCAATCTTCTTACTTTGGATGATCAGACCTATTTTGTTTATCAGTACGCTAACCAAAAAAATATTCAACCAACACAAATCATGTCCATACCAATTTGGTCAATCAATTCCTCTCTTATCAACTAAAAAGGTGGCATCATGGTCTAATTAGCCTCTAAATATCATTAAGTAGCATGTCCTTCTCCTTGCATGTTGACTAGACTTAATAAACTGATCCATCATCTATAATGGTTTGATAAATGGGCCTACTCACCTATATGATGTAGTTATAAAAAAATTCATGACCTAAATTTTATCTATAGTATCCCTCTATGCTAATGAACATCTCTTTTTATTGACCAAGTAGGCCTATTAGGCAATCAATCCTAATTAATTGACTGATTATTGTGTAGATGACCATGGGGATTGAATATAACCTTCAAGATTAATTATTGAGACTATTTCAAGTCATGAAAAAACATGCTATACCAATATTCATGTCTTCTAATTAGTATACACCTACAACTTGTATCATTTAGGTGACTAGGCAACCTCCCACTAGCACACCTAGACTAGCCTTTTAGTGTAGACCTATAGAAGCTTTTATAATAATAACTATGAGTTTTTTATGATTTGAAAAGGTTAATTATACCTCACACTACCCTCCTCCATGATACTCAACTCCTCATGTAACTCTACACCTTGAAAATATCATTAAACCTTACAAAATAATCTTCTTGATGAGGTCGTACACCTATTTGTATAGAAAAATTCCATAAATGGGATCTCGTCAAAGTGAAATATGAGTTTCAAGTGTCTCCTAAGCCATTTCAATTAATTTAAATTCAAATTCTTTAATATTTTCTCCATCGGGTCTCTATTAGGGTTTTAAAGAGGTTTAGAGGGGTTTGGGTTCTTAGTAATGGTTCATAAAGGTTAGGCCCTTAACCTATGAACTAATGCCAATATTATATTTTAGACAAGGCCCCTCAACTTTATTAAAGTTATCATAACCCCATGTAACTATTTTTTATAGATATGAGCTCATCAAGTTGCTCCTTGGGTGATAATTATGCATTATGTGCATTGTCAAGGTAGTTTTAGGCCAAAAATGACCAATTCTAGGATTTTTATTCAAAATAACACCTCATGTGCATCTGAAACCCATTAAATTTTAATTTTATGATGGTCTAAGGTCTCATATAAACCTTTTTGTCCTATACTTTTAGTCTTCAAATAGTCATGCCTTGAGAAGGGTATTAGACCAACAGACTTAATGGTAGGGTTCTTGTATTTTACCTCCAAACTAGAGTTTTAAAAGCACTTAGCCACCCCTGTTAGTATGAAATTCATCTCTTAGGGACCTTAGATCATATGTGTTAGCTTGGGTAAGCCACTTACTTATCTTTTATGAACACACAATCCTCTACTAGGAACTTAGGCATGTCTTCAAGAAGTTATTAGACATGGAGGCTTATATAGGTGGTTATGATGCAACTCTTTAAGAGCTCTAGATCCCTCTCCCTCCTTAATAACATGTAGAATGTGAAAACCATCTTCTAATCTCTTGCATATAGGCTTGGGGTAGCTCTATTTAGGCCTAATTTTTTCAACATATACCTTAGATGTGCCAACCAGTAGACCATTTGTATGCCCATGTGTCTTGGGGATACAAGTAAGATTGTTTCAAGGCCCTACTAACTCATTTCAAAGCATTTGAGGGTAAAATTACTTCATTGGGTCCTATTCAAGGTTTAGAGAGGGTTTCTGTGGCTTACCATCTTAATGATGGTTCATAGAGTATAGGCCTCAAAAATAAAACATCTTACCATGGATGTTTATCCCATAGACCCCTTAAAAACTCTTGAATATTTCTTGGTCCAATGAAAATTGTATGGTGAGTTGTGAGTGAAAGTTGGTGGCCTTTAATCTCTTTGTTAGGAATTTTATGTAGGTTGTAGTGTTAAGGATTTTTCATAAAGTTGGTCTCCTTAATTTAACTATTTCCTCCATGAATATTAAGTGCATAGGGGTCTTAAACTCCCCATAAGAGCATTGGGCCTAAGTCACTTTATCATGTGAGATATGAGTGTTTGAGTTGGTAGTTTGACATGGTAGATTAGGGAAGCATAGCTGGAGAGGGGTGATAAGACCAAAATTTCCCCTTCCCTAGTTTCCTCTACCTAGAAAAACTTCTTTAGGACCTATATCATCATTATATACCTCTTCATAACCTTAAGCCTAGCATAGGATTTTGAATCTATCATTAAGATGGAGATGGGGTCTTGAGGGTCAAGGATGGCTTTAGGTCTTATAGGCTTAGACTGAGTTTTGGAACCTTAAGTCAATTTTAGGTTCATTTGTGGCCTTAATGTTATACTAGCACCATTCTCCATCTAATTTCCACCCTTTGTACTTGACCTTATCTATCCTGACCACCATCTTTGTCTCTTTCTTGTGTAGGCCTACCATGACCATCATTGTTCATGATAAGTGCTTAAACCAAATGGTGTTAGAGACCTAACTAGTCTCTTCTCTCCTTATCTATTGTTGATATAATTAGGGATCTTACATAACATGTTCTTATGATCTAATCATAGCCCCTGGGACTTAGCCTCCTCAACTTTGCTATTAAATCCCAACCATATAGTCATGCACTAAAGTCTATGTGTTCTGAGTGTCCAACTCAGACCAGGCAACTGCTTGGCTTGATCACACCCTTGGGATACTTATGAATATGAATATCATCCAAATGGGGGATGATCTAACCATTAATTGTCATTGTCACATTTTCATTCACATCAGTCAAGCCTTCTAACTAGTTTAGTAGATTTGGATGCACCTAGGCCACTGCTCATGTCTAAGTGATCTTGCTTGATCATCCCTTAAATTTTCATTTCTTCTCAACATAATGAACTCTATGTTTTGCCTCATATTTGATTTCTTTCTCTATGTGTATATAACATTTCATATTCAATTTTGGAGGTAGACTATTTGTAGTTATGAGCTTGGTGATCTCAGTGTGTGACTATCAATGAAGCATTTTCACAAGATGAATTGAGTAGAAGGAGGGCTTCCATATCATGTTTGAGACCTAGTTGACCTCTACTGAACCTCAATTCCTCTCCTCAAGATAGTTATATTCTTAACACATGGCCCATCCTTGCATTATGTAGGTTCAAATGCACAATGGTTTTGGAAAACACCTTTTAAAGTTGAGTTTGAGTTGACCTTTTGGACTTGGTTATAGTTTCTCAATAGTACTCACACTTGAATAACTACTTTTCTCATAGTCCCAATGGCTCTTCATAGTTTTATGCAACATTTGGCCTTGATTTCAAACCTCAAACTTGGGTATAAGGTTTCAAACCTACAGGTTATAATCATAGGGATTTATTAAGTTCTGAGTTTGGAAACCAAGGCCTATTGATAGGTGAAAGGGCTTGATGTAACTATCACACAAGAAATACCCTTTAAGAGATGTTAAATGGGTTGTTGAATTTTGTTTAATACACTCAGCAAGGCAATGAATTTGAAGTTCATTAATCAAACACATAAAGGGACAAATTGAAACCTGGGATTCCACAAATACCTTAAACTTTGCTAATGAATCTTAAACTCTACTAAACATGTCTATGAAAGTGTTGGTAAGATAGTTGATAATTCATTGGCCTTGAGATCTATAATTAATCTTGGTTCTTATGAGAGGGGGACTCTTCTACATGAATATAACACCTTTTCTATCTCTATGGTGTTCTAGTGACCTTCAATAGCCACCACCATGGAACACTCAATCCATATCTACACTAAGGATCAACTACACAAGAAATCTCATTTGGAGGTAGAATCTTGGGAGAGTTAAAGGTATATTGGTGATTAGGTGCACCATCAATGATTATAAACTTGAATGGATCTCTTGAGAATACATCATCATAATCAATAGGTTGTCCTTGACATAAATTATACATTGAAAGTTACCAAAACACCATGAAAACATAGTTTGTATTTTTCACATGTGACCATATGAAGATTTTTTGCTCCCACAATCTCACACATGCCAATTTTGGGTCTTAGGTAAAGTAATATGACTTTGAAGGATTGTATGATACATGTAAAATCATTTGTTTCATCAAATAGGCCTAAAATATATTGAAACCATTCTAATGTTTACCTTGTGTGGATGTAGAAGACCAACTTGACTACCCTAGTTTATTAACCATTATTCATAGATCATAAGTTAAAAATTATATAAACCAATGCCAAGGAAAAAAAGTCCATTAGACCCCTTACTCTAGCTAAGATCTCATTTCGCCATCTTCTCTCTCTTGTCTATACTGAACAAGATCCTGAGAGGTCATCCAAGGCTGCCAAGGAGAATGAGGGAAATGAGGGGTCAAATTTTGACCTTTATTGACTTAAAACTCATATATTCTCCTACATGATGTCTGAAATGAGTCCCCTCTATATATCCCTAACTCTTTTTAACCATGTTCATACTGTACGGATCTATATTTGCTTGAAAACACCTACAAAACACTAGTTTCCTACATTTTCTCAAGTTTTTAGACCTTAAAACATTATTGGTGGATAGGAAGAGAGAAAAGAGGGGTAAAATGTATTTTAAAACATGAAGTATGACTAGGGAAGTTGAAAATCCATTCCTTCTCATGTGTTGGCCCTGTTAGTGGAAAATTAAAGCATTTGACTTATGAAAGGACACCCTTTTCATATGAAACCATTTAAGCATGGCATTATGGTGATAATGGGGACCTTTAAGAGTGTAATTGAAGATATTAGTGGTATTTTAGGGTCAAAAATAGCATCATTCCATTATTAGACACCCTTTTAATTGTAAATACATGCATACCTTAATATTTGCTAAAGAACCTTAAAGTGTGCTAAGGTTTCAAATAAGTGTCAAACATACTCCATATTATTCTCCAATCTCTTTAATTCTATCTCATGTTGTAAGTTTTTGGCATGCTTACATGGTTGGCTATGGCTACAACATCACAAGTCACCCCTTTCATGAATGATTTGGTTCATAAGGACCGTTCCAAGGCCTATTACGAATCCTTATACATAAATAATCACAAAGAGAGAACTAACACAAGATTAAATAGGGGTTAAAGACAACCACCTTAACATACTTTGATATAGCACCTCACTTGAACATGTTGCCTTGACATGATGACCTATGATCCTCCTTTTGAACTGCCTTGACACTTAAAGAAACATGAGAGGGTGACCAAGGTGAGTTTAGGTACTCATGGCATAGGTTGACTCCTTTCTAAGACCAAGGGTAGAAATAAGTCAACATAACATTAGAAACCACTATGGAATCCTTGGGATTTGGCTCCCTTATGTGATCTTATATAAACACTAATGTGGTCTCAACCATCTTTTTTGTTCGTTGCTCTAAAACCTAAGGTGGAGAGCTTGGAAGTGTAACTAGTGATGTAAGTTCTTGATTTATAACTTCTTACCTACATTTTTCTTCTAACTGCATAACTTCTTCTTCCTTCTTCCCTTCTACTATTAACTCTATTTCAATATATTTAGTCTTTTCTTTCTCCACTTCTAAGTCTTCATATAATTTGGTCCCTCCTAACTCAATTTTTTCTTGTTTAATTTTAACCTCCTCTTCTTCAATATCCTCTTGTTATTTCTATTGCTCCCCCTTAGACTCCTCATAAATAAGGCCTCCTCTAAAAAATAATCCTTTAGTAGGCATTTCTTCTTTTTTCACAACATTGAGGGATATAGGCAAGGTCTTATGTTTCCTTTGGTAGGTCTTTAGTGGTTATCTATTATGAGTAAAGGTTGGTCCTAAAGTGGATGTAATGGAACATGAAGGGGACATAGTAGTGGGAAGTGCAGTGGGAATGGATGTAATTATTGGTGGAGTCACAATATGAACTAGTGACAAGGGAACATAAGCAACAAGAACTTGTGAAAGAAAATAAGGAAGGCTCACCTATTACCCTAATGTTAAAAGAGAAAGGAATGCAAAAGAAATGTATCCCTCTAGCCTATTTAAAACTATGAATTATTCTATATCAACTACACATTAAGAAGTAGTGGCACTTGGAGGTGTGGGAGACTTATGGAGATGTTGACTATGACTTGTAGATTTATCTCCCTAGATTTTTGTGCTTGTTCAACAATTTTAATCCCCACTTTTGCTTCTAATTGAGGATTAGGCCTATAAACTAGAGTTGAAGTCCATTCTTAACTATCTATCTTCTTCACATATTCTTTTGTGATAGTAGGATAATATTATGTCCTTTGGGCCACTATCATAGACATGCTAACCTTACACATTTTGATAGAAACCTAACTATCATCTTTATCATTCATTAATATGGATTCATGATTATACCACTAGTGTCCATAAGAGATATTAACTCTCATTTCATACTTATTAAGGTGCTCTTTAACCTTACCCATAGGCTCCCAGTACCTAAATGGGGCCCTCTTTAATTCATAATGTGTTTTATTTTTTCACATAGAGCTGAGGTGCTCCCACTTAGTATATTTCAAATGGCCAATGCTAAGAGGGGTTAGATTAAATCCTCCTTGTTTAGCGCCCTTAGTTAAACATTCACCGTATTAGATAATTGTGAAACAATTTCTTATTTGGCCACCTTATTTGGAACATTATGTAGTAGATATAGGGGTTGTGCCCTTGTACCCTCAATTCCAATTATAGTATATTCAAGGTAATACCAAAAATCACCCATTTTCATAATGCTTCTCTTGATATTTTATGATAACCTAGGCATCTTTAGCCCATAGATTACCCTATACACCATAGGATAAAATGTCTTTTTTATCTTTTAGATTTGCCTTCTAAACTTTTAGATGTTAATAATAATGAATTCATCACATACCATGTCCTTTATGTATTATGTGGATGGTCCCTAGGGTTCTGCATAAGATGGGTGAACTATAATAGTGATGGCATCTACCAAGTATGACATCATGTAAAAAAAATCATCTCATATATTTGATGGGTTGCCAATTTGGTGTATCAAATTGAAGCTTATTATATCTCCCAGGGCAACAATTTTATTTGAACTTAAAATAATGTCCAATAATGGGACCCATATCTCATGGATATAAAATGCTTAGAAAACCAATTAATTGATTTAACAAGGCCATGGTTATTCTTACCTCTAGCCTAAAAGTGATTATAAGGATGGATGAAATGGGGCTTTTGATCACAAAGTTCCTTGGGTTGGTTGCCTATTACTTCAATTTGTATTTGACTAAATTCAAAAGCAAGCATGAATCACCATAGCCTAACCATAGGTTTTTCAGGAATAAGGAGCCTATACTATTTCTCAAATGCATTCCCCTAATATAGGCTATAAGTATTTTGCTAAGCTGGTAGTGAAATATTTTTACTTAAATTTGCCCATTTACAAACAAATCAAAAATTAAGTCAATGTAGGGCATTACCTCTAGTTTGATAGTTGTGTTGTGTAAACTTATTACCTTAATGGCCAAAATGTCATCTTTGTATCTCTATGTGAAAATGCACATTTGGTCCTTTGTTTTATATAGTTTTATCACATCAACTCTATGCATATTATTGAATAATGCTTGAATCAATGTACCAATATCATAATATCAAATATTACATCCATGAACTCAGTAGCACGATAAATAAAATATGTAGAAGGAGATAAAATGCAAGATGATGAAGTCATTGGTACTTTGTAAGTAATTTTAAATCCTTCAATATCTTGAAGTTCTTTTATCCACTAGAGAGATCAAACTTGCATAGTGCTCAAGATAGAAAGAATGTAATGTAATAAAAGTGTGCTTTATAAACTAAATATCTCAGTTAAATTTATCATTTCTAAGAATTGAATGCATTAGATTGCTGATTCATGTAAATTAATTCCATAAAATGGATTTTATTTCACTACTCACTTCTTCATTTCTCAACTAGATTTAAATTTTGTATTGCCAACCTTTGGTATATTTATTATTTCCACATGGCATCTTTCAATTGTTTATAGGTGCTTAGTCATCTTAACATGATATATGTCCTCTTTTAGGGTCTTTTGAGCTTGCTTTGATGAAAAATATGTTATTTTTGCTTATTTAATTTAGTCAGAGGTGCATGGCAACATATCTCTTATCTGTTGAGCCCTAGGCTTTGTCTTTTGTATTCTTGAATCTTTGGTCATAGGTTAACAAGATGGTGACACTTAGAAAAATAGTAGGGGCCTACTTGCTCAAGGTATGAAATTTATTTATTATGTATTATGCATATTGTAGATTATCGGGATCATGACACATGGATAAATCTCATTGTTTTAGAGTCTGACCTTTGTATTATGCTTTAAAAGGTAGTGGGTCACCAGGATGATGACACATAAATGGTTGTTTTTATTTCAGAGGGTACTGAAACTTTGAACTATACCAACACCAAAAGATCTATAGGTCATTAAGATGATGAAACATGAATAGATATCATTGTTTTATAGGTAAATAAAACTTTAAATTATACCATTGTTGAAAGATCTAGAAGTCATTGGGATGTTGACATGTGGATGGTTGTCACTCATTCAGGTACCCATTAGACTTCAAATATCTACTTCAGTATTAAATAAGTGTGGAAGATAGGGATGCTGACACTCGATGTATTCGTAGTGACTCATAGGAATAATAACTTAGTCAATCACTAAAGGCTAAAGGTGCACAGGATGAAGACACATGGATGACTCTCAAGGTTTTAGAGGTCTTCTTGGGGAAACTAGAATTAATGAGATGCAAACATGTATCCAAGGAATTTAGCCAAGAACTGATTATGGGAAAAGTCCAAGTCCTAAAACTAATCTTACACATATACGAAAGTCAAAATTAACTAAAATATTATCTTATTAGTTTTGTAGTCAACTAAATATGAAAATTCAACTCGAGTGAGCATTTGAGATAAAATTGAAGCTGATAAATAAAATAATCCTATACCATGCCAAAGCTTTGAAATTTTGGTTTGAAATGCAAAATTAAACTAAAAAAACCCTTGCATTGCATGGATTAATTTAATATTAGAATTATAAGGTTCATTTAGACCATAAATGAATATTTTATAATATTAATGGGTCCCTCATTGAATTTTAAAAATGGGGTCTGTTGGGGAACAACAAATGGAGACTCAATGGGGAAATACTTATGAGTATTTAAGAACCTAGAATCTCAGTTAATGCATTATAATAAAACTTTAAAATTTATAAGAAAAGAATAAATAGATCAAATATCTAAAAGAGACTCCAACTCCCTCATTCAACATACTAATTATTTTCATTTATATGATCTATGTGTGATTATGTGGAATTCATTTACCCTTTTTTATGAGAGTTTTGACATAGATATAAATAGACATTGTAGGTTTTGTTTTGATTTATTGATTTTATAAAAAATAATAAGGGAAGCCTAGATATTTATCTCTACCAAATAAGTGTCCATAACCCTGATAAAGATACCTTTGATTCCACTCTAAGCATTTATCTATTGGTATCCAGGTGTCCATAGCCCTGATAAATTTTACTTGAATCACCCTCCTTCTATAAGTTTGTATGATTTGATCAATTAATCTCTTTCCCACCCTTTTTTTTGAAACATAGATGGAAGGAGGCTTGGGAACCACCATTGGTTGGGTATATGTATAAAAAAAATTATTTTATCAATATGTCCCTATCATAATACATCTAATTCAATGTTTATTATCTCTCATCTAAGTTTTAGCGTGTGAGATTGTAGTTGACGTTTAAAAATGAAAAGTCTTTCTAAAATTTACATGAGTATATCAGATCAACTTTCAAAGACCTAGTGAGCTTATTCAATTCAAATAAAAACTTGATTTAAGTCATAACACATACATTAATTTTGGAGTTCTTAAGCATTATAAGAATAAATCTTGATGAATTCTAGTTGTGTAACTCTTCAATTATCCCATTTTATTTTGGGATGTCTTTTCATGATTATAGCATAATAAATTAATTGGATTATTCTAAAACTTAAGCAAAGTCATAACACATACATTAATTTTGGAGTTCTTAAGCATTATAAGAATAAATCTTGATGAATTCTAGTTGTGTAACTCTTCAATTATCCCATTTTATTTTGGGATGCCTTTTCATGATTATAGCATAATAAATTAATTGGATTATTCTAAAACTTAAGCAACTAGTATATAAAGAAACACAACTAACTATGAAAGAAAATGTTGAAAGCAATAAACTAATGTAGGAAAGCTTAGAAAGATTAACCTAGGAAAATAGGAAATATGTATAAGGAAGCAAATGACAAAAAGTAATAAATATACTCTAGAAAGCAAGTAATATAATATAATCCTACTTTTATAGTTTAACTTATAGTCATTTGGGAGCATTTCCAATTGGAGCAACCATGAAATAATATTTTTAAAACTATCCATTTACTAGAAAAGTGAGATCAAGACCTTGAAGGTCCCTTAGGTGAAAAGCATTATTTCCTACAATTTTAGAGATTTTATATGGCCCAATCCATAAAGGAGTGAACTTGTCATGGTGTCCTTTCTTTTCATGTTTTTTATCCCATAAAATCACTAAATCTAAAATTCTTTAATCCTTGATTTTGAATCGTTTATCAAATTACCTCTTCACAATATCTTGGTGCTTGTTGAAGTTATGCAATGCTTTTATTTATGCATCCTTCAGAATTAGTGAAGAGAAGCAACCGACATCGGTCAGGGATCGGCCGATGTCGGTCACCTCCAGGCAAACAGGGACTGACGTCGGTTGCCTGTGCGGTTCAGAACTGCAAGTTTTATGGGCAGTTAGTTAATGAACCAAGTGTTTGCATGTCAAGAGCCAAATTTAGACTAGAAGCTACAGATCTAATTATTGTAATTAGATGTCTAATTATTATTTGCATGAGATCTATTTAAGAGACTCATAGGTTGTATTGTAAAGTGTTCTAGTTTGAGTTAAGCAAAGTTAGCTCCTTCTGTGTGTGAGGTGAGCAAGGGTGTTCCTCCTAGTTCCACAGCAGTACCAAGTGTGGGTGCTAGATTTGGAGAATCAAAAGGATTCTTCAGGGGTGTAGGATCTTGGTCAACAGGTGTGCATGGCTTCTTTAGGAGATATACATGGTAAGTAAGATCACTGATCTTCAGGTGTATGTGTGTGCATGATCCAAGTTTGCAGGTGTGCATAACTAGATTGATTTGTAAGTGTGCAAGATCAGGGAGGACAGCAACACAACAGGGAGTAGGATTAGGCAGGATCTACTTGGAGTACAGTGTGTACTCAATTATAGAGCAAGAGAGGAAGGCAAGGCAGTTCCTTCCATAAGTGAGATCATTTGGGTTGCAGGTTGTTGTAGTTCAGGGGAGATCTACTTGAAGTACATTTTTGTACTTGTGGAGTGCGTGGAGCACTTGTGGAGTGCGTGGAGCACTGGTGTGATAGTAGTAGTGGATACTGACTAGCTGGAGGTGAACACCAACTCTGTGTTTGAGTTGTGTGTTGGGACCATAAGAGAGAGAGCTTTGAGGGAAGATTTACTATTTATGCCCTAGAGGTGTGGGAGCCCTAGAGGTGTGTAAGGAAGAAGAACTGTGGCAATCTTCTTTGTTGTATTTCCTTCTGGAAGAGTCTTAATACAATTGTGTATTGTCTCTCATATTTTGTGTTATTTTTGAATTCTAGTTACTTGTGTATTCTGGTTAATTTTCACATGTTAAGTTGCTTGGTAATCAATTGTGTGCTTTCGTATTTTCCAACAAAGTGGTATCAAAGCTAAGGTTGCAGGGAGCAAGTTTGTGTTTGGTTACAGGTCACTCTCAAGGGTTTCTAATTGAGTGTGAGTTGAGCAATGGCAGATGAAAGTAAGCTAAGAATGGAGGAATTGAAAAGCACGAATGGTCTATTACGGTCCTATGGAAAGAAAGAGCAGGAAAAGAAAGATTGTTGGTTGGTAGTAGATTAGCATGAAGAAGCAGATGTTGCAGGTGTTGCACAGGATGCTCTAGATAAAGTTTAATCTTGAATAATAGATTTTGTTACCTCTTTCCATGCAGCCCCAAGTAGAGGGGTTGGTGAGCCTTGTCAGATTGTTGGCAAAGGGGAAGTGTTGCTGAAATTGTAGGCAGCCAACACATGGGTGTTGAAGGAGGTCATGCAAGTCCTAGTATTGAAGATATGGCTAATTTCTTCAGAAAAGTTGGGTGATGAGAGATGCATAAGAACTCTCACAGCAGATACACTTGAATTAGCTGGTGGTAAGAAAGCAGGTACTCTTTATCTATTTGCTTATATTATTGATTCTTCTTCTGTTGCAGAGACGTGGCTTTGTAGGCTTGGTCACATGAGCAAGAAGGAGATGCATGTTCTTAAGTGGAAGACAGATGTGTTTGATAGACTTAAGAACTGGAAAGCCTTGGTGTTCTTGGAGGAGATGACGGATAGAGACCAGTGGATGGGGTTGGATACTTCTGAGCAGGGTAGTTTGGACATGGGTTTGATTCAAAGGAGCTCGCAGGTAAAAATTTATCACTCACAAGTAAACACAGTTACTGGCATCGGTCAAGGGGAACCAGCATCGAACAGATAGGTGCTAATGTTGGTCATGTGTAGACCAGATCTGGTGGTGTCAGGTAGAGTGGCTATCAGTGTTGGTCAGGGAATAAATGTCGATGACCAGGTAAGACCGACATCAGTCAAAAAATTGGCATCGTTACAAAGGACAATCACATGGGAACTGACGTCGATCGGATGTAGATTGTGTAGTGACCGAGGTCAGTCACTGTAACGGATTTTGGGTAGACAACAAGCTATCAAGGAGTCTCAAATGCCCATATGGAGGATTGAAGGTGGTAAGTAAGCCTCAAATTTGTTGTTCCTCTTCTTTATACTAGTTGATGACTGTAGAGCAGGAAGGATCCAGGAAACAGTGGGAGCATGGCAAGAATATGATGTAGAACCAAATAGGAGATTTGGTAGGGTTACCAGCTGATATGAAAGCATAGAGACGAATGGATGCCTTAGTTAAAGAATAGAGAGAATGGACACGTGAGACGAAAGACCAGGTCATATGGTCTTAAGGAGGCTGTAGGATAGTGGTACAGGTTTTGACAGGGGGATGACAAAGCATGGCTTTAGTCAATGTCAAGGTAACTACTATGTTTGTCTTACTAGGTGGATGATGATAGCTACATTATGCTGTTACTGTATGTGGATGGTATGCTAGCTAGCAAGTTTGTACATATAGGGTTTTGTTGAGCTAAGGGTAAGGTTAGTTTAGTGGCATGTCATGAGGAATTTGGAGTAGCAAAATTCTTTGGCATGGGAGACATGGAAGATCACAAGTTGATTTTGTCTCCAGTGGGAGCTGATGTGAATCAGGTGTTTGCGAGGTTCAGGATGTAGAATCAGAGCACTCTAAGGGTTGGATAGTTCAATGTCTGAAATCACATGAGGTCTGGTATAGACCTGAGTTTGCCCAAGCAGTGGGTGCTGTCAGAAAGTTTGGAGCCGATTCGAGAAAGAAGCACTAGAGGGTAGTTCAGTGGATTCTCAGGTATCTGAGATGGATCGGCAGCAAGTATACATGCGATGCAGGGTCAAGTTCTTTTCTACATGTGTTTGTAGATGCAGATTCAGCATGTTACTTGGATGATAGGAGGTGCACCACAGGTTGTGTGGTGGGTGGTCTTCAGGGTTGAGCTTGAAGAGGGATACAAGCCAGGAAATAGACTAGATGGGGTACAGGTACAGGTATAGTGCAGTTATTTATCTCTAAGTGGGAGATTGTTAGGTTGTAGAGCTAAAAGCTTCATTGATGCAAATAGGGGAGGAGGTTGCTGAAGGTTGATGAGTTGCAGAGCAATCGGCATCGATCTGATCAGCTGATGTCAGCAGAATTAGTGAAGAGAAGCAACCAACGTCGGTCAGGGATCGGCCGATGTCGGTCACCTCTAGGCAGACAAGGACCAACGTCAGTCACCTATGTGGTTCAGAACTACAAGTTTTACGGGCAGTTAGCTAATGAACCAAGTGTTTGCATGTCAAGAGCCAAATTTAGATTAGAAGCTGCGGATCTAATTATTGGAATTGGATGTCTAATTATTGTTTGCATGAGATCTATTTAAGAGACTCATAGGCTATATTGTAAAGTGTTCTAGTTTGAGTTGAGAAAAGTTAGCTACTTCTGTGTGTAAGGTGAGCAAGGGTGTTCCTCCTAGTTTCACAGCAGTACCAAGTGTGGGTGTTGGATTTGGAGAATCAGCAAGATTCTTCAAGGGTGTAGGATCTTGGTCAGCAAGTGTGCATGGCTTCTTTAGGAGATCTACATGGTAAGTAAGATCATTGATCTGTAGGTGTATGTGTGTGCATGATCCAGGTTTGCATGTGTGCAGAACTAGATTGATTTACAGGTGTGCAAGATCAGGGAGAACAACAACACAATAGGGAGCAAGATCAGGAAAGATCTACTTGGAGTATAGTGTGTACTCAATTATAGAGCAAGAGAGGAAGGCAAGGTAGTTCCTTCCATAAGTGAGATCATTTGGGTTACAGGTTGTTGTAGTTCAGGGGAGATCTACTTGAAGTATGTTTTTGTACTTGTGGAGTGCGTGGAGCACTTGTGGAGTGTGTGGAACATTGGTGTACTAGCAGTAGTGGATACTAACTGGTTGGAGGTGAACACCAACTCTGTGTTTGAGTTGTGTGTTGGGACCGTAAGAGAGAGAGCTTTGAGGGAAGATTTACTATTTATGCTCTAGAGGTGTGGGAACCCTAGAGGTGTGTAAGGAAGAAGAACTGTGGCAATCTTCTTTATTGTATTTCCTTTTGGAAGAGTTTTAATAAAATTGTGTATTGTCTCTAATATTATGTGTTATTTTTGAATTCTAGTTACTTGTGTATTCTGGTTAATTTTTGCATGTTAAGTTGCTTGGTAATCAATTGTGTGCTTCCGTATTTCCCAACACATAGTACCTAAATTTATTTACTAATTTGATCAAGGTGTATATTTTCTTATCTATCATTGAATATTTCATTTTTACATATTTCATATTAATATTCATGAACGTAATTGGATGTTCATTATCACCTACCTTTTGTGTGAAGACTATTGCTATAGTGTGCTCTAAATCAAATGAGTACATAAATAAATCCTTAGTAAAATTAACACTAATTATAACTGGAGCTTGAGCAATGATGGTCTTAATATCTTGAACTGATTTATTGGATTTAGTTATCCATTATATTTCAGCATCCTACTTCAACATGGTCTCCGGTGGCTTGACAATCTCTACAAATCCAAAATTGAATTTTTGCACAAAGTTTATCTTACCAAAGAAAGACTTCAGTTATTTCTTGTTATTAGGAGGAGTTATTTTGAAATGTCTTAGATTTGTTTTGGATCAATATAAATCTCATATTTTTTAATGACTTGGCTTACCCTCTATAGCTCCAAAGATGTTCTTTGGATTTAAAGACACTTTGTATCTTATGCATCTATCAACTATTTTTTATGCATGATCTGCATGATTGACTCAATACTTTAAAAACATTGTGAGATCATCCATGTGAATGATGATATGTTTTTTAATGATCCCTTGAAAATTGAATTTCATGGCATACTATAAGGTTTTTCTTGCATTAATTAGGCTAAAAGGCATACTTTTATATGCAAAAGTTCCCCACTTGGTGGTAAAATTGGTATTCATTTGATCCTTTGCTTATACTAATACTTGATTGTAGCCTAAAAATCTATTTAGAAAGGAAATCATTTTAGACCCAATAACTTTTTAAATTACTTCATCTAAGGATGGCAAAGGATAGTTATCCTTTTTTGATGATTTGTTCAAATACCTAAAGTCAACACACAACCTAATTTTTCCATTCTTTTTTCTAATAGGCACTAAGTTAATAACCCAAGTGGAATATCTGATTGGAAATACAATCTTAGCATCCAATAGCATCTAAACTTATATCTGAATGAGGGGATCTAGCATTGGATTCACTAGACTCTATCATTGATTGAAGGGCTTATGCTTTGGCTTTAAATGGATAGTATGTGTGATGACAATAGGATTAAATATTTTCAAACCTTCATATTTCCAAGCTATCACATATTCTATTAGAAGACTCTTCAATTTTTATTTCCAACTTTTAGTGTAACTCAAGCCAATATTGACATACAGATAATGTTCATTGGTTTCTAAATTCTCTTTAATGAAAATAGATTCACTTTATTTAGACAGTTTCTACTTTTGATCTTGTGGATCCATGTTAAAATCTCTATCTAATGATATCATTCCCATAGGTATATAGTTCTCTTTCAGTTGTAAGAGGCCATCTTCACCCAAGTTTTTGATGTTCATAAGTTCAAAATATTTTTCAACCATTATTTGAGAATCGAAGGCTCCATAACTATTCATAAACAGTATGATTTATTGATCATTGTCAAACCCAAAGAAGTTCTCCACATTATCTAGGATAGAGGGAAAAGAACCAACTCCATAGAAAACTTCTACATTTTATATTTTTGGAGTGGTGTTAGATTGGCAACTAAAGTTATCAATGAATCTATTGTCTAATTTTATTCCCTTGAGATAGCTTTGATGTTAAATTATTGGAATGATTAAACCAAATCCAAATCCATGTGTTTATACCTTTTTAAGTATGATATTTTTCACTCATAAGTACTTTTGAACTGATTGATAACTAACTTTGAAACACCAAATATCAGCAACTACTTGACATTATGTATTAGCATAAATTGTAAGCCCAGGATCAAAGCTTCATACTCAAATCAATTTTTGGTGTAATGAAACTAAAACCTATATGCATAAATATATTGTGTCCCATATGGATTGATAAAATTTATGCCTACACCAAAGCCTTGATTAAATTTGGCTCCATCAAAATGAAGGGTCCACAATTATGAAGGACTTCAAATTTTTGTGCATGAGGTTCATGTTTTTTAGTAAACATGTAACACCTGCATGTGAGGACATGAATTTGATGCTCTCCTTTTTGTCATTATAGTCCATAATTAGGTACTTCATCTTCAATTATTGATCCACTCAAATTTGATTTGCTACTCCTTTCCAAGGCATCCACATGTGTGAGAAATCCATTTCCATGTATCCATTTAATGTTTTTGACCAATCATAACCTAGTCATAAACCATAAGCTTCAATAATTTCAATGAAAAAAATATCTATATATTATTATACATATGGATTTTAAGCTTTAGTAACTCCCCAAAGATTGGGACTATAATCTTGTCTAGCTACAACACTACCTTCTTGGACTTGTTTGGAGTCAACCCTAACTTATTATAGATAGCTATACACATGACATTGGTTGAAGTACCTAAATACACCAAATAATTATGCACATTTTTTCCAAACATTATAATAGTCATCAAAAAAGGTGGTAACTTAGGTTTGTCTCAATGAATAACCACATTAGTATGTGCAACTTTGGACTTATCAGTAGATGGATGATGGTCAGTGCCTTCAATAATAAATCTATTTGCTCAGTAATCTAAGATAATTAATAAAAATTAATATTTGCCTTATTTTTTTCATATCCTTATCTATGTTGTATCCATTTTTATTTTATGGATCAAAGACATGTTGTTGATCAATTCCCTTTGGAGGGGGTGGATTATTGTTAGCTTTTGGATATAGAAGAATAATTTTACTATTAGTTGGAGCCATGGAAGTCATGAGGGGTTATTTTCCTTTATTTCTAAAATTATAATTATTTATTTGGTACTACTAAAAATTATGGATCTCATATGTATTCTCGTATGGTTCATTCTCATCCTTAACTAGGAATGGAAATTCATATGCCTCAAAAATCATTACAGTACTAAGGGATTTGAAATAGTGGAGGAAGATGGATCTAACTAATTTGGAGAAGTTTCATACCATCCATTTCCTTCTATAAAATCTCAAAATTAGTAGAAAAATCTATAGTCCAACTCATCATGTTGTGTTGTATTATGAACTCGACACCAATTAGGCAATGCTACTTCCAAGATATTTATTTTAGCAACTTGTTAGATAGTTAAGGTTTTGTGTTATTCCCATATCAATTGAAAGGCCTATTATACATCTATAATGTGAATTTTTTATGGGTATTTTATCCCATGGTGTTTTTCATTCACTTCTACATGCTCATAAAAAAAATTCTTAGCTAATGTATCATTTTCTAGATCACATTCAATTCTACTTTTGTATAATCAGAAGTAGTACCTTGTGTAGTAACAGAATTAACTAGTACCAAGGATTGGTTTTAATTTTGATGATTAGGTAAAGACATAGGATTATTTAGAAAGCTAAATTTTTGGTTAGGTGTATCATGGGCTAGAGGCAATTGTTTATACACATGGTTATGATTTTGAGACATAATATTTTGGTTAGCATTTGGAATATGATTGAGGGTTTTAAAGTTAGGATCAATATTGGGTAGGGACAAAGATTTCAACTAGGGATTAAAATTTCTATCAATATTGATAGTTTTAACATAGGTCAGTAGTAATGAATTAATATTAAGTGATCTATGGAGAAATATATATGTCATAAAGTCCAAAGAATTATTGTACATTTTAAGGGCTAGTGTAATATTATGTCTATAATCATTGTTAATTTAGTTATACATATTATAAAATATTACATTAAAGGATCTGATTAGCTCACTAAAATATCTTATCATGCTTAAAAAATTCTATTATATGACACTTTGGATGTTGACCTATCTGAATTATGCCAAAAATGTATCTTGACACTAGTTTCAGGAGGTAATTGTATCTTCTGGGATATTGAGGAACCATTCATTTAAGCAACATATTTCAATGTAAAAGGGAAAATTTTGCATGCCATATCTTCATGGGTTATGTTTTTTATCCCTAATGTATTCTTGAAATCCTTTATATTTTATACAACAATCCTACCTCTCGAGGGAGAAAAGGAAGGAAGATACTTTTCATAGTTTCAAGGCAAATCATGCACATCTCCAAGGAGAGTGATAGAAAAACTAGTTAACCAAGTTAGGGCCATTATAAATGAAGGAAGATGACCTCTTATTATTGGGTAATAATATTAGGTTTGGGGTCCCATTAAGATGCATCAATCTAACCTAGGTCTTCTATGGATATGCAAAGGTGGGAATAACATGCTAGTGTCAAAATTAGACCTTTTTAATTTTTTGGGTATATCCAATGCATTTCAAATGATATTCTTTAGAAATAAAAGAGGGGCACTCCTTCTAGTGCTAGATAAGTTCTTATTTATGTCATTTTTATGAACATCATATAATATTATAAGGTATCCTCTAACATTTTAAGATTATTTAAAGGATTCACTCTACGAAATGAGTTGTAGTATATTTAGTTTTGTATATAACATGGTTGTTGATTAATGGTGATAAATGGGTTATTTTCCTCAGATGTTTTATGCATGTAATCAAAAATTCATCATGTCTATAAATTGATCTTAGCTCAGAGAAGATAGATCATACCTACACTTTTGATTGGGAATATATTTGTTAAGTAGAAGCATGACCAATATGGGGATTCACTAGACCTAATTAGGGGATCACTTGTCATAATACACCATGTGAGGTAAGGTTCTAAAGTCTATAGTCTAACACAATCATGAAACAACCCCAAAAGAGTCCAAAGGTTTTATATTTTACTTAAGTCTAATAAACAAGAAAGTAAACCTAATCTAGTGCACACCAAAGCTTGTGACACACTAAAGGGGTTAATAAAGCAATCAAAACATGTATAAGAGAATATCAATTAAGATAAGTATGAGTAATACCTTAATACATGGAATATGAAGAGTAATATTATTCAAGTCAACACTTATGATACTTCTATCTACTAAATATAAGAGAACCAAATTAGAATATACTTACCTGAATGTGAACCCATCAAGACTCAATCTTTCTTTTAGCCAAAGGGGCTTCACAAGAGGTTTTTATCATTTTTAAGCATAACTAATAAAGGCCAAAACATCTAAGATTTATCCATAAGACTATATTCTCCAAGTATAAACATAAGCTAAGACTCCTCAAGTAAAATGGTAGAAGAACAGATTGTGAAGAAGCGTGAGTGAATAATAACTCTTGATTGCATATATTACATAATGATGAAATGATCTTATATTTATATGTAGATATTGACCTAAATCATCTTCAAAATTTTAGTTGTATATGGTCAACCATGGTTAACCCTATATATTTTTAGGGATAATTCACTAGATCTAAGCTAGGTCAACCGAAAGGCTAACAAACCCAAAAAATAAAAAATACCCCTAAATTGTATAGGGTCAACCTAGTATAGTCAATAGTCTAAAAGGGAGTTAAGGAAAGAAAAGGATGATGGAAAGAGGAAAAATACTAGAGGAGTGTTCAAGGGAGGAATAATAGCTTAGGGAATGGTTTTAAGAGCTGGTTGAATTGGTAATAATGTGGCAATAAGGGACAACAATCCTACAAAGCACTAAAGGTTTGCCCACCCCTTTTCTGATGTACCCCTTAAGGCATGCACTTAGAGAGATTGAGTCTCTATGGGTTATTTCAAGATGTAAAGCATCAGTATTTGATAAAATTTAAAAATATTATGTGTATACATATGCCTCACTCGAATCTTATCACATGTTACTAAGGTGTAATAGGGGATGGTGCTTTTAAAAGAACATAGTAACACACAATGCTAATGCTAAAAAATTGTAGTATTTTAAAGAAAAATTAAATAAAAGTAAATGATTGAAAGGGAAATAACTAAAAATTAAATGCATGCGTACCTTGACTTGCCTTTATTGTGGTATGGTTGTCTGCTATGTTGTTAGTTTTGATTGTGTAGGGTACATAGATTGCTTTCGATAAACCCAATAATACAAAACTAAAGAGTAAAAACAAAAAAATACAAGAAAAGCAAAGATAGTTGGTGCTATGAGGATGGTACATACTTGGTAATTTGGCAAGTTGGGGTGACAAGTGCTATGTTAAACCAAATGACCAAGTCAAACAATATGGGTAAATTAGGTAACCAAAAATCCAAGGCCACTAAAGACTAAAAAACTCAAACAAGTTATCCTTAGGTAAGAAAGGCAGACTCACCAAGTCAAACCAAGGATACATGTCAAATAAGATGGTAAAATAAATAAATCAATGGTAAAAGAAGAAATAAAAATGGTAAAACAACATTGATGAGTGAGTAGCAATAATCCACATCTCAATCATCAATGGGAAAAAGGTGCATAAAATGGAAAATAACATTGTCGAGTGAGAAGTAACAAGCCAACCTCACTCAAAAATGGAAAAAAGGATATGAACTCAGGTGTCCATAACAAAAGGACACTAAAATAATGACAAATAGTAGAATTAAAGTAAAGTAAGTGTATAAATGTAAAATTATGGTATAAAGAAAGTAAGAATCTAAAGTTACTCAAACATGTTGTTTCACTCTAAGGATAGATAAAATTGAAACAAACTAGTGCTAGCATGTTTTTAAAAGGTGAAGAAAAAGGAATTAAAGAAGAAGGGAAAACAGATTTGGAATCAAAATTTATCTATCAAAGGGGGAAATGAAATGGGTGAAGGGGAGAATGAAGAAAAACCAAGGTAGAGGAAATATTTATCGAAGTCAAGACATTCAAAATAGGTTTGTCAAAACAAGAGGTCTTTTGACCTTAAGGACTATGAAGAACTTCTCTTAGCCACACAAGTCTTAGGTCAACAAATGAAGTATGTAGATTATCCCATGAAGGCTATATGCATGAAAAGTAAATAGACCTATCTCCCCACAATGTGTTCCCCATTGCTCAAGACCCTTTATAGATTCATTAATCTACTATGAAGATTGGGTATGTACGTGAGAAAGTAGGTATCACCATAGATTTTGTTGAATTCCCTTATTCCAATCTACTAGCCTATCGTACCCCAAAGGACCTTGTCTCTATATGAGGTCAACTGTGGAGTTTAAGATTCGATTGGAGATAGAAGATGTGCTTGTAATCATATATTTTGATGTGATGTTAACTTTTGAGATTTGTGTTTCTTTTTAGATATCATTTCCTTTTGATTAAAATGATTTGTCTTTTAACTTTCTTAATGACTTTTTTATTCCTCCTCCATACTGATTTGGAAGACCAAACATGGGTGCTAAAGATGACTTTCATTTGAATACTTGGGACAAGGTTTCTAAGAGAGATAATTCAAAGAGCATGGGGTCTAAGAGTCTCATAAATATAGGTGAAATAAAAGTTCTATCTTGACTTCGACCTTGTTTTATATAATATGAAGTGAAAGGAAGGGGAAATCAAGAGGAATGACATATAGAACAATTTGAATTACTTCAAATCATTAAAAAAATGTGACACAAGGGTAAAAAGTATAAAATGATAGTAAAGTGTGATTCCTTATCATAAGAATAAGGGAAAATGGAGGAAAACATTCTAACATAAATTATTGGTAAATGGTAATAGCCTCGATATGAAAAATAATCAAATTTGGCAATTGAGTTAAAGACAAGGATTTTCTTATTTATATAATAAAAGAAGGATCAAAAATAACTTTATGATGATGAAAGAGAGATGTTGATGATGAAAGAGAATTAGTAATGAAGTTTTAATATCTAGGAATAGGTTCAATAGTGAAAGAGATAAAATCCTTAGCAAGAGTGGTTGCAATTTGATGATATGTGATAAGGTTCTCACTTTTACATTAATAATCACCACTAACTTGATGACAAATAAGTTGAGAATCACCTAAAGCATGAAGGTATTGAATGTCAAAATCAAGATCAGCGCTCATGCCTAAGATAAGAGCTTCATATTCAACCATATTGTTGGTGACTTCAAAGATGAAGAAAAAATCTAAAAGAATGATCTTTCCAAGGGGATTCATGAGAATGCAACCTACCCTAGCTCCTTGAGGGCATTTAGCACCGCTAAAGTGAAGGCTCCAAGTATCCTCATGCAAGTCAACATTAATTTTAGGAAGCTCCTCAATAACTACTTTTGGTTTAATAGTACCAAAGGGAGTGGAAGACTCATCAAGTTGATTGGCTTCAAGATCAATGGTAAATCTATGAAAGTAATATTTGAGAGATATAGCTTGATTAAGACCTTTAATGTAAAGAATATTGTCATTTGGAAGATCATATTGAAGGGAAGAAGTGGATAGAATGGGAGTTACAGCAAGTTGATCAGCTTTTACTTGCCCTTTAACAGCTTTTTGAGTGATGATGTGGAGATTAAATTCCATAAGTAGGACCATCCATTTACCAATTCTATCTCTAGGAAGAAAGGCTTTAGAGAAGAAATGATGAAGGGGGTTAGAATGAATGATGACATAAGTAGTTTGGTAAATCCTATAGTGATGAAGCTTTTCAAATATAAAATAGATGGTGAGGCAATCACATTAAATTTTGGTATAATGTGTTTCATCATCGATGAGTCCTCAGCTAATGTAGTAGATAGCACACTCTCTTCCCATATCATCTTGTTGGCAAAACATTGCCCCAAATGAAATAGGTGTGGAAAAAGTATATAGAATTAAAGGTTTATCATTGGAAGGAGGAAAAAGTGTAGGTGGATGAATTAACGGCTCTTTCATGTTATCAAAGGCTTTGTGACATGGATTCATCCATTCTAAAGTAGTACCTTTCTTGAGAATGGAATTGATGAAGTGAATTTGATAATCCATTTTAGGGATGAATAGTCTAACTTCCCCAAGTTTACCAAAATAAGTACAAATGTCGAGAATAGAATGAGGAATAGGCATGTTGATGATAGCACTAATTTTGGTGGGGTCAACATCGATATCATGGAGAGAGACTAAGAATCTTAAAAAAATTCCACATGTGACTCCAAAGACACATTTTTAATGATTAAGTCTAACCTTATATTTAAGGAGGTGGTCAAAGATGATATCGATATTAGAAAGATGAATTTTATGATGTTTGTATTTATTAATAAGATCATCCACATAAGTTTCAACAATTTTGTGGATGAGATCATGAAAGATGTGAGTCATCTCTCACTGGTAAGTGGCTCTAGTATTTTTGAGGTTGAAGGGCATTTTGATGTAGCAATAGGTGCCCCATTCCATGGTAAAAATTGTCTTATATCGGTCCTCAGGGTCAATATGAATCAAATTATATCCTAAGAATCCATCCATAAGAGATATAATTTCATAACCAGTCATGGAATCAATAATGGCATTTTTTGAAGGTAAAGTGAAGATATCCTTGGGATAAGCAAGATTAAGATTACAAAAATCAATACAAATGTGAATGATCATAGTGAAATTTCTTCTGAATGGGAATAATGTCCGAAATCCATTCAGAATAATCTATTGATTTGATAAATTTAGAATCAAGTAATTTGATGATTTCCTTATGACATAAAGTTGAAACTTTGGGTGTAAATTTCCTTTAATTTTGATGCATAGGCTTTGCATCAAGATAAGTAATGATATTATACACCATAGTGATAGGGTCAATGCTAAGCATGTCCTCGTAGGACCAAGTGAAAGCCTCATGATATTTGTCAAAGAATAAGCTGAAATTATCATGTTTAAAAGGTGAGAGTTCTCAAAAAACTATGATAGGTCAACGACAAGATAGAGTACCATATTCAATATGAGTGGGTTTTTCAATAAGCATGGCATTCTCATCTTGAAAGTGATATGGTTCATTAGGTAAGGCAAAAATTGGATTTGTGTTAGGATCAATGCTAGCAATGAAGTTGTTAAAGCAAGGAGTTTTAGTCTTAAAATTTATAAGTTTATGATGTTGCTGAGGAAGTTGAGGTTATTAGGCATAAAGTAACTCAAGGATAGCTTCATCACTAGGCAACGTAGGAAGAAGACCATAATACTCAGCATCTACTTCAAAATCTAAAATTTTAGTACCATGGTGATTAGACTCAGAATGTATTTGAATAACATCAATTGTCTTGGCATCAAGTTTAATTTTAGGAGTAGAAGTAGATGGAATAAAATATATTGGTGTGTTGGTGTATTCGATAATGAGAGAAGGATCAGATATAATGATTGAATCGATAGGTGGTAAAGGAGATGTAGAAATTTTTTAAGGGTCAGAAGGTATAATTTGCTCTACCACCCAAGGAGTATTGATAAAAGGCAGATTATCAAGAGGTATATGACCCTCAAGATCTAAGGTATTCTCCATAGATGGTATGAACATCCTAATTAAAAGCATGAATTTGGGATAAGTTTTTTTGATAATGTTGGACATCCAAGTCTCTAGATTGAGCTTGGGCCATGATATAGTTGTCATCATATGTTAATTAATCTTACATGCTTGATAATCTAGGGGAGTTTCAGAGGATGAAATCCTAATATTACTGAATGTATGAGGAGACATGATAAGAGGATCTTTAAATAATTTAGCCACTCCAAAATCATTACAAGTGAAGTCATCTTCTAGTAGAGAAGGTTCTTGAGCATTGCATGGAGAGGAATAGTACAGTCTCTTGGTAAGAGAGAAGGAGGAAGCCATTACAAAATGTAGGGAGGTAACTTAAGAGTATTTCAAGTATGTTGTAACTCATTAGGATCATCATCATCATAATTTGCAAGATTAACTTAGGATAAGAGGATCTTTAAATAATTTAGCCACTCCAAAATCATTACAAGTGAAGGCATCTTCTGGTAGAGAAGGTTCTTGAGCATTGCATGGAGGGGTAAAATTAGTAATCTAATCCATGAGAGGAATAGTATAGTCTCTTGGTAAGAGAGAAGGAGGAAGCCATTGAAAAATGTAGGGAGGTAACTTAATAGTATTTCAAATATGTTGCAACTCATTAGGATCATCATCATCAGAATCTGCAAGATTAACTTGTAAATCAGGACTCATGTTGATGAACTTGGGTAAAGAAACACTACTGATCTTAGGAATTGTAGTAACATGATATTGTGATTTAGGATTAGGTATTTGGATACTCCATGGGTTAGGATCAGCTTTATGCTTATATCATTTTCCATTAAGCAAGAATTTAATACATTGACTACCATAAGAAGCAATGGCCCTCATTCAATGAGTCCATGGATGACCAAGGAGTATGTTATAAGATAAAGGAGGATTAAGGAACATAAGCTTGGTTTGAACTATTTTAGGTCCAATGGTTAATGGAAGCCAAATACAACCAAGTGGATTTTAATTTGTCTTATTAAAACCATGATAGGTAAGATGAATTTGCTTGAGATGATCCTTGTTATAACCAAGTTGTTGTATAAGCCATAAAGATGTGACATTAATACCAGAGCCTTCATCAACTAGAACTTTTAAATAAGGGTGGTATTAATGGCTACTTTGATAAAGAGTGGTGGATCATCAGCACGAAAAAGAATTTCATCATTGATCATGTCCTCTTTAAGGAATTCAATAAAGGGCTTGGAAGAAGGACACATAGTTTTAATGGTATTGACGTTGGTAGGTTGAGATTCAATATAAGGTGGTTATTCATCTATGGAATATGGATCTTCAATCTCTTGAAGTTTTTTCATAAGGAATTTATGATGATAGGGTGAAGTGTGAATCAACTCCATAAGTGGAATCTTATAAGGCATAGAGTTGAGTTCTTTAAGAAAGTTCCAATGAGATTTAGAATAACTAGAATGAGGTTTAGGAGCTAAGTTAGACTTTGGAGGAATAGAACTGGTTGGAGGATTAGGAGGAAGTTGTTCCTCAGGTGCTTCCAAATTAAGATTAGTGGTGGTGGTATCTTTAAGAAGTTGTTCCTCCAAATATGTCTTTTTAGGCTTGGTAACAAGATCTCTGTGATCCATTTTGCAACAATAGTTGACCTTAGCAGTGTTGACATATTGAGAATTGTTAAAGTATTGGTCATAATCAGCATTAATGGCATAAACATCCTTAGAAGTTTATTGATGATATGAAGATGATTTTTTATTATTGGAGGTAAAAGCTTTAGAAGTTTGTCATTTTTGAAAAGTAGTAGAGTACTCTTGATGATGAATATCGATCGTAGCTTCATGGTTGAATGAATCACTAAGCACATAAGAGATAGAAAATTTAGTGAGCCCTTTACAAGATTCATGAGAATGCCCAATGTTGGCATGAAACTAACAAAATAGACTGGGATCATACCACTTATGAGTAGCATTGGGATAGATGAAAGGTTCTGAGGGTGATAAAAATTATTTCATTTATTGAACCATAAGAGGTGTATGAGAAGGTGAAGGAATATCGATTTTAGCAACTCCTTGTTTGGTTTACGGAGGATTACTAGTGATAGTATTATATGTTTGAAAATATCCTTTAATAATTTTATGATTAGGTTTGAATTACTTTATAAGAAATTCTTGATGTTTAGCTTGATCAAGATCTTCATTAAGTGTTTGGGGAGCAAGGTTTAAACCTTATATTAGAGAGTGGGAGTCAAAGCAGTGATAAATAGTTTGAATAAGTTATCATCAGTCATGTTATGGTTGAATTTATGAGTTAAAGATTTCCATATTTTGATAAAGTCATGAGTTGATTCATAAGGAGATTGCTTAGCAGTGATGAAGTGGCTAAGACAATTTTTGAGAAGATCATTGTGTTGAAACTATTTAACTAAAGGATTAACCAAATCTTCAAGTTACCAAATAGACTATTAGAGAAGTTGATTATACCATTATAATACATCATTAGTAAAATTTTTGAATAATAGTTTAGTTGTGCAAAAGGTATTAGTTTGGATCCACTCCTTATAAAGGTTACCAAAGGTTTTAAGAAATTAGGCAGGGTCATTAGTCCCATCATATTTGATAGTTGGAGATATATTACCAATATCAATGGATATAATAAAGGGAGCTAAAGGCTCATTTTAAATAGTTTGAAGCATTTTGTTATTCATTATAGGTTGAGAAATAACATTACCTAAGGTATCCTGAAGAGGTGGAGGAATGAAATTAGGATTAGCTTGAGGATGCATAGTTGGAGGTTGATTAGCCACATTGATTAAATGTTGTTGAAGTTGCATCATTTGGTTAGTGTTAGAGTTTTGCATTATGTTCATTTTTTGGATGACATGGGCTAAAGTTTGGGTTGTATTGAGAGGTGGGTTGGTGTTTGTAGGATCACTCCCCAAATTGGTGTTAGGGGGAGTATTTCTATAAGAAGGATTACTAGTGGGATTTTTAAGTAAACTTGTATCAATTACTCCCACATTAGTTTGAATATTTTGAAGATGATAAGTATCTTGGTAAGTGTAGAAAGTATCAAATCCATCAAATTCATCTTCAGGTGTTATTTGTACCATGTTACAGTTCATAGATGAATAAGGAGAAGAGGTGCCCCAAGAGTGATGGTGCTCTTAGGAGGAAAAGAGAGGAAGAAATGAACATCCCATATAGTATCTAAATGGATTTAGGCTATCTAAGAAGATTCTGATAGTATATTTCACTTTGATTGAAGAGAGATGAATAGAATGCAAAATTGGAGAAATAAGGAATTAGATTGATGAATAGAGAAAGCAAAAAATAGTATAGGGTAGACTAAGTCAACCTAGAATAGAAAACAAGGCTTAAAAATAATACATGGCTGACTGGGTTGATCTAGTATAATAAATAGAGGTAGGAAAAAGAGGTAAAAGTGGCTGCAAATAGTATAGGGTCAACTGGGTCGATCTTATATAGTACATAAAGGCTAGAAAAAAGTACAAGGTCAACCTAGTACAACAAATAGGAAAGAATAGAAAGTTGATAATAAGTTATGAACTAAAATAAGATAATTTTAGTCATTAATCTAGGAAAGTAAGAACTGAAGGGAAATAAATAGTTAATTGGATCAATGCTAGCCAATCTGATTGAAGCACACAATGCAAAACCTTTCACTAATGCTAGCTAATGCAAGTTTTTGCACATATAATTGAGTAAAAAGAAAGAAATCAACTTGAAAAGTAAAGAGCTAACTAATTGGTCAACCTAAGATGTTTTATTAGATTATTAAGAAATGATTTTAAATGTGATGGGAAGTTGGATGTAAGCAAAGAAATAGATATCAATCTAATGATGGTTTCATGTAGTTTGGGCTAAAAGGGATTGTAGTGGTAATGATGCAGGCTTGGTATTGGGGCCTACCCCCTCACTTCACACAATGTAGCGATAAAGGTGTTAGCTGCTTAGATAGAATAAAACATTAACCACATTTTATACTTGACTAGAGTATCAAGTTGGCTTCCCCCTTAGTGATGAAATCCAAGCAGGTTGACCTTGGGTAGACAAATGTTAAAGTGTTTTTTTAGATTATGTGATTTGGCCTTGTGTGCATAAAATAGAAATAGTGAAATGAAATGGTTAATTAAAAACCCCATAATTAGACTATGTGAACTATTCTAAGCATGTAAGCAACAAGAAAAGAAAGGTGTGAACTAATTACTAGCATATAGAGATTAATTCCTACTTGAAACAAGGTATAGTGTTGACACTATATGCACAAACTATAGAATAGGGTCAAAAGTGTCAAACCTATACTACAAAAGAAAGGTTTAAAAATGAACAAGGCTAGCTAGGATCGACCCAGTTATTTAAACAACACATATAACATAAAATTGGGTTGACAGGGTCGATCCAGTTGACTGTGTAGGGGCAATTTTGAAGACTACAAACTATGAAAGGAAAGAGAGAAAGAGACAAAGAGATAGAAAGGACCCTTAGTGGATCAGAGATGTTGAGAAATGAAGATTTTTAGCCAAGAACCTTGGAATATGCTTTTAAAACCTAATAACTAGGTTGACTGGGTCAATAAAGCTTTGTAGAATCCTGCTAACGAGTGCCTAAAATGTACAAGATTGACCTTGATCAACCTAGTAGCTAAATCTTGATGCTTGGAAGTGTATAGGGTCAACTACGTTAACCTAATAATCTGAACTAGAAATTTAAAAGTTTGAAAACCTATACTAGGTCATTTAAGTCAATCTAATTGCCTATTCTTGAAAACCTACACATAGAGATTAGAACTGGGTTGATAGAGTCAATCTAGTATGACAAATATATGATAAAAATAATGATAAAAGGAATGAAAGAAAGTGAAATAAATATTACAAGGGTTAGTTTCACATTGGGATCACTAGAATGTATGCAATCATAAATGCATCATGTCTATAAATCGATCTTGGCTTAGAGAATATAGAGCACACCTTCACTTCCGATTGGGAATACATTTGTTAAGTGGGACCATGACCAATATGTGGATTTACTAGACCCGATTAGGGGATAACTTATCATAATACACTGTGTGAGGTAGGGTTCTAAAGCCTACAGTCTAACACAATCATGCAACAACCCTAAAAGAGTCTTAAGGTTTGATATTTCACTTAAGTCTAATAAATAATAAAGTAAATCTAATCTAGTGCACATCAAATCTTGTGGCACAATAAAGGGGTTAGTAAAGCAATAAAAACATGTATAAGAGAATCTCAATTAAGCTAAGTATGAGTAAGACCCTAATACATGGAATATTAAGAGTAATATTATTCGAGCCAACATTTATGCTACTTCTATCTACTAAAGAGAGGAGAACAAAGTTAAAATATACTTACTTGAATGTAAACCCATCGAGACTCAATCTCTCCCTTGGCCAAGGGGATTTGCAAGAGGTTGTTTTGGTTTGTAAGGATAACTAAGAAAGGCCAAAGCATCTAAGACTTATCCACAAGACTATATTCTCCAAATATAAACCCTAAGCTAAGACTCCTCAAGTAGAATGGTGAAAGAGCAAATTATGCAGAAGCACAAGTGAATAATAACTCTTGATTGCATATATTAAATAATTTTGAAATGATCTTGTATTTATAGGTAGATTTTGCCCTAAATCCTATTAGAAACATTAGTTGTACAGGATTGGCCATGGTCAGCCCTATATGTTTTCAAGGATAATTCATTATATCTAAGATAGGTTAGTTGAAAGGCTAGCAAACCCAAAAAATGAAAAATACCCTTAAACTGTACAAGGTCGACCATGGTTAACCTAGTACAACTGATAGTCCAAAAGGGAATTAAGGCAAGAAAAGGAGGGTGGAAAGAGTAAAAATATTTAAGGAGTGTGCAAGGGAGGATTAATATCTTAGGAAGTGGTTTTAAGAGCTGGTTGGATTAATAATAATGTGGCAATAAGGGACAACAGTCCTATAAAGCACTGAAGGTCTACCCACCCCTTTCTTGGTGCACCCTTTAAGGCATGCACTCAAAGAGATTGAGTCTCAATGGGTTCTTATAAGATGTAAAGTGTCAATATTTGATAAAAGTTAAAAATATTATGTGTATGCAATTTAGATGTATAGAATATAAGATAAACCAAATTCTACTTGAGACAGTTGGGTGGATTTTAACCTAGAGTGGACTGGATCAAAAATATATAAAAGGAGGAAAAGGTAGGGCATAAAAGAGGGTTTATGAACCAAAGATAGATGAAAACATTCCAAACTAGATCTTACACTATGGGTTGGACAAGTGATAGGGAATAATACATGTTGAGAATTACTAATGACACACAAAACAAATAAACATAGTTAAGATTCCAAGGAAACAAATATAGTAAACTTCATTGTTCATAACCAAAGGTTGATGCCAATGTATGATTGCAATTGCACATCTTCAAAGGCACATATGATTAATAAATATAAATAATTTAAATTGGATACAATGCAATCTAAATAAATGTATTAAAAAAACTTCTACATAACCTAAAGATTAATAATACCAAAATGAGAGAACTTCTCGATGAATCACAATATTTGGGGGGAAAAAAGAATGAAAATCAACATTAACTTGTAGAATAATATGTATAATTTCTTATTCACCTAAATTTCCTAAATTTTCTTCCCTTTGGAATAGGGAGGATACAAGTATATATAACTTTGGATGGGGACGTCTCATCTTCTAACTAAATTCTAAATTTACATCTTCTAATTTAGGAACTAAGTGTCAAAACTCATACATACTATAATGTTTTACAATAAAATCATAAGCAATGCTCCTTTTCCAAATGAATTCTATGATACAAAAAATAGCACAACCAAAAATAGACACAAGTTACGACTTACACATGCAACTATATCAAAAGACTACCTATGGTGCTTATGTGGCACTACTCAGAGATGAAGCCTACATGCTCGTATTAGTTATTTTAGTTAAAGTTATGTAGTCTTATAAAATGGAATTTTAATGTATAGGGTGTCACTTGAAACCACCCTATACTCAGCTTAACCCTAGACCTATCTTGTGGCCTCTTTTGATCCTTTTCCAACTTCTATATGCATTTATCCCATGCCCATATATACTTAGAGTCGCATTGAGCCATCCCTAGGCATCCCCAATATTTTTTCACATGTGTCAACCACCTAGACAATAGTGCATCCCCATTAATCTATAGTGCAATGCATTATTGGCAAAGGGGGAAATGTTATTAACCGTTAGCTTCCCTTTCCCCTAATGGATATATGTCCACTTCTCGAAACATCTTAGGGTTGTCATAGACTCATTTCATGTCTCGACAAGCATCAAAACACTATATATCAACCACTCTCATTCACTTACTAGATAGATGGAAATATTCATGAACAAGCTTAAAAACAGTTGTGAAAATAAAGGTTATTAATCCCTATTTACCCCTATTTCTGCATACATCCATCTATAGCAGCCCATAGCTTAACTTTACTCAGGTTTCTAGTCTCAATTCACACTCAAAGCATTCAAATTGGTATTTATACTCAAACATAATAGTATTATTCTCACTTACACCAACACTTATATTAAGACAACAAAAATTGGGCTTGATCCCCTATTGAGGTATTGGTATATAGGCAACACTCAACACATGGGGTGTTGAGGTCACACCCATCCTACCCTAGTAACATCACTCGTCTTCCACTTGTGTTCATCAAAACCCTAGCAAGCATGGAAGCTTAGGGTTTCATGGTGAAATTAGTCAAAGTGCATAATAGGTGATGATCTAAGTCTCAATCATATGGATATAGGCTTCCCAAAATAGAGTGAAGGTTTCCCCAATATTCCATGACTTCACTTGTAGAGGGTCATTAGCACTGCATAAAATATCTAAAACACATTGTGCTACTGGCAAAAAGGGTTGTGATATTATCCAAAGAGGGTTTTGACACATGTTCTCCACTAATGATACTCTACCCTACTCCTACATCACTTCCCAGCCTACCACTTGTCTATCTTAGTCATATTTTCTAGCCAAGTACACCTTTTCTAATTCATTATTATTTATAGAATATTCAAAAAAATCAATTATTGTGAAAATTAGTAGATTTTAATACTATAGTATTTTATTCTCTAATTTATTACTCGGTTCTTTATCAACCTAGGCTTACATTCCACAATCATAAAAAAAATCATTTGGTGAACCTAACTTACTTTGAATAGCACCCAAACCCTAGCCCTAGATGTTACTAAGGTTTGTATCCTTCTTTTTCCTATTTCCATTTTCTATGTTAGGATTTTCATGATTTATATATTTTATTTTAGTAGCACTCTTTCATTTTGTTTACTATATGCCATCTAATAAATCTATATCTATTCATTTAAGAATAAGTGATAGGATTAATGGTAATCTTATTAAGCATACCCAAATTCCTTCTATTCAAGCTTATACCATGGGTAAATGACCAATTACAACTCCTCTAATTGATCCTTCAAATCATGATTGTATGGACTTCAATTATAATACATCAAAACATGAGAAATACAATTAATATTATAATTATAAATAAGATGAGACCTGGTACACATTCCCTCCTTGATGTTGATAATCTTATAATCAATAAGGATGAGATATTACAAAGTTTTAGAGATAGACTTTGACAGAAACCCCATGATCATGCATAGATTTTGTAACCTATATTGGAAATAAATAAGACAACACTTGGTCAATCCTCTAACCCCACAGATGCTAATATTGTTACACCTACTATGGGGACAACTCAAATTCTACAACATTCTATAACTAGGAAAATCTCACTAATGGTAACACCTCTTATGGCTATTACACATCCTTCCTCTCTGAATGTATAATCCCTTAGGCATGAGATCCATTCTCTATAGTCCAAGGTGTTACATCTTGAGCAGGGTACCACTAGAACATATCATGCCTTGGGCTCTCATGTTCTCCTACATACACCATTGGCATAACATCTAGTGGCAACTCCTTTGCTATCTAGATTTGTGACACCCAAGCTTATTGTATATGATGGTAATGTTGACCTAGAGCATCATCTATGCACTTTTCATGCAGCATGTTTAGACTATGTGTCCAATGATTGGCTATTCACTAAGTTATTCCCTCACAATTTAAATGATTATGCATTACAATGGTTCTATGATCTCCCTAATTAGTCCATCACAATATTTAATCCACTCATAGATATGTTTTTGGCACATTTTTTTATCAACATCAATGAAAAAGTTTCATATGCTCAAGTCACTAAACTAAAGCAAAAATCTAATGAGCTAATAGCTAAATATGTGTTATGATATAAAATCATATTAGCAAAGATGACTAACCCAATGGCATATAGATAACTCTATGACATATTCAAGTAAAGTTCATTACTAGCAGTACATGAATCTATAGTATTCAAAAAGTTTCCATCATTTATAGATCTATTTTATGTAGTGAAGGAATGGGAAGTCAAACTTCTCTCCATGGGTAAGTTAAAGTACACAACTAGATCATATTCCACTAATAAGAGTTCAAATAAGCTCCCATATAAGGTGAGGCCCAATGAAAACAATAATAATCAAAAGACAATAGTTAACACAGCCTCAAATCTAGTTCCTCATGTGGTTTTCTCAACTCTTCCAAGGAGACCATTTATGAATCTTCTTGAATCGCCAGCTCACATTTTCTAGCAACTTTTAGAATGCATTGTCATCTCTCTCTCTCTCATCAAAGAGGTTGATAAAACTAGGCCTCTTCTAAATAATTATGAGTCCAATGCATTTTTTTTTTATCACAAGGGGCCCAACCATACTATGAATAGATGCATCAAGTTACGATAAAAGATACAAAATATCATTAATGAAAATATTTTTTGATCCATTTCAAAAACATACAGTTAATGAAATAGTAAACACTACAGGTGTTTATTATAATCATTAGGCACATCCACCACCAACATCCTATTATACTCATACAATGGACACACACCCTATACTTAATATCATTGGTGTGCATCATACTATAGTGCTAGCTAGGCCTCTTATCACTTTCTCATAATAATAGATCATTGATAATGACTCAAATTTATATGCACTTTTTATACGAGCTTACATTGATCATCATCCTATATAGAGTGTCATGGTTGATAATGGGTTAAGTATCAATATGTGTACTATTACACGTATACATCACATGGGCTATTCAAACCAAGATATTTCTCTAATAGATACATTTATTCATGGATTTAGTGGCCATGTTTAGAGCTCCATTGGGGATTTCTTACTCTCATTACAGGTTAGGCCCACATATGTGGCCACTAGATACATATTTATACCTAGTGCCAGAACATTTGATATGTTATTAGGTAGGCCTTGGATATAGCAACTTCAAGTCATTCCTTCCATTTTACATATATGTCTCAAGTATATACATTCTAATCAGGTTGTTATAGTTGAGGGACTTTCATATGAGTATCCTTTCTCTACTCCACAACCAGTTACACAATAGTCACCACTAACAACTCCAAACATAGATTTCATTATCACACCTCAAATATTAGTTACGCCACCAATGTAGTTGAGGTCACTTATAAAACATTACTATTTTCAATCAAACTCACACCCTTGTGAAGATAGTTTTAGGCCTTCACAATCTGCTAAAACATGGAAACAATCTTAGGCTGTGGGTGGCCTAATCGATGGATTGAATCTCTAGATTTTAAGGGCTAGCTCCCTTTGGTGTATCAATTAGGATCTCTAATCTATGCTACAAACTGCCAAGAAAAATGTAAGAAAGAAAATTGAAAGGAAATCCTATCTAATGATGGTGATACACCCATATTTTGGTTCATCCACTCAATTTGAGCTTCTAAAAACACTGATTAGACAAGAAAAAGATTGAACTTTCAACTCTAATTGACTCTTATACATCAGTATTTCATGAAAAGGTTTTTATTTGATGATCAAAGCTTAAGGGAAATGATGGAATAGGCCTAATTCAAGGCACTAACCAACCACTTATATCCATTATGAACTCAGCCAAAAGACATCAAACATAGAACATGACCTGCATAATCTGATCAACTATACTGCTAGGTAAGAATCAGGACCTAAAAAGGAAGAAAATTCTATCACATATGCAAATCACTAACATAAATATAGTATACCAGCACCCTAAAAGCTGAAAGTAGTCCTTGTATTTATCTAAAAAAGGTTACAAAACTCAAATTTTGGCAGAGTTTGGACTTACCAAAGGAGGGATATTTAAAATGGCTAAAAAATCCAACTTATATATAAAAAGCATACAAAATCCAAGAGATTGGTACTAAAAATAAAAGAGGAGATAAACTCCAACATCACCCCAAGTCCAATTCTAGTTATGCCAAGATAACCAAGCCTTCAAATAATATCTTTTGTCTTATGTTTTGCATGAAAAGCTCTTTGGCCTTGAAAATGATGGTGTGCCAATTTCATAATCCTTATTTAGAATAAAGATTAAATTCTTCAAATGTGCATGGATCTTTGGTAATTCAATTCTCTTCATGCATGATGCTATGCCAATTTTCAAAGAGAAAACTCCACTTGAATATGAGTTAGAAGTGGTTGAAAAGGCTTTGATTAATAAGATAGACAAGAGTGCATGCATAAAATTCTATGTTAAGTTCTCCTTGAACAGCCATCCAACGTTAAACTCTTTGAGCCCTTCATGCATTTGAGTCTCCTTTTTGAAACTAAGAGAGTTGTGCTTAAAGGTAGCTACATGTCTTTTCCAATTCTAAATAATTTGATTATTGCATTTAAAACTTGACATGCTCCTTACCACAGTCTAATCTTGCTTGGGTCACTTTGCATGCTTTGAATGTGAGTTGTAGATCACATCATCAGAGTCAAAAGGGGAAGTCCTCATTGTCTTCTATTAATTGGTTGTTGAAATCCCACTAGTTGAATGTGCTTATGCCACTTATCCCCGACTAATTGGTCTTTCATATTTACACTAGGTAACTTTATATTTCCTTTACCCTTCTCTATTTTAGCCAATTATTATGGGATTTTTGTTCAGGCTCTTTGTAAAGTCCTCTTCTTGACTTTTCTTTCTTTTGGCCTTTTCTTCAGACAAAATGTATGTGACTTCACTCTTGGACTTTTCTTTCTTTTAGGCAATTTGCCCAAAAGAATTGTTTCTTTCTTTCCTTCAGACTTTCCCTTCGAATAATTTATTTGAAGATTTTCTCTTTATGCACTTTTCCTTCAGAAAATTTTTCTGAAGGAATTCATGTAAATGCCTCTTCATCTTTATGAAAATTCCCTTCAGGATTTTTTGACAAGGACCTTTTCTTGAGGAATTTTTGTCTCCTTCACCTTGAACAATTCCTTCAAACAAAAAGTTCAAAAGAAATTAGGTCTTCGTGTTTTTTTTTACAATGGACAATTCCTTCAAACTTCTAGAAAAGCCTAATTCCTTTGGATTTGTTGAAGATGACCCTTTATAGAAAATTGCAAAGACCAATTCCTAACACTTAGACAAAAGGCATGGTTATGCAAGTTTTGAATGATAAGAGTTGCAATTTAACCTATGGGGTCAAAATTGTCAGCATTTTGGTGACTCAATTGGGAAGCATGTTTGCTATGCTTGAGAACTTAGACCATATACATGATATTTGAACTCATAAAATAATGGAAAATCTGGTCCATGACTACAAATTCTCTTTTGACCTGGAAAAGACAACCTTCATCCTCCAAAATGAGAAGGGAAACACACAAAATAGGAAAACTAACTAAACAAAGCAAATGTGAAAACAAAGCACTTATTTGGGACAAAATAGAACTAAATTAATGTGCTTGAATAGCACTTGGAGGAAAACAAACTAATTAACTATGTACAAGGAGCTAAGCTCTTCAGTAGCAATGTTTCAAATGTATCCCATTGACTCAGATTAGAAGCTTCTCACCATCCATCTTTTCAAGTTGAAAGGCATTATGGGATTTGCAACTAGAGATTGTGTATGGGCCATTCTAAAGGGAGTCAAAATTCATGTGCCTTCCTGGTTTAGCTCTATTATCATCCTACTTGAGGACTATATCTCCTCCTTTGAAACTTTGTGAAGAAGCTCCTTTGTCAAATGCTCTCTTCACTTGTGCTTGATGAATTTCTATGGCTAGCATGGACTGATTTCTTATTTCTTTCAACCCCATAAGCTTAGCATACTTAATCTTCATAGGCTCATTCTCCAATAATTCAAACTGATGCATTAGTTATAAAGTAGGAAACTCAAGAGAAATGGGTAACCTCACTTCCTTACCATATACCAACTTGTATGGAGAGTTGGCTATTGATTTTTTGTAGGTGATTCTATTAGCCCATAGAGCTGACTTCAACTTGAGATGCCATGACCTCTAATTGTCTTCAATAGTCCTTCTTATGATCTTTAATAGGTTCTTATTTGTAGACTCACCAAGGTCGTTACCTTGTGGATAATAGTTTGATGAAGTGATAAGATAAATTCCATGTTGGACATCCCATTGACTAATTCTAGCTCCCATAAAATCCATTGCATTATCAAAAATAATAGTTGAAGGAACTCCAAATCAGTAAGCAAACCTTCATAGAAATCTAGAACATTGGTTTCATTTGCTTCTTTTAATGCCACTGCTTCTATCCAACATGTGAAATAATCTATAGCAGTTACAATCCATTTATGTCCTAAACTTGAAGGAGGATTTATGAGACCAATAAAGTCCAATCCCCATTGGACAAAGGGCTAATCCACCATAATTGGTTGAAGAGGTAAGGCTGTAATTTTCACCTTTCCTACAAACATAGTGCACTATTTGAACTTCCTAACCCATGCATGGCAATCACTAAATAATCTAGGCTAATAGTATCTACCTCTCATGACCTTAAGGGTTGTAGTTCTTGTATAAAAATGTCCTCCACCATGTCCATCATGGAATTTTTCAAGCAATCTCTGAGTTTGGCTTGGATCTATACACCTTAGATACATGCCATTGATATCTTTCTTGAACAAAACACCATCAATAATAAAAAATAGAATTGATTCCAACCTAGAATATCTTATTTTTGAAGCACTTAGATGAGAGGGATAATTACTATCTTGGAGATATCTTACCAAGTCATGAAACCAGCTGGAAGGTGAGGTATGACTAACTGCAACTTCTTCATCATTTGACACCAAAATAGCCTCATTAATCTCTTGCAAGTCTTGAGCTAGATGCTCATAAAGTCTTTTGCCTCTAATTAGCTTTGTGACCTTAATTTCCATGTCATACTCCATTACCTTGGTTATCCAACCAGCTCTCTTCTCATTTATATCTTTATTCAAAATGAACTCCTTAATGCTTGGATGGGGAACCATTAGGTGTATTTTATTGTTAGACAACAAGTATCTAAACTTTTTAAGAGACCTTATAACTAAAAATACATGTTTTTCAACAAATGAGTACCTTGTTTAATATTCTTCCAAGCCTTGACTAAAGAAATTTATGGCTGCTGCAAAGTCTCATGATTTTGTCGCATAAGAATGCCTGAAATGGTGTCCATGTTAGCATAAGTATACAAAATGAAATATTTTATGAAATCTAAATTTATAAGTGTAGGATCACTAGCTATGGCCTTCTTAATATCTTCAAAACTTTTAATTCTTTCTTTGGACTAGCTAAAGCTCTGATTCTTCTTTAGCATGGCTATAAGTGGCTTGGCTAAAATGGCAAAATCTGAAATATGTCTCCTTATGAATTTGATTTTCCCAAAGAATCTTTGCATAACATTTTTGTGCTTATACAAGGAAAGTGAAAGAATGGAGTCTGCCCTTTCATAATCTATGCTTAAACCATGCTTTGAAATAACATGTCCGAGAAGCTTACCTTCATGAATTGAGAAGACACATTTTTGGGGGTTTAAAGATATCCTAGATTGCCTACACCTTTTGAATACTTGCTTAAGATGAACCATGTGATCTTCTAAACTCTTTGAAACCACTATTATATCATCCAATAAACAAGTACAAACTTGTTAAGAAGACCTTGGAATTCCATATACATGGCTCTCTGAAAGGTTGTTCCAACATTAGATAAATTGAATGGCATCTTTCTGTATGCAAATGTCCACCACTTGGTTGTGAAGGCTATCTTAAATTGGTCCTCTTATTTGACCAAAATATTATTGTAGCCATTATATCCATCTAACAAACAAAACCTCTCTGAAACTGCAATAAGCTATAAAATTTGTTTCATTGATGGTAATGAATAGTGATCTTTAAGTGAAGCCTTGTTCAAATCATGGAAGTCAACATAAAATATAATCTTGTTGTTCTTATTCTATACTGAAACAAGATTTTCCATCCAAGTTGAGTGTTTGATTAGAAATATAATAGTTGACTCTATGAGCTTGTGAAGCTTAGCTCTCATCAAAGTCTCAAGCTTAGGATTAATGGGCCTTTGTCTTTATCTTACTAGTTTAGTTTTAGCCTCTAATTCAATGGTGTGTTGGGCTAAACTCGGATCAAATCCCTTGAGATCACTATATTTCTATTCAAATACATCAGCAAAAGTTGTGCATAACTCAATGAAATCTTATTTTTATGGAGTGCATACCTTACCCAACTTCAAAATCTTACCAACTACAATCTCTACATTAGCATAGTGCTCTTCTTTTGTTCACAAGGATGACTTTTCCTTCCTAAACTCATCATCACCACTAAAAATTTTCTTAAGTATGACCAATCCCTTGGGAAACTTTTTTTTTTTTAGTTTCATAATTTGATCACCATACTACTGCAAGTGCTTTGATTGGTTTCTTGAAGAAAACTCAGCCTCCTCTTGCAAGAATCTCACAATTTGATTGTCATCTTTGAACACTTGCCAATTCTCATGATTATCTAATATAGAAGGCCTTACAACCACCTTTATATGTAACTAAATTTTTTCATTTTTTATATCAGCTGGGATACTAAATTGTGACCCAGTGGCAGCCAACCTATCTGTGTGTTTATTTTTGCCTCTTAGTATTACCTAAATTTTAAAAGCTTGAAAATATTTAAGTCCCATATTCTATGCTTGTAATATTTATGAAACAAATTTTTACATACATTCAAACCTTTTACTTGGTTTACTACAAGCTCACTATCACCAAACACTTGCAAAGAATTGACTTTCATTTTACTAACCCACTACAAACCATGAACTAGTGCCTCATACTCTGCAATATTATTTGAATAACCAAACTAAAACTTAATAGAAGAGAAATAGATTTGCTTTGTTGTAGAAACCAACATCATTCCAGCCCTAGTACCATGTTTATTTTTTGATCCATCAAAGTACAATTGCCATAAACCTTCACTAGATTCATCATCCTTAACCATGGTTAGAATTGGTATATCATTCTCATGAAGGTAATACACACCAAGTCCTTATTCAATAAACTTATAAGGATCATGTTCATTTAAAGTAGAAGCCCACTTATCAAGAAACAAATCTGGAACTCCATCCAAAGGTGATCCATTTTCTACTTCACTAGTTTCTAGCACATCATCTGAGATGATACAGTTAGTGTTTACAACACTTGGCATATATGGCTCTATATGGAAACATGAAATAGATTGAAAATAGATCATTACCTTGATACCATCTCTAGTTTTAAATAATAAATAAGTCTAATCATATCCCCCAATCTTTGAGTTGAAATCCCTTGAAAGGCACATAGCAAAGTAAGGAGGCAAGTCTACCACAACAACATCCTACTGAATAGTAACATTGGGACAAGCATGTAATGTTAATTTCAGATATTTTATGATGCCTACCATCTTTATTTTTGACCTATATAGTTGCAATAACCCCTTAGTGTTTGGCTCATAAACAAGGCTGAGCTTGTCTGCAATCTATTTAGGCATGACTATACTACTAGCTCCACTATCCACCATACAGTTATGAACCAAAGTATCACCTACTATCAAAGAAAGGTAAAAAGGAGGAGTTTTATTTATTTTTACCTCAATTATATCCACCTTTTCCATATTATTTACTTTTTGTACTTATTTCTTAGTTGGTTGATCTGAATTAGCTAAGACAACTCTTTCTTTGTCAATCAATTTTGGAGACAATTAGAGAGCTGAAAGATCTTGGCTGAGCATATATTTTTGTCCTAGAATGGAAAGATAATCCCACATGTTAATTTTGATATTAGACTTCTTCATCTGATCCACTAAACTGAACTGAGATCCACCAACCTTAGGTTACATTTTCTGAAGAACTAGTTGCTCATAAACTAGGGGTATTCGATGAACTTTACTAACCTCTATATTCTAATTTTTTTATGTTGTAGGGGAATCAAGTTGTTATTTTTTACCATTAGAAACAACATTAGGAGTACTTGAAACATTTTTCACCTCCTACAATTCATCACTGGCTCTTATTTTTGTTCTAGTTACAGCTACAACTTGACCACTCGTACTGTTAGTTTCAACACCCTGAGTAAAAGCAACAAGATCATCCACTTGTCAATTTACATTAATGGAATTAGGTTGCCCTTGAACTTATTGAGTCTCTCCTTGTGATGCCAAACTTGTATCTTGGTACTAACCTCCTTGAAAATAAAACTCTTCTTATGTCATTTGTGGTATAGTGATGTTTTATGATACCAAGGGCTTGGTTTTGAGCGTCATTGAGATTTGAGGACTACCAATCTGAATCCTGCATCAAGTTGTTTTGAGGTGGGGTGGGAATAATGGCCTTTAAATTGGAGGGAGAATTAGGATCAAGGGTATCATATGGCTTAGCTGGAGTTATGGTTCCTTGTGTTTGATAAGGTGGTCTAATTTTGTTATTGATAGGGCCTATTAGACTAATGTTGTTGTCTCTTGAGTTACACTATTTCATTCCCAAAGGATTGTAACAAGCTTTGCAACTCTCATATCTCACTAACTTGACTAGTAGGGGCTACAATTTGAGCTTAAGGTGATGGAATAAGAGCTAAAGATGGAATTTGAAGAATTTGAGGAACTTGAGGGGTTGGTATAGAATTAAATTTTGGGAATATAGGCATTGGAGTTATTTTAGAAATCTTACCAGCTTTTATCAAACTATTATATGCCCTAATTGAAACCTCATAAGCATGTGGCAAAGTAGTACCATCCATTGACTATATCATCACACTAATGTCAAAGTAAAGAGCTTTTAAATAATACAAAAATACATATTTAAGAGATGGTATAATCAACACAGGTATCTTAGTCCATGTCTTTTATAATATGAGGTTAAAATTAGACATGAACTCATGAGGAGCTTTGTTTATGGTAGTTAATTGCTCAACTAAAGGTAAGTGATCAGATTTGTCCTCAAATCGCTTGACTAAGGCTGTACCTAATTCATCCCAGGTAGAAATGGAGTTTATTGGGAGGCTTCTATACCACTACAATATTTTTCCTTTGAAGGAAACAATAAGTAATCTAATAGAAACATTATCCTCAACAACATTATGGACTGAACAGAGATTAGCTACATCTTAGATATGCTTAATACGGGTTATTTGGTTTTCTCTTGAGAAGAATGGGATGCTCTTGAAGGAAGATATAAGAATATCATTAAACTAGACTAGATTCAGTGGGCTACCTCTATTGAATGGAATAAACCCCTGATTTCTGATAGCCATTTAGATAGTGGGGATTGTAGTGCTTGGAATAATAAAATAACCAAGACACAAATATTTATTTTGAGGATATGGATTTGATTTCCTAAACCTTGATCTCTTATTTGATATAAATTCAAAAGGAATACCTATACTAGATGACCTTATGGCAACCTTTGGCATGAAAGGATTGCCTGAATGGTGTTATGAACCTTGCAACCTAAAGAATCTTTAGCTTGTGATGAAGATAAATATTTTCATCTACTACAACTACTTATCCTCGGCTTCAAACTTCTTTAGCTATGCAAAGAATTTTTATAATGTCCCAACATGCATGCAAAAAACTATTTTCAATCAAACTTGCACCTTTGTGAAAGTAGTTTTAGGCCTTCACAGTCTGTTGAAACATGAAAACAATCCTAGGCTATGGGTGGCCTAATCAGTGGATTGAATCTCTATCTTCTAAGGGCTAGCTCCCTTTGGTGTATCAGTTAGGATCTCTAATCTACACTAAAAACTACCAAGAAAAAGGTAAGAAAATAAATTGAAAGGAAATCCTATCTAATGATGATGATACACCTATATTTTAGTTCATCCACTCAATTTGAGCTTCTAAAAACACTGATTAGACAAGAAAAATATTGAAATTTCAACTCTAATTAACTCTTATGCATCAATATTTCATGAAAAGGTTTTTATCTGATGATCAAAGCTTGAGAAAAATGATGGAGTAGGTCTGATTCAAGGCACTAACCAACCACTTATATCCATTGTGAACTCAGCCAAAAAACATCAAACATAGAATATGACCTGTATAATTTGATCAACTATACTGCTAGGTAAGAATCAAAACTTGACAAGGAATAAAATTCTATCACATATGCAAATCACTGACATAAATACACTATACCAGCACCTTGAAAACTGAAAGCAATCCTTGTATTTATCTAAAAAAGGTTATTAAACTCAAATTTTAGTAGAGTCTGGTCTTGCTAAAAGAGGGATCTTTAAAATGGCTAAAAAAGATAACTTATATAGAAAAATCATACAAAATCCAAGAGATTGGCACTAAAAATAGAAGAGGAGATCAACTCCCACATCACCCCAAGTCCAACTCTAGCTATGCCAAAATAACCAAGCCTTCAAATAATATCTTTTGTCTTATGTTGTACATGAAAAGCTCTTTGGCATTGAAAATGACAGTGAGCCAATTTCATAATCCTTATTTAGAATAAAGATTAAATTCTTCAAATGTGTATGGATCTTTGGTAATTCAATTCTCTTCATGTTTGATGCTATGCCAATATTCAAAGAGAAAAGTCCACTTGAAGCTGAGTTGGAAGTGTTTGAAAGGGCTTTGATTAACAAGATAGATAAGAGTGCATGCATGAAATTCTATGTTAAGCTCTCATTGATTAGTCATCCAATGTTACACTCTTCGAGCCTTTCATACATTTGAGTCTCCCTTTTGGAACTGAGAGAGTTGTGCTTGAAGGTAGCTACATGTCTTTTCCAAGTTTGAATAATTTGATTATTGCATTAAAAACTTGGCATGCTCCTTACTAAAATCTAATCTTGCCTAGGCCACTTTGTATGCTCTGAATGTGAGTTATAGATTGCATCATCAGAGTCAAAAGGGGAAGTCTTCATTGTCTTCTATTGATTAGTCATTGAAAGCCCACTAGTTGAATGTGCTTATGCCACTTATCCCCGACTAATTGGTCCTTCATATTTGCACTGGGTAACTTTATAATTCATTTACCCTTATATATTTTGGCCCATTATTGTGGACTTTTTGGATGGGCTCTTTGTAAAGTCCTCCTCTCAACTCTTCCTTCTTTTGGCCTTTTCTTCAGACAAAATGTTTGTGGCTTCACTCTTGGACTTTTCTTTCTTTCAGGCAATTTTCCTGAAAGAATTGTTTCTTTCTTTCCTTCAGACTTTCCCTTCAAACAATTTGTCTAAAGCTTTTATCTTTATGCACTTTTCCTTTAGATAATTTGTCTAATGGAATTCATGTAAATGCCTCTTTGACTTTATGAAAATACCCTTCGGGATTTTTTGACAAGGACCTTTTCTTGCAGAGTTTTTGTATCTTTTGCCTTGAATAATTCCTTCGAACAAAAAATCCAAAGGAAATTAGGTCTTTAGGTTTTTTTTTGCAATGGAAAATTCCTTCAGACTTTTGGAAAATCCCAATTCCTTTAGATTTGTTAAAGATGACCCTTTTAGGAAAATTGTAAAGACCAATTCCTGACACTTAAACAAAAGGCATGGTTATGCAAGTTTTGAATGATAAGGGTTGTAATTTGACCTATGGGGTCAAAATTGTTAATAATTACCACACATACACTCATTCCCACTTAGACCTTTATTAGAGAGACCCCTATGTTAGAGACATATTATAGATTCTTGAGAGCCTCTCTTTAACACATTTCCAACCAAATCAATATTATTAAGTCCTTAAAGTACTCCACATAGAGCATCTACACTAATTACAACTTCTTCTACTATATGGGTCCCCAAGAGTCCCATAGTTCATAGGCCAATCCAATCATCTCCACATATTCATAGCCACACTCCATAATCAATTTTAGCTATAGATTAATCAGTACATCGAATTCCAAGATCTCAAATACCCCTCACACATCACGTGAAGTCACTCTTCCTTTACTTGATACAAGTCACCTTAATAGTGAGTCTCTTATAAGACTCATCAGTTAGTATGTTCCCCTATTATTTATATATGGTTTCAATATTTCAATTTACTTGTACATAGTTTCCTTTATCTTGTCCATTGTACATAGTTTCATTTTCATGTTACTTGTACATAGTTTATACTTAGAAAACACACAAAAAAAAATATTATATGTTCAAAAATATAAAAATATTCAAATATTACGTAGAAAATACAAATTTTATATTGTATGCATTTCCATGTTTACATTCCTTCTATTTACCAAGTATTACATATGTTATCTATGTTATTGTAATCAGTTTCATCATACATACATGCTTCACTTGTTCCCTTAGAGTGTTCATAGATTACTACAGGACTTTGGTCCTTTACACAGATCTAGATTTTCTACTATCCACCCATTAAGGGCACATATACATTGATTTAGCATTGATATATTAGCCCTTTAGGGGCATCATACACACAATTTCCAATTTCCTAGGTTATATTTTTCTATACTCCATATCACAGATTTAGAAGTGATTATATCTTGATATTGATCATCTTAGACTACACTAATTTTTTATCAACTACTACTACTATAAACTCAACTTATGTACATCTTTGCTCTTATACTGACTTGTACCACATGATTATGCATATTTTCATTTCTATATTTACTATTATATATTTGATTGTGTCTCTTTACTTTTACATCTACTCAAGGGAATTTATATATACCATTGTCCTTTCACTACTTTTATACTTTGGACATGTGCCTATGTCTTTGTGTATACTTCTTGATTATGTATGTGGAAATTCGAAGGTGTCCTTCTATGTGGCTCTAAAAGAAACTTGTTTGATTTTTTGCGTATGTCAACATTTGAACATGTCTTTATATGTGTTCTTTTTCTCAGACTTAGTGACATATGCATATGTCCCTTGTATTGTATACCCTTGGCCTACTTTGTGTGTCTCATGTTTTTTTATGTATGCTTTTATGTATGCATCATAGCCATGACACTTATATCTCATTTATTTCACATCTAGTTTGTGATACCATGAGGGACCTCATGCATCTCCCCTTCCTTCTTGGGTGCCTTGATGGACATCATTCCCCATCCCTTCAAGTAGTTTACTCATATTATATTTAGACTTGTAATTCATATACATGTTTACATTTTTATATCTATATTGACAACCTTATGAATGCAGATCTAACATACATTGTACATTGCCAACTTATGTTAAATCTATTTTACATTATAACGTCATGTATACACATTATATTGGTTTATCACATAGATATCATATATTTTCAATTTAACACACATGATGCATAGCTTTTCTTTTGAGGATAATTATTATAGAGATTCAATAACTCCCCTAAAAAGAGGGAGCATCCATAGGGGTTTGTCATAGAGATCAGGCCATCCTAATGTACTCAAAAAATAGTTTTCAACATGTAAACATAGATTATAGAACTCATACTAAAGAAAATATAGTGAAATACAGTCATACAAAGATCAAGCTCAATATTTTTCAGAAACAACAATTTTGGACAAAAGCACAGTACACTGCTAGGAGTGAATGTGCTTTAGTCCACCCACTAAATTACTATCTAGTAGTTTCAAAAATAAAAAATTCTAAAATTATTAGAAAGGTACAATAGGTATAGTTTAGATCTACACAGTCTTAGTCATAGATTCTCATATATGCTCAGTGTATATTCAATTTTTACATAGAATTATACATGTTTGTAAGATTGGAGGCATCATGCATAGCTTAATCACTCCCATTTCAATTTTAGATATGCAAAGACACAAATTACCATGACTTAGTCTAGAATCCATGTGCATAAATATCAAAATTGGGGCCATGTGCATGGCACATTATTTCCATATGCTTAGTTTTGCACTAGTTCTCTTAGATGTAATGAAAACTTTATGTCATTCTTCATGTTGTATACTTCAGACACCATATGCACTTGGATTACACCATAGTAATGCCTTATTTTATCTGTAGTGATTGGCATTATCAAGTTCTCAAGTTCCCTAGTGGCCCTTGAACTATTTTGCATTTCAAAATTCTTGAGTGACCCAGAGCCATATTTTATAGCTTCATGACACCACACAATTTTAGTTTCACCTTATTCTACTATACATGAGTAGGCAATGATGGAGTCATGATCTACTTGAGTTCTTGAACCACCTGCATAAAAGGGTTGGATAAGTCATCAATCCAATCTAATTTATTCACAGATAATGATCCACTAAATAGGGGTGGGAAATGATGGATTCAAAGCCAACTTGAGTTCTTGAGCCACCCACACATGAGGATTGGGCAAGCCATCAGCTCAGTCTAAGTTATTCAACTTTTGATCACCATCCACATAAGATTTCACCAAGTTTTACATTGGTTCTCATACCCAATGAGCTGTATTCATTCCTTTCCTCTCTCAAACATCTCTTTACTCAATTTTGTCATTACTTTTGATATTCCTAGAATAAGGATTGATTCACATATGTTTCATTTGCAAGGCACACAATAGATCATAGTTCATAGACTCAGACCCATATTCATGGGCTTCACCTCATAGGTAAGTCAAGGTATGTTTCTCTTTCCTTTATATTAGTCATTTCATTTTTCTACATTTCAAGAATAAAGGGGGGAAATGTAGTCATATAAATGCCATTTTAATGTAATGAGTGTCACTTGATACCACTTTATCCTTAGTTTAGCCCTAAACCTATCTTAGGGAATCTTTTGATACTTTTATAGCTTCTATACATGTCTATACCATTCACAGATATACCAAGAACTACATTGAGCCATCACCTAGGCATCTTTGATCCTTTTTCACATGTGCTATCCACCTAGACAATAACATGACCAAAATAGTCTATAGCATAGTGTGTTATTAGTAATGGAGGTAATTTATTGACCCTTAGCTTCCCTTTCCCCTAACAAATATCTTTCCAATTTTTGAAGCATTTTACGGTTGGCCTAAACTCATTTCATGTCTTGATAAGCATAACAACACTATATAAAGACCACTCTCATTCATTTACTAGATAGATGGTAATTCTCATGAACAAACTCATAAATAGTTATGCAAATTAAGTTTATTGATCCTTACCCTTATTTTTGTGTATATTCATATACAGTAGCCCAAATCTCAGTTTTACTCAAGGTTCCTATCTTATTTCATACTTAAAGCATTCAAAAAGGTATTTATACATAGACATACTAGCATCACTCTCACTTACACCAACACTTAGATTGGGAAAACTACATTAGGCTTAATCCCCTTTCAAGGTATTGGTATGTAGGCAACACTCAGCACATGTGGTGTTGAGGTCATGCCCAACCTACCCTACTAATGCCACTATCCTTCCACTTATGTTCATTAAAACCCTAGAAAACATAGAGTCTTAGGGTTTAATAGTGAAATCAATCAAATTATATAATAAGTGATGATCCATGACTTGATCACATAGATACATGCTTCCCAATATAGAGTGAAGGTCTACCCATAATTTCACTGCTTCACTTGTATAGGGTCAATAGCACTGCAAAAAAGGTCTATAATGCAGTGTGCTACTAGAAAATAGGGTCGTGCTATTATTTAAAGAGGGTTTCGATACCTTTTCTCCTTTGATGACACTCTTCCCTACTCTTGCATTACTTCTTAACCCACCACTTGTCCATCTCAGTCATATTTTCTAGCTAAGTACACCTTTTCTAATTCATTGTTATTTATAAAATATTTAAATAAACCAATTATTATGAAAATAAATTATTGTTAATACTATAATATTTTATTCCTTGATTTATTACTTGGTTCTTTATCAACCTAGGGTTACATTCCATAATCTTAAATAAGATAAATCAAGTTACAACTAGAGTTGTAACTAAAGTAGTTGATGGGGTGGACAAAGGTATTGGTGGAACCATTATTGGAAGTTTTGCATGAGTTGTGGTGGCCAAAAAAATAACTAAAATACTCAGTGATGTAGCTATAATAGTGAAAACATGAAATGGGACATATGTGGGCTCTATCAGAGTTTGCATGAGCATGTACTTGGGAACCTGAGGATTAGTACCTAGGGGAGGTACTAATGATGTTATTATTGTAGAAGTTGTTTGCTTTACTACTTCTATTTCTAAATTCAAGGTTTGACTGGCCTTAAAATCCATATTGATGGTTTCATAATCAAGTATAAATATTTTAAACAACTATGGAAGCTTATCCATCAGTGCATAACCATTATAGCTCTAACCTCCACATAAAGAGTTTCCATATTCACCACCTTATCCCTAACAAAATTTATCAATGATATAATCTCTTAATAAATCTTATAAATTACCCCTTTGATTTTAACCTAAAAGTTATCAACTATAGCTCAGATTAGGCCTTCCAAAATAAGCTTAACAACCACCTACCTAAGAGATGTACTCACACCAATGACTATCATGTCTTTAAAAATAGAGATAGTGTTGAACACACCTATCTATTAAGAGGGGGGGGGGGTGAATTAGTAGATCTCAAAAGCCTAATTTATTATACCTCCCAAGATGAATGAAAAACAAATGCAAATTTAAAAACTTGAAAGAGAAACAACACAATCACAAAAGCACAACACACAACACTAGATTTATACATGGAAACCCAAAGGGAAAAACCATGGTGAGAAATTTTCTAGAATCTACTGTTCTGATCTAGCCTCACAAAGTTTGTCTCACTGATTGAACCTCTCTAGTTACATTTCAGGACGCCCATCCCATAAAGACACCAATCCCCTATTTTAAGAGCACCAACTCTCAGGAAGCACCCACTCCCTATTGCACCAACCCAGTTCAATCTGATGGCACCAACTAATTAGACAAAATGAATTACAATTTTGTTTAGATTTTTAAAAGAATCCAAGTCTATTCTTTGTTATAAGTCCTATCTGCAACTACTTATTTCTATTTCAACACTCTTTTGTGTGATCTTCACTTTTCATTCTCGCTTACTTTATGTGTAGGATTGTCTATTTGTAACACTTGCTTCTTCAAATTTGGTTATTTCTACTCCATTCTTAGATGAGTTTTAATTTATTTAATTTTGCAACTTGACTCCTCTCATTCCCAAAATGAATGCCTATTTGTTTTCACTTTTCCCTATCACTTCAGAAATTTGCATTGAAAAAAAAATTTGAAAGTGACCTTTGAATATATATACGTGACTCATATGAGTAACCATTTTTACAAGAACTGGTTATATTTTTTAAATGATGCTTCAGACTTTTGTTACCAACTCACTTTGTTGAGTTCTTGTAAATGTAAGTCTTCACATTAATCTCTTCATCTCTTGTCAGGTTTTTGAGAGTATACAACTCAACTTACCTTATCGGGTTCTCTAACATGCAAAAATTATTCTTATGCAATTTATATTTTGTCAGGTTTTCAAGAGTGCATGACTTAAACCAATTTTTTCTTATGTCTCCCACATTAGTTTTTATTTCCTCCACAGCTATCTTTTACTTAATTTTTTTTAGACAATTATTTTAGCTTTATGATTTAGACATTTGTTTGAAGATCTTTAGATAAAACTTTCAAAATAATACCATTTTGTCCTTTGCATTCTTCTTTTGGTGTTCTCTAGACTTATCCTTCAGCATTTGTGAACAAGCCTTATGTTCCTTCCAACTATATCCTTTGGAAGATTTTGCATGTAACTTTTGGGAAACTTGCAACAATCCACATACCCTTTAGGGATGATGCAAAGTACCATTCAAAGAACTTACAATGATTCACATGCCCTTCAAAACACTTACAACGGTTCAAATTCCCTTCAATGATGTCTATAATGTACCCTTTGGAAAACTCACACTAGTCTACATGCCCTTCAAATCTTTTCACATATCTTTTAGAATTTTTATAAAGGTTCACATACCCTTTGGGTTTTTGAAATGATCCCTTCAGACTTTTTGAAAATATCCCTTCAGGGAAAATGTAAGGATTAATTACCCTCCAGGAATTTTGAAAGTGTCCCTCAAATAATTTTCTCACAAAAATTTGCTTAAGACCTATTGTGTCAGAGAAATGTTGTGGACATTTTTCCTACAAGAAATCTCAAAGTCCAAACCATTTTTCCCACAAAAATTCACTTAAGACTAATTCAGTTTCTTCTCCATCGATTACTTCAGACTCTTGAATGTAGATTACTTCAGAGATGCTAACAACTTCAACTATGAGGACTTCAACAAGAAAGTCTTTCTTGAAAACCCAATGCACACTCTTGAGACCAATTCAGGTTTTTTGATAGCTTTACTTAAGAAATGAAAATAATTAGTGAAGCCATGAAAGTCTAATCTACCCTATTAGACCAATTCAGGTTTGTAATAATGCTCAACTTAAAAGCTTGAAAGAAGTAATGTCACATTGCAACCTCGATCCACTCATCTAAACCAAGTCAGGTTCCTTTAACAACTTATAAAATACAAATAAGTTAAGTTGCTCCATATTAGACCCATATGGGTTCTTGAGACAACTTAACTTATAAAAATAAATTAAATGTTGACCAATTTTTGGTCCTACAGACCAAAATTGGCCACCCCCTCCTTTTTTTTCTTTACAAAGAGTCTTTCACATCCATGATTTGGCTAGGTCATCCCTCAGCTACCTTATGCAAAATACCCCCTGTCACACCTGTTCCATGAAAAATCCAAGTGTCTTGACATTTTACTTAGTCTAGTACAAATCAAGTTTGTGTAGGTACATTACTTGTCTACTTTTATAAGTAGAAGTGATTGAAGAACCCAAAATAGTCTAAGCAGTTCACAAAAGGGAAACAGATTTCCTTCAAAGGGCATTTGACAACTTGAAGGACATTTGCAAAACACTCCAAAGGGCAGGTGCCCTTGTGGAGGGCAGGGAACACATTTGAGAGAGCTCAAAGAAAAGGGGTAGGGTTCTCCTTCGAAAGAAAGAACAAGGCTAAAGGCAAAGGGATTCCTTCGGATTTTCTATTCGAAGGAAATCTAAGGAAAAATCAATCAAAGGGTGAATTCCTTCAAACAAAATGTCTGAAGGAATTCCTTTGAATGTTGTCTACAGGAAATCACAAAGAAGAAAGAAAAAGGCAAAATTCCTTCAGACAAAAAGCTCGAAGGAATTCCTTCAAACTTTTGTTCAAAGGAAATTCAAAGGGAAAGACCAAAAGAAAAAATCCGTGACCTTGAAAGAGAGATTTCCTTCGAGCAAAATATCCAAAGGAATTCCTTCAAACATTTTGTCCAAAGGAATTGAGATGACCAAAAGGAGCTCGAAGGGTAAGTGCCCTAGCAGGGGACTCCCAGCGACCCAAAAGGGAACCTTTTCCAAGCTCCAAAGGGACACCTTCCCTTTAGAAAGATTCAAATACAAAATGTCGAAGAAATTACCAAAGGGGTGACGGGCCTAAGAACGTCAATTTCAACATGGAAAACTAGCCGTTAGAGGTTCAAATGTCTGGTGACGGGTGCATGAACATCAAATTCAAGGTGGTGAAATAGCCATTGGTTTTCAAATAGGCGATAGGCCCACAGACATCAACTTTAACAAGATGCATTAGCCACTGAGAAAGGATCCCAAAGAGCTAGCAAAAGACCAAAGAATAGCTTGAGAGAACTCAAATTGCTAGAAAGTGACAAAAATAGCAAGGAAAGGGAATAAAATAGAGAATCCAAAACACAGCCATGCACACATACGACAACATTTGGAATGTTCTAAAAGATGCACCAGCCAAGCACAGACATTAATTATGCAATCCAAGTGGCAAAAGAAGGTGTCAATAGGAGAAGTTATTGTTGCAAGTGAAATAGTCTCCACCAAGTGGTTATCAAAGAGCATAAGCATTCAATTCAAAACCTATTTTTCTTCATTTGAGCATGGATGAGCAAACAGTCACGTAAGTTTCATAAAGAGGAGTGGCCTTGCCATTCAAAGGATCAAGCAACCCAAAATTTTGAAGAGACATTTAATATGATTTAAATGCCAAATTCAAGGCTTGTGACTACCCTAGCATGGTTCCTTCACCAGACTTCCTCTTTCCAATGTATTCAACGTAGCATGGGCCACTTGTTCAAAGAGCAGCCATAGTCTTATTTTTCATGCTATATACTGTAACCTCTCAAGTTGAGAAGGGTATCTCTCATTTTTTAAGGCGAAGCCCTACCAAATTTCACCTTTGATCAATAAAAATATTTATTACCTCTATCTGACTGGCTATGCTTTTGAGTGTGTCTGTATATTAATTTTGTGTTCAGTCATTTTAGCTTGATGCTTCCACAAATTGACACCAACACACCTAGTGTAGCCAAATCCATTTCTTTAGGTTAACTGGAAGTGCTTCACCTGGAGCATAGAGACAGAAGAGTAGCTATTAGATAGTGTGTTTTCTACAACACCTATGGTAAGTTCCTTTTCCTGTGTGTCTTCATTAAGCCTCCCTTTTAAAGCTCCCTATAGACTGGTATTTTTCCAGATAAAGTGTATGTTCACCCCCTTTATGGTTTGAAGTGTGAATAGATAAGTAAATCAACATCAGTTGGTGCATCACCACTTAGAGTAGTTTTTGTTCTGGTTATTCCTTCTCCCTTTTCACCCCCCCAATATTAGCAGTAGTAGTCAAAGACCTTAGAGATGCATCAAAGGGAGCTAGCCCTTATCTAGAGATTCTCCCCTCCATTTTGTTAGATCCACAGTAATAAGGGAGTCTCAATTGTGTTGCATGGAAGAGAGAAGCCCAACCTTCTTTCAAGGGTGCAAACCATAGCATCAATAGTTTTTTGGCACACCCAGTGGGACCAATTATAATGCTCAGAAAATTTCTAGGATTGATGTTGGTCTTGTTACAGAGAGAATGAACCACTAATCCATCATCTGGCGACTCCATTTTCAAGAACATCAATATCTGGTTAAAGATCAGTCTGACATTCCATGCCTAAGGTCACCACAAGATCTTCTGCCAAGGGTGTCCCTTTTGAATTTGTTGAACTACCATTAAACTCAGCAAAGTGACTGAGATTTGCAAGGACCCATCCCTATACAGCAAGTCATTTTCCTAGACCTACTACAAAATATACTTACACAAGAAGACCTCGGCAGAACCCTATTATCACCATGGCTTTACCTTTCATAGCCTTTCATGGTCAAAGCCCATTAATCCTTCTACATTATGACCCAATCCTAGGGATAGCTCTTAAGAGTGTTCCTCCTTTTAATGGGGAGGGGCCTATTACTACCATTGAGTACATCATAAATATTTCCAACCTCTGCAATATTCATAATGTCACTGAAGAGAACATTGCTATTAGGTTGTTAGCACTGTCCTTTAAAGGTAAGGTTTTGAACTTGTATGGAACTTTGTCTATGAATTTAGTCGGCACATGGAATGAACTAAGCACTCTTTTGATAAACATATTTGGGAAGAAGAGTGACCACCTCTCACTTGCTGAGTAGCCAACCACCATGAAAAGATCTCCACATGAATTCATGCAAGATTTTAATACCAAGTTTTAAAAGACCTAAGATAGAATCCCCATTTTGGTGAAACTAACCCCAAGCTATGCCTTCCTCTATTATTTAAAAGCTTTGAATAGTGACATTACTATCATGATACATTCCATTGGAGGACAAGTGCTGCCAGCTACCTATGAAATAGCCATAGCCACTAAAAATTTCCTGGTGCAAGCGGGAAAGATAGCCCCTCGACCCCATATGCCGCTCTTTTTTGAATTGCCACCTCTAGTTCAAACTGTTGCACCCACCTTGGCTCTTCTACCTATCATAGAAAAGCTGACTACTACTTCGCCTAATGACCTTCATGAAGTTAAGAGCTTGTTGCAAAGTGTGACTAATGAACTAGTGGCTCTCAAAAGGCAACAAGCTCAAAACTATCGACCAAATCAAGGATATCAGCAATTTAAACAAGCAAGTAAACCCCCTTTTCAGAATTATAATCAAGGACAGGGTCAGTTTACACAAGCTAGACCATATCAAGGGTATAATCTTGGGGCTTCTTTATCATCCAAGGCTCTTGTACCTACTCAAAATAATCTGGTACAAGAACAATCAAATTGCTCACCCTTGGGATATGGTCAAGATCAGGTTGTTTATACAAATGAGATGTTGAGTCAATATATGAATGCACAAGATAATCAGGCTACCCAATTCCTAAGCTTTGAAACGTTAATACAACCTGACATGGGTAGTGGTCAGGCTCAACCTAATTCCACTCTCATGAATCACATAGAAGGTGAATTTTGTGCAGTCAACTACATGGGCAGTATGAGCAACCAAGGTGATTATGTTGCAGCCAACACAAGGTCCAAAAGGAGAGCTATGGAGGAAGCTTAGGCAGCTACCCAAACGTCTGCAACATCTTCCTCATCACATATGAAGTGCAAATTTCTAAATTATAGGATGTTGGTTGTACCCTCAGCTCCTCAGCATGTGCCTCAGGTTGCAAGTACCTCTAAAGAAAACTTAAAGGGTAGCGATCTTTAGATCAATGTGGTGGACCAGATGAAGAAGTTGCATATGAATATCTTTTTGTGGGATTCATTGGCAATGTTAGGACAAAAAGATATACTCTAGAAGGAGTTGCATGAGTTATATGAACTAGCTATCCCAACAAGAGCTAATAACATTTTTTCATGAATGGGCACCCCTCCATAGCAGGCCAAGTAATGAAATAAGAAAAGGTTCCCCCTTTATATCTATCCTTAGTCATAGGAGATTTCCTAGTGCACAATTGCATTATTGACAGTGGGGTGAGCACCTCGGTAATGCCAAAATGTATAGCCGATAAGATGGGACTCAAATATGAATAAATGACCAAGGGAGTCCTATAACTAGATGGATCACTAGCTAAGACAGTAGGAGTGGTGAAAGGCTTGAACTTAATGCTCCATGTTTGTCCAACTTTTTCAATTCCCCACGACATGGTGGTGGTAGATGTTCCTCCCTACTTTGCCATTTGCTTGTCCAGGGATTTCACATCCAAAATAGGTGGGTACCTAGCAACAAACTGGTCTTAAATGATTTTTAGAACCAAATATGGGACTAAGGTCAAGATTGAGTCGAAGCCAATCCATAGAGATCATTTGAAGTTGTACTCACTCAAAGCAACAAATGTCAGCTACATCATTATTGATGAATAATAATTCCAAGTGGATCAATCTTTGCCCTCTTCTCTTGAAGAAGTTGCTGACCTGCTCTTAGATGAATGAGGAAGTGAAAACTTTAAACATGACCCATAAAAATTCATAAAAGAGGCAGATCTTGGAATCTATTGCATACACGAAGAGGGTACTCTTTTACCTAGATTGATGAAAGCAAACCAAGAGAGCTCGAGTTTATGGTAGCTTTTCTTTGATGGCTCAAGATGCAAATTGGGAGTTGGTGGTGGAGTAGTGTTAATTTCCCCCTCACAGGAAAATTACTTCTTGACTTTTAGGTTCTAGCTTTCTTACACTTGCAATGTTGTAGAGTATGAATCTCTCATCCATGGTTTAGAGTGGGCAAGGAAAAGAGGAATTAAAGAGCGGTAATTTTTTGGGGACAGTGAGTTGATTGTAAATCAAGTGAGAGGTTGAAATATGATAAAGAATTCCTTACTTAAGTCCTAAAAGCATAGGGTGTGGGACTTAGTGGAGAGTTTCCTTACTTTCAATATTACTTCCATTCCAAGAGAGCAGAATAAGCAAGCTAACAGACTAACAGTAGTTGGTGCTCAATTTGGCATCCCCAAAGAGATAAGCTGAGACAGTAGTCCACACCATTTAAAAGTGGTAATCATACCCTCTGTGCTTGATAGCATCACTAACTAGTAGTTGTTTGATAGTGATCAGCAAATAGTGCTCTTCTTGCAAGAGGAGGCCGAGTTTGCCTCTAGAAATCAAGCCAAGCTACAATAGCAGTATGGTGGCCAGATTGTTCAGCTAAAGAACAACAAACTTCCCAAAGGCTTGGTCACTCTCGAAAGTATTTTCAATAAGGATGACCAATTGAAAAATGACAAAGCAAGCATCACAACAAATAAAGAGAACTATGAAAAGATTGAGATATTCAAGAATAGGTTGCTTGCACTTGGGAAGGTATTTACAGATCATGACAGGTAGGCTTTCATCTTGTTATGCCAAGAATTTGTCGATGTCTTCGCTTGGGAGTATAGCGACTTGAAGGGTTTTGACCCAAGTTTGGCCCAATATACCATTGAGATGGAGTAAGGCACCAATCCCATCAAACGAAAATAAAATCTTGTCAACCCAAAGATTGAGCCTCTCATGTGGAAGGAACTCACCAAGCTGATTGAGTTTAGGATCATATTTATGATCAAACACTCTTCTTAGCTGGCCAATCTAGTTCCTATCAAAAAAATGAATGGGGAGATTAGATTATGTGTAGATTTCAGAGACCTCAATAGAGTCTCATTGAAAGACCACTATCCTCTCCCAAGTATGGAGCAAATCCTCCAAATGGTTATAGGTAGCAAACATTTCTCCCTCCTAGATGGGTATTTAGGGTATAATCAAATTTTATTGCAAGACTATGATCAATACAAAATAGCCTTCACTACTAAGTGGGGGATGTTTGCTTACTAAAAAATACCATTTGGATTGTCCAATGTTGGAGCCACTTTTTAACGAGCCATGGACATGGCTTTTCAAGGCCTGATAAATAATGTTATACTAGTCTATCTTGATGATGTGCCAATATTTTCTAAGGACATAGGCTAACATATGAAACACTTTAGGAAAATCTTTGAGAGGTGTAGAGAGTTTGATATCTCTTCAACATAAAGAAATGCATGTTCGTTGTCCATGAAGGTAAACTCCTTGGCCATGTTATTTTGAAAGAGGGCTTGACCATTGATCTAGAAAGAGTTCACTCCATCCTAGTACTATCCTTGCCTAAGCATAAAAAAGGTCTGCAAAGCTTCTTTGGCAAAATAAATTTCATCAAGAGATTTATCCCAAATTTTGTCGAGATAGTCAAGCCACTAACCTCCATGCTGAAGAAAGATGAGAAATTTGCGTGGGCAGCACAAAAGAAGGATAGTTTTGAAGGGATCAAGTAGGCTATCACCCAGGCTCCTACCTTGATCAGTCCTAACTTCACTAAGGATTTCAACCTCTACACCTTTAGAAATGAAGAGATAATCTCTGCCATGCTTACCCAAGCAAATGACAAGAACCTTGAACAGTTGCTTGCATTTTTTAGCCAACGTCTAGAAGGTTATGAGATCAAGTATACATATGTGGGGAATCAAGTCCTTACCATTATATGAAACCTAAAGAAATTCAGACATATGTTGTCCAACAATAGGGTTCATCTCTTAGTGCCACATCCCAGCCTCAAAGATTTCTTGATTAGCCGTGATCTAACTGAAAAGAGAGTGGGATGGATCACCAAATTAATAGAATATGACATGGACATCAAAACCAACAAGCTGGTAAGGGGAAAAGGCATGTGTGAACACCTTGCTACAAACCTTAAATAATAGAAAGAAGGCATTTTTCTAATCCATAATGAAGCTACAGGAGGAGAACTAGCAGTCATGAAGGATTGAGCATTAGACCTAAAATGTTTCCTTCTCACCGATGAGTGCCCATAGGGCCTTGATAGGACCAAGAGGAGATATTTCAAACTCCAATCTCTCCCTTATGTCTTGATTGATGGGGTGCTATTAAGAAGGGATTTCTCAAGAGTACTCTTGAGGTGCATAGACCAAAGTCAGGTTGACAGGGTGCTGTCCAAGTTCTATGATGGGCCAGTTGGTGGTCACTTTGCTCCTAAGTCTACAGCTGCAAGGATTATGAGAGCTAGTTACTTTTGGCCCACTTTATTCAGAGACACCCATGCCTAGATATGAAATTTCTAGAAGTGTGCACTCTTTGATGTGAAACAACGGCTAGTTGTAATGCCTCTACAGCCTATTCAAGTGGAACAACCATTCATGCAATCGGACCTAGACTTCATAGGGATGATCAACCCTCCCTCCAGTGCTAGCCACAAATGGGTCTTGACTGCTATAGACTACTTCATGAGATGGGTAGAAATTATCACTTTAAAGGAGGCCAATGAAAGTGCAGTCCTAAATTTTTATGAAGGCTTGGTGATAAGGTTTGGAGTCCTAGGTACCATTATCTTAGATAATGCATTAGCTTTCTTGGGAACCAAAATGAGTGAGTGGGCATTGGGATATGACATCTATCTTAGCACTTCTTCTAACTACTACCCATAAGGGAATGGTCTGGCTGACTCCACCAACAAGAATATGATCAAAATTATCAGAAGGATAATGGAGGAGAATCAGAGAACTTGGTATACCAAGTTGAAAATAGCCCTGTGGGCAGACAAGGTTACTCTAAAGAGGGTAGTTGGCAATTCACCATATATGCTTGTGTATGGAAGGGAAGCTAGACTTCCTATTTCACTTGAATTGCTAGCTTTGGATCTTGCTCATCAAATGCAATTGGAAGAGGGCAATAATATGGAGGTCAAGCTGTGTGAATTAATGAAACTTCAGGAGACAAGGGACCAAGCCATGGTTTCTATGATCAGCCATTAGTAGCAAACAAAGAAACACTTTGACAAGAAATCCTCATCAAAAGGCTTTTCTAAAGGTGGCATCATCTTAAAATAGGATAAGGACCGAGCTAAGCCTAGAAAGCACACAAATTTTGATGCCCTATGGAGTGGTCCATATGTCATCACTCAGTGCAAGCAACACAATGCATTGCAACTCTCCAGGTTGGATGGTGAAGAACTGCATATCCCAATTTAATGGGATATATCTTAAGCACTATCACTGAGCCTTCTCTCATCATGTATATATTTTCCTTATTTTTTACTTATTTTTCCCAAGTGCTCTTACGCATGTGTCTAGTGTTTTTAGCCTTGTTGAGTGTTGTTTTTCCTTGTTGCTTGAGGTAAAGTTTTGTTGGTTCATAGGTCCTTACAAGGTCATTGTTAACTTCTCCAAGATGCATTCTTACTCCATGCCCAATGGACTTAGAGGCTACCAATTTTCCCAAGCATAGCAAGCATGCTTCCCCTATGAGTCACCAAATATGTTGACCAATTTTTGGTCCTTCAAACCAAAATTGGCCACTCCCTCCTTTTTTTTCTTTACAAAGAGTCTTTCACATCCATGATTTAGCTAGGTCATCCCTTAGTTGCCTTATGCAAAATACCCCCTATCACACCTGTGGAGGGCAGGAAACACATTTGAGAGAGGTCAAATAAAAGTGGTAGGGTTCTCCTTTAGATGAAAGAACAAGGCTAAAGGCAAAGGGATTCCTTCAGATTTTTTGTTTGAAGGAAATTTAAAGAAGAATCAATCAAAGGGTGAATTCCTTCGAACAAAATGTCGGAAGGAATTCCTTCAGACATTTTGTCTAAAGGAAATCACAAAGAAGAAAGAACAAGGCAAAATTCCTTCAGACAAAAAGCTCGAAGGAATTCCTTTGAACTTTTGTCCGAAGGAAATTCAAAGGGAAAGATCGAAAGAAAAAAGCTAAGACCTTGAAAGAGAGATTTCCTTCAAGAAAAATGTTTGAAGCAATTCCTTCAAACATTTTGTTTAAAGGAATTGAGATGACCAAAAGGAGCTCGAAGGGCAAGTGCCCTTGCGGGGGACTCCCAGGGATGCAAAAGGGAACCTTTTCCAAGCTCCGAAGGGACACCTTCCCTTCAAGAAGATTCAAATACAAAAGGCTGAAGAAATTACCAAAGGGGTGATGGGCCCAAGAACATCAATTTTAGCATGGCAAACTAGTTGTTGGATGTTCAAACGTCTAGTGATAGGCACGCGAACGTCAAATTCAAGGTGGTGAAATAGCTATTGGTTTTCAAATAGGTGATAGGCCCACAGATGTCAACTTTAACAAGATGCATTAGCTGCTGAGAAAGGAGCCCAAGGAGCCAGTAAAAGACCAAAGAATAGCTTGAGAGAGCTCAAATTGCCAAAAAGTGACAAAAATAGCAAGGAAAAGGGGAACAAAATAGAGAATCCAAAACATGACCGCACACACATACGATAACATTTGGAATGTTCTAAAATATGCACCCAGCCAAGCACAGACATGAATTAAGCAGTCTAGGTGGCAAAAGAAGGTGTCAGTAGGTGAAGTTATTATTATAGGTGAAACAGTCTCCACCAAGTGGTTGTCAAAGAGTGCAAGCATTCAATGGCGTGGCTTATTTTTCTTCATTTGAGCATGGATGAGTAGATAGTCGTGTAAGTTTCATAAAGAGGAGCGGCCTTGCCATTCAAAGGATCAAGCAACCCATGCTTTTGAAGAGACATTTAATATGATTTAAATACCAAAGTCAAGGCTTGTGACTACCCTAGCATGGTTCATTCACTAGACTTCCTCTTTCCAATGTATTCAATGCAGCATCGGCCACTTGTTCAAAGAAGCACCATAGTCTTCTTTTTCATGCTATTTATTGTAACCTCTCAAGTTGAGAAGGGTATCTCTCATTTTGTAAGGTGAAGCCCTACCAAATTTCATATTTGATCAATAAAAATGTTTTTTACCTCTATCTGACTGGATATGATTTTGAGTGTGTCTATATATCAATTTTGTGTTTACTCATTTTAGCTTGATGCTTCCACAAATTGACATCAACACACCTAGTGTAGCCAAAGCCATTTCTACAGGTTAACTGGAAGTGCTTCACCTAGAGCATAGAGATAGAAGAGTAGTTATTAGACAGTGTGTTTTCTATAGCGCTTGTGGTAAGTTCCTTTTCTTGTGTGTCTTCATTAAGCTCCCTTTTAAAGCTCCCTACAGTCTGGTCTTTTGCCAAATAAAATGTATGTTCATCCCCTTTATGGTTTGAAGTGTGAATAGCTAAGTAGATCAACATCATTTGGTGCATCACCACTTAGAGTAGTTTCTGTTCTAGTTATTCCTTCTCCCTTTTCACCCCCCCAATATTAGTAGTAGTAGTCAAAGACCTCAGAGATACATCAAAGAGAGCTAGCCCTTATCTAGATATTTTCCCCTCCATTTTGTCAGACCCACAGCAAGAGGGGAGTCTTCATTGTACCACATGGAAGAGAGAAGCCCAGCCTTCTTTCAAGGGTGCATCCACAATGTCAATAGTAAAGTCATTGCATAAACCTGATCGACACAGCTAGACCCATTTGGGTTCTTGAGACAACTTAACTTATAAAGTTGAAAAAAGTAAAGTGTTTTTGTAAACCTAATTTACTCACCTAGACCCATTCAAGTTTTTGAGACTGCTTTACTTATTTTATAAGCAAAAGCTCTTTACAAGCCCAATTTGCACCACAAGACCCATTTGAGGTTTCAAATGTTATTTACTTGTTACTTATGAAATAAGTCAAAGTAATGAAAGTTCATAAACCTAATTTGTACTACAAGTGTCATTTAGAATTTTCACATGATGTAATTTATGCCTTATATAAAACATAAAAAATCCTTGGGTCAAAAGCCTTCTTCAATACCACTAAGCTTTTGTCATTAATGATTGCATTTTTAACATCCATGACAAACTATGATATTGGAGCACTGAACCTTCTTCACTGAGCTTCTTGACATCAAAGCATCTCAAATTTCCAATAATCTCCCCCTTTATCATTGATGGCAAAAAATATCCTCTACTGTAAGTAAAAAATATCCTCTACTACAAGTCAATCACTTCTTTGCACCTCTATCTTGTACATTTCTCCCCATTTGACATTAATGAAAAAGCATCTCTACCAATATGTCAACTAGCTCCCCCTAAAATATACTTTTTTAGGTATGTCAAAGTTCTAATCCTTAAACTTGTCAGATGAAAATAGATTAAGAAGCTCCCCCTTAGGCCATGACTCATTTGCCTAAGCTCCTTTTCATCTAATAATTAGAGATGTTTCTTGATGAACTCCTCTTGGAGATATGTCTGATCACCAAAAATTAGTGATGTAGTGTAGGAGCCACCACTCCCAGATGTTGTCTTAGATATTCAAATTGATCTTTAGACAGAGGCTTAGTGAAAATATCTACAATCTGATCCTTTATGTGAACATATTCCAATATAACTTCTTGATCAGCAACCTTCTCTTTCAAAAAGTGATAATTTATATATGTTTGGTCTTAGAGTGTATCACTGGATTTTTAGAGATATTAATTGCACTTGAATTATCACACTGAATGTGAATTGGTCCTTTGAACTCTACCTCCATATTGTTTAGGATCTATTTCATCCACAACACTTGTGTGTAACATGCCACTACTGAAACATATTCTATTGTTGTTGTAGACAAAGTAACTGACTCTTGTTTTTTGCTTAGCCATGAAACAAGTCTGTTGCCAAGGAAGAATGCACCACCACTTGTGCTTCTTCTATCATTTGTGCTTCCTACCCAATTAGCATTTGTATATGCTATCAAAGTGAAATCATTACTTGAAGGATACCATAAACCATAGTCTATTGTACCTTTGATATATTTAAAGATTCTTTTTACTACATTTACATGAGTTTATTTTGGAGTAGCTTGGAATCTAGCAACCATGCATACAACTTGCATGATGTCTGGTCTAGTAGCAATAAGATAAAGTAAACTACCAATCATTGATCTATACATAGTATTATTTACTTTAGGAGATTCATCATTTTTGCTCAATTTACATCCAATTATCATAGGAGCACTAATTGGTTAGCTATCTTCCATTGCAAACTTCTTGAGCATCTCCTTTGTATACTTGGTCTAAGATATGAAGATTCTTTCGTTGGATTGTGTAACCTGTAGACTAATAAATAATGCAAGTTCTCTCTACATGGACATTTCAAACTCCTTTTGCATTTGATTTGCAAATTATTTGCACATACTATTGTTACTACCACCAAAAATGATGTCATCAACATAAACTATGAACAACATATGTCCATTTTTATATTTAACATACAGATTACTATCAGCACAACTTTTGATAAATCTTTGACATTACAAATATTGATCTAGCATTGAATACCATGCTTTGAGTGCCTATTTTAGACCATATAACACCTTCTTCAGTTGGCACATGTAGTCTTCCTTAGCATTCAGCTAAAAGCCTTCAGGTTATTCTATTTAGACTTCTTCCTCAAGTGTTTCATTCAGAAAAGAGACTTAACATCTATCTGATAGACTTTGAACTTCTTAAAAACTAAAAATACTAAAAACATTCTGATTGCTTCCAATCTTTCCATTGGAGAAAACGTCTCCTCAAAGTCTATCCCTTCTACTTGAGCGTACCCCTTACAAACAAGTCACGCTTTATTTCTCACTACAGCTCCATCTTCATTTAACTTGTTTTTAAACACCCATTTTGTGCCTATTACATTCTTATTTGTGGGTCTTAGAACTAGCTGCCAAGTTTTATTCTTTTCTATTTGACTCAATTCCTCATCCATGGCTTTTTGCCAATTCTCATCTTTTTTGGCCTCAGCATAGTTTTTGGGCTCAATTTTAGATAGTAAGGCAAAACTTACCTATTTTTTGCTCATTTCTACCCTTCTCCTCATTTGGGCTCCTTATTTCAAGTCTCTAATGATCTATTCCTTAGGATGATTCTTTTAAACAAATCTAGGAGGCATCTTTTCATTTTTCATTGCCTCTTCTTCATTATCTGATGTTTCATCCTCCTCTTCTTCTTTCAAGTCTTCAATACCAATCTCCTTTATGGGCTTAGTCACTTTGTTGAGGTTCTCTTCAAATTTAACATGAATGATCTCTACTAGCTTATGAAGTCTCTTGGTGTAGTAAACATAGGCTTTGTTATAAGTGGAATAACCAAGAAATATTCCCTCATCATACCTCGACTCAAAACTACCTAGCTTTTTCTCCTGCCTTTGAATGTAGCATTTGCTTCCAAAAACTCTAAAGTATTTGACAGAAGTAAGTTTTCTTTAACATAGTTCGTATGGAGTCTTATCATTGTTAACTCTCAATTAAACTTAGGTCAAGATATATACGACTATTTGGACTGCCTCTCTCCAATAACCATCTGACAAGTTGGATCCTTTCAGCATTGTCTTAGCCATCTCTTTAATGGTCATGTTTTTCCTTTCAACCACTATGTTTTATTGTGGAGTTCTTGCAACTGAGTAGTGTCTTTTAATTCCATGCTTTTCACAGTACTCTACAAATTCATTTGAGGTGAATTCACTACCTTTTTCAAATCTGAGACACTTGATCTTTCTGCCAATTTCATTTTCGACCATAGATCTAATGATCTTGAATCTCTCAAATGCTTGAGACTTGCCTTTTAAGAAGGTTACCCATGTCATTCTTGTGTAGTCATCTATGAACAACATGAACTAATACACTCCTTTGGATCCTCTTATCTTGGTTGGTCCATAAAGATCAGTATGAACTATCTGAAGAGGCTTTGTAGTTGCATACTCTTTGGTTTGAAATGAGACCCTAGTTTGTTTACCAAGCTACAATTATCTACAAGTTGTGTCTGTAGGCTTGATTATTTTGGGCATGTGTATTACACACTTGTTAGAACTTACTTTGACTAGATTGTCAAAGTTAACTTGACCCATCCTTTTGTGTCATAACCGGCTCTCATCAATCTTTCCCATGAGACAACTTGTATCATTTGCCTCAATTAGATTATATATGTTACTTTCAATCCTTTTTCCTTGAGCAACTATTTTACCAGACCTATGTAACTCACAACCTTTAGCATCAAAGATGACTTTATACCCATTGTCATACATCTGACTAACACTTAGTAGATTATGATTTAGTCCTTTGACATAAAGAACATCATGAGTAGGGAGCTTAGCATCAATGTGCAAGGTTCCTTTACCTCTAATTTTGACTGTAGTATTATCCCCGAGGCTAACATTCCCTTCCTTGCATCATCTCAAATTGGTGAACTTACTCTTATCACCAGTCATATATTTTGAGTAGCCACTATCTATGACCCATAAATTTTTCTCTTTAGCATGTAAAGTAGTTTGAACAATCATTGATTGATTCTTCTTCTTCCATATCTTTGGGGCTTCTTGATTATACTTTTCTCTATTTTGCTACTGATTTTTGAACCTTTGTTCACTTTGGGAGTTTTGACCCTTTTTGCATTGTTAGAATTTCATTTGACAATCTTTGCTCTACAATGATTTGCTATATGTACAAATTTATTATAGCTAGAGCATATGACATCTAGATATAGTAGAGGAGCAAATGAATTCCTACTTAAAAAGCTTATCCTTCTCTTATGAACAACCTTACAATTAATTGCTCTATGTCCAAATTGATTACAGCTATAAAAATAACCATAGAATGATGAAAAATACATGGTTATCATTCTTCTTTGAGGATATACAAGAAGTCTCATGAATTTTACCTTCTTTACATTCTTTGTTATTACTTTGCTTTTTATAGTAGCAACCTTGGTCTTTGTAAGAACCAAAATATTACTTTTTCTCTTCTCCTTAAGAATGTAATTTTCTTCCTTTTTGATTCCTGATTCTACTGTTGCTTTGAAATTTTCATATAGATTTCCAACTGTACTCAACATGGGACTCTTACCTTTCTCATATCCAAGACCTAATCTTTCCTTGGAGAGCTTATATGAATTGATCATTTCATCTAGTATGACAGATCCTCCTTTCAATTTCAAACCTTTATCAATTTGTTCGTTGGCCTTTTTAAGCTTTTCTCTTAGGTCCATGATTTCTTCCTCCATCTTCAAGCATTCTAAGGACTTTGCTTGCAAATCAAATTTGCCTACATCCTCTATCCTCTTTGCCTCTTCTATCTAAGTCTTCAAGATCACTATCATTTGATCAGATTCTTTATTTCTTTTGTTTAATTTCTCAATCTCCTTTTGACTAAGTTTTGTATGTTTAAAATTTTCTTGCCTAAGCTTGTCAATCTCTTTCAGAGCATAGATGAGTTCACATTCTAGATTTGCTTCACCTTCTTCATCTTCCTCATCATCCAGGTTCTCTTCATCTTGACATAAAGAATTTGATTCATAAATCATGAATAGAACTTCATTTTGTCTAGCCACAAATGCACTATCATGCTCATCACTTGAGGAGCTACTGTTGTCATCTACCAAGTCACTCTCCTCTTTTGAGTATAGCCCCTTTTTATTATTTTAAAAGATTTTCTTCTTTTTAGAATAGGATTTCTCCTTTTGATTATTCTCAGTCGAATCAGAATATTCTTTCTTTTTATGTGGACACTTAGTAGCAAAGTGACCTATCTTACCATAATTAAATCACTTGAAAGGTAACTTACCTTTGTATTTGTCTGAGCCTTTCTTCAACTTTCTAATGAAATTGGCTTCTACATCATCAGCCTCCGTAGATTTAGAATTAGAAGCTTCCTCTTCTTCTACTTGCTTATAAAATTTGAAAGTAGCTTCTCTCTTGGATGACTCAGCATCTCCCATCCTCATCTCATAAGTAGTGAAATTTCCATGTAACTCATCTACTATGAGTTTCTTTAGATCTCTTGCTTCTTCGATAGCATAAATTTTAGAATCATATTTTATTGTTAGAGATCTTAATACCTTCTTGACAATGACTACTTTATCTATTATTTCTCTGAGTCCTCTAATGGCATTTACAATCTCATCTACTCTAAGAAGGTAATCCAAAACCTTCTCATCCTCATTCATCTGGAGGCTTTCAAACTGTCCCTTATGAGTTTGTAGCTTTGCTTGCTTTACTCTATCATCTCCTTCATAGATGTTCTTCAATTTTTCCCATGTCTTTTCCACTTTAGCAATGCATCACTTTGACAAACTTCCTATTTGACAGTCCACAAAGAATAGCATTCTTTCCTTTGACATTGTTTTCACAAGTCTTTTTCACTGCCTGATCAATTGGAGGAGTAGCAGAGGGTGTGTATCCATTTACAAAAAACATCAAAACATCAAAAATCAAAGAAGTCAAATATGCCTCCATTCTTATATGCCAAAAATCATAGTTAGTCCTATCAAATAATGGTGCCTTGTTTGATGAAGTTCCTTAAAGACTAGTAATTTTGTGTTCAAATCCCAAGATTCACCTGAGTTATTTAAGCCTTTTTCTAAGAACCCAATGCTCTGATACCAATTTTTGAACACACCTATCTATTGAGAGGGGGGGTGAATTAGTAAATCTCAAAAACTTGATTTCTTATACCTCCCAAGATGAATGAAAAATAAATGCAAATTTAAAAACATGAAAGAGAAATAACAAAATCACAAAAACAAAACACACAACACTAGATTTATACATGGAAACCTAAAGGGAAAAACCGTGATGAGAAAGCTTCTAAAATCTATTGTTCTAATCTAGCCTCAAAAAGTTTGTCTCACTGATAGAACCTCACTAGTTACATTTCAGGACACCCATGCCATGGAGACACCAATCCCCTGTTTTAAGAGCACCAACTCTCAGCAAGCACCCACTCCCTATTCTAAGCACCAACCTAGTTTAATTTGATGGCACCAACCAATCAAATAAGATGAATTACAATTTTTTTAGATTCTTAAGAGAATCCAAATCTATTATTTGTTGCAAGTTCTATATGCAACTACTCATTTCTTCTTCAATGCTTTTTTGTGTGATCTTCACTCTTCCATCTCGCATACTCTATGTGTAAGATTATCTATTTATAACACTGGATTCTTCAAATTTGGTTATTACTGCTCTATTCTTAGATGAGTCTTAATCCATTTACTTCTACAACTTGACTCCTCTCATTCCCAAAATGAATACCTATTTGTTTTATCTTTTCCCTGTCACTTTGGAAATTCGCATTGAAAAAAAAAACTTTGAAAGTGACCTTTGAATGTGTGTGTGTGTGTGTGTGTGTGTGTGTGTGTGTGTGTGTGTGTGTGTGTGTGTGTGTGTGTGTGTGTGTGTGTGTGACTCATATGAGTATCCAATTTTACAACAACTGGTTATATTTTTAAACGATGCTTCAGACTTTTGTAACTGACTGACTTTGTCGGGTTCTTGTAAATACAAGTCTTCACATTAATGTCTTTATCTCTTGTTGATTTTTTAAGAGTGTACAACTCAACTTACCTTATCAGGTTCTCTAAGATGTAAAACTTATTCTTATGCAATTTGTATTTTGTTAGGTTTTCAAGAGTGCATGACTTAAACCAATTTCTTATTATGTCTCTCGTATTGGTTTTTATTTCCTTCATAGCTATCTTTTACTTAATCTTTTTTGGACAATTATTTTGGCTTTTTGTTTTAGACATTTGTTTGAAGATATTTAAACAAAACTTCTAAAATAATACCATTTTATCCTTTGCCTTCTTATTTTGATGTTCTCTAGACTTATCCTTCAGTGTTTGTGATCAAACCTTATGTTCCTTCCAACTATATCCTTCAAAAGCTTTTGCATGTAACTTTTGGGAAACTTGAAACAATCCACATACCCTTTAAGGATGATGAAAATTACCCTTCGAAGAACTTACAATGGTTTACATGCCCTTTAGAACACTTACAACGGTCCAAGTTCCCTTCGGTGATGTTTACAATGTACCCTTCGACAAACTCACACTAGTCCACATGCCCTTCAAATCTTCGCACATATCTTTCAAAAATTATGTAAAGGTTCACATACCCTTTGGGTTTTTGAAATGATCCCTTTAGACTTTCTAAAAATATCCCTTTGGGGAAAATGTAAGGATCAATTACCCTTCAAGAATTTTGAAAGTGTCCCTCAAATAATTTTCTTGCAAGAATTTGCTTAAGACCTATTCTGTTGGAGAAATGTTGCAAACATTTTTCCCATAAGAAATCTTAAAGTCTAAACCATTTTTCTTGCAATAATTCACTTAAGACCAATTTGAGTTCTTCTCCATCAATTACTTCAGACTCTTAAATGTAGATTACTTCAAAGATGCTAACAACTTCAACTGTGAGGACTTCAACAAGAAAGTCTTCCTTGAAAAAATGATGTACACTCTTAAGACCCATTCAGGTTCTTCTAATAGCTTTACTCAAGAAATGGAAATAAGTAGTGAAGCCATGAAAGTCCGATCTACCCTATTATACCAATTCAGGTTTGAATAATGCTCAACTTAAAAGCTTGAAAAAAGTAATGTCACCTTACAACCTTGATCCAGTCATCTAGACCAAGTCGGGTTCCTTTAATAACTTAACTTATAAAATACAAATAAGTTAAGTTACTCTATATTAGACCCATTTGGGTTCTTGAGATATCTTAACTTATAAAAATAAACTAAGTAAAGTCATTACATAAACCCAACCAACATAGCTAGACCCATTCGGGTTCTTGAGACAACTTAACTTATAAAGTTAAAAGAAGCAAAGTTGTTCTAGAAACCTAATTTACTCACCCAGACCCATTCAGGTTCTTGAGACCGCTTTACTTATTTTATAAGTAAAAGCTCTTTACAAGCCTGATTTGCACCACAAGACCCATTCGGTTTTTCAAATTTTATTTACTTGTTACTTATGAAATAAGTAAAAGTAATGGAAGTTCACAAACTTGATTTACACTGCAAGTGTCATTCATACTTTTTGCATGATGTAAATTCTACCTTATAAAAAACATAGAAAATATTTGGGTCAAAATCATTCTTCAATACCACTAAGATTTTATCATTAATGATTGCATTTTTGACATCCATGACAACCTATGATAGTAGAGCACTGAACCTTATCCACTGATCTTTTTGACATCAAAGCATCTCACATTGCCAACAGATATTTTTCCCTCTTAATTGATAAATTGTTATACTAAAGCTCACATAACTTGATGTCAATAAAATAATCTATCTCTCAAAGTAGCTGCATGATTTTGATCCCATGCAGCTTTTGGTACCATTATTCAATTCAAATGAGAATAAGTTATGTTTCTTGTAGCTTGGCTCAGGAAATTGATCCTACTTTCCATATCTTTCATTTTATTGTATAATTGGGATACATCCCCCCACATAGGCTAGGATTCAACCTTTGTAGACCTTATTAAACTAATGATATCATATAACTTTTTGGTTGTACTTTGCACATTATCCATAACTTCCATAGGAGCCTAAATAATACTTCTTTCATGTGACCTCTATTTAGATTTGTCATATCTCTTAAATATTTACTTAATTACTCCCCTAATTACATCCACAAATTTGTAGGCATCTTCATTGTATTCATTTGAATATGAAGTATTGAGCTTCCTTTTCTTAGTTAGGGAGAATAAGTCTTTTTTTTTCCAGCTTAACATTTTCATCTTCTACCAGCACAGTCTTCCTTTTGACTTTCATCAGGGTGTTGATTTATCCATAAAAATGAAATCCTACCTTTGGTTTCTTAGTAATGACCAAATCCTATCTGCTTTCCTCCTCTTCCTATAACTTTTAAATTCATGAAAGAATGTTCACTATGGTTTGATATCTTGTAAAGTGTGTCTATGTAGAGGTGGAAGGAGGGGATTATCTTGGTGGATGCATAGAGGTTGAAGTAGGTTGAGGTGTATCCAACTCAGGGAAAGAAGGAATGGCCTTCCTAAATAGAGTGACCTTATTTTGTGGAGGTGTGTCAATACTATATTTGGTCTTCCTTGACACTTTATGCATTGAGACAATAGAATCATCTATTTGGGAAGTTTGAGAAATGGGCATACCCAATTATGTAAATGACCTAGAAGATGTCGCATGTGCAGCCAAAATAAAAGTAGACACTAAGGCTTCAAAGTGCACTTCCTTCTTTGGTCAAATAGATTATGGACTATCTTAATTAGTAGACATATGAGTTATATGGGTTTGATGCCAACATATATTATAAATAGAACTCTTAGTAGATTAGTTGGTAACATGAATTAAAAATGTAATAGGCCCTAGCTATAGTTTGAAAAATTGGCATCGTAGATGCATGAGGCATCCTAAGCAAACCAAGAGAATAGAAAATAAGAGAATGCACATAATGGGTAGCCAATAATATATTATCTATAGCAATTGTAATTTTAGGTGGCACTAAAGAATCAAGAATTTTTGTACTTACAATTCATGGTTGGTCATCACTGAGAGTGGTAGTAGTAATGAGAATTATTATTGTAGTGATTATTGTTATAGTTTTTACAATGTCTACTCTTGATAAAGACTGATGTGGTCTCAACCATATTTTATGTTTAGTGTTCTGTAACTTGAGGTGGAGATCTTGGAGGTGTAACTGGTGATGTAAGTTCTTGAGTTATAACTTCTTGCCTAGATTTTGTTTCTAATTCTTCTTCCTTCTCTCCTTCTAATATTAAATCTGTTTCAACAAATTCAACCTTTTCTTGCTCCACTTTTGAGTCTTCATATAATTTGGTCCCTCCTGACTCAATTTCTTCTTATTCAATTTCTTCCTTCTCTTCTTTAGTTTCCTTTTCTTCTTCCTTTATTTCTCCCTCAGACTGCCGCCTATAATAGATAAGCCTCAGGTAGGCATTTCTTCTTCTTGTACAACCTTGGGGGACATAGGTGGGGTATTAGGTTTCCTTTCGTAGGTCTTTAGTGGTTGCCTAGTAGGAGTAAGGGCTAGTCCTAAAGTGGATGGAATGAAACATGAAGGGGACACAACAATGGGAAGTGGAGTTGGAATGGCTATGATTATTAGTGGAATCATAATATGAATTGGTGACAAAGGAGTAGAATCAAAATGAACTTGTGAAATAAAAGAGGGAAGGCTCACCTATCGCTCTAATATTAAAGGAGGCAAGGGTGCAAAAGAAAGTTGTCCCTCTACCCTATTTGAAACTATGGATTCTTCTATATTAATTATAGGTTGATAAGCAGTAGCACTTGGAAGTATAGGGATACTTATGGAGATTTTGTATATGACTTGTAGATTTACCTCCCTAGATTATCTTTCTTCTTCTATAATTTCAGTCCTCACTTCTACCTCTAATTGAGGAGGAGGCCCATGAACTAGAGTTGAAGTCCATTATTCACTATCTATCCTCTTTGTATCTCCCTTTATGATAGTATGATCATACTGGATCCTTTGGGCCAATATCATAGACATTATAGCCTTGTGAATTTTGATAGTACCCTAACTATCATAATTAGCATTCATGAATATAAAGTCGTGATTATACCATGGATGTCCATAAGAGATCATAACTCTCCTCTCATACTTATTGAGGTGTTTTCTAACCTTACCTATAGGATCCTAGTTCTTAAATGGTGCCCTCTTCAATTCATAATGTGTTATAAATTTTCCCACATATCTAAGGTACATTCAGTTGGTGTATTATGCATGAGTAATGATGAGAGGGGTTGGATGTAATATTTTGTATTTATCACCCCTCAGTTTAATGTCCACATTGTTAGATAACTATGCAACATTTTTTTATTCAACCACTTTATCTAGAACATTATGTGATAGATATAAGGATTACTCCCTAGTACCCTTAATTCTAATTATAGTGTATGCAAGGTAATACTAGTAATCGCCCATTTTCATAATGCTTCTACCAATGTTTTCTAATAACCTAGGCATGTTTTGCCTATAGATATCCCTATACACCATAGGATAAAATGTCTCTATTGTTCTCTAGATTTTCCTTATAAACTTGTAAATGTGAATAATATTGAATCCATTGCATACCCTATCCTTTGGGTATTCTTTGGATGGTCCCTAAGGTTCTGCATAAGATGGGTGCACTATAGTAGTGATGGCATCTACCAAGTATGACATCATGTGATTGTTATCATCTGCTAGATTTGTTAATCTACCAATTTGGTGTATCAAATTGGAGATTATTATCTCTCCTAGGGAAACTATTTTATTTAAACTCAAAATAATGTCCAATAATAAGACCCATATATCATGGACATAAGAAATATTGGAAAACCACACAATTGATTTAATAGGGCCATAGTGAGTCCTACCCTTGGCCTGAAGGCAACTATGGGGATGGACAAAATGGAGCCTTTGATCACAAACTTACTTGGGTTAGTTGACCTTTACTTTAATTTGTCTTTGATTGAATTTGAAAGCAATCATGAATCTACCATAGACTAACCATAGGTTATTTTAGGAATATGGATCCTATAGTATTTCTAAAATGTATTCTAACTATTTTAGGCTACATGGGTTTTACTAAGCTATTAATGCAATAGTTTTCCTAAAATTTTCTCATTTGTAAACAAATCAAAAATCAAGTCTATGCAAGGCATTACATGTGGTTTTATGGTTGTGTTGTGTAAACCTACTGCCTTAATAGCTAAAATGTCATCTTTGTATCTCTAAGTTAAAATAAACATTTGATCCTTTGTTTCATACAGTTATGTAGCATCGACCTCCACCCATATAGCTGAATAATGCTTGAACTAGTATTCTAATACCATAATATCAAATAATGTATCCATGAACTCAGTAACACTAGAAATAGAATATGCGAAATAAGGGAAAGTGTGAGATGATGAAGCCATTGGTAATTTGCAAGCAATGTTTAAATTCTCTAAAATATTGAAGTTATTTTGGCTGTTAGAGAGCTCAAATTCATAGAATGATCAAGATTGAAAGAAGATAATGTAATCAAAATGTAGACACTATTTATTAATTATACAACACCCCAATCTTGTACACTTGGCAAATATGGACCTTGGTGGTTCCTCTCAATTTTAGACTTTTTCCCACTATCTAGAGTCTCACACATGTTATCTCTTTGTGCTCATTACTTATCTCTTAGTTTTACCAATGTTATTCTAATGACCTAGGCCTTCTATCATGATCATAATGCTATAAACCTATTTATCATTTGTCTCTATAAGTTTGGGACCTATACCTACTTTCCTGATTCTTCGACACTTGCATCCCAGTCAGACACCTATGTCGATGTAATTGTCATATTTCAACACAAGTGTCCAATGCCATAAAGTCATCAAGATTTTAGATGAAACATATCCTTATGGTTAGCCTAAGTGTTTTATTGTGAAATATTTCCTAATATGATTGGTATATATACATGATCAATCCTCATTCCAAACCTCACTTAGAAACTTCCTACCTCTCATAAGGAAAAGTACTAAAAACATTTAATCAAGAATTCAAATGAGCAAAGCTTCTCTATTTTCTCTTATTTCCATATATGTCATGGGGAAAACACATATACATGATTAAATTACTAAAGGAACATGCCATGAGTCATATTTGTTAAGTTACAATCTAGGTCACTATTATAACTGCTTTCCACATATTTCACCCTTGTGTACACACAAGCCAACACATTGGGGGAGAACTACATTAGCCTGAGGCCCTCTTCATAGTAGTGTTTATGTAGACAACACCCACTAATAGAGGGGTCTTTAGAGTTAGCTCGACACCATGAGCCCACTAACCCATTTTCCCAAGGTCATTATCAAAATGAAGAGCTAGGGTTTTGATGATTCAACCAGAGTGACAATGCATGAGTCAGATCTGAATGCACCAGAGAGAAGGTAAAATAAAACCTAGAACATTCTAATTAGTCACATATGGATCCAACATCTATTGAGTATTGTACACCTACATGCAAGTTAGACAGAAACATTGATGCAACCGTCCTAGGTCGACACAAGTGTTTAAGGTCATAAAGGTCAAATTTTTATAATTTGATGATTAATTCAAAATCCATATCCAATCTATTTATAACTTGTTCCACATCAGATCCACATATATAAGTGTAATCTATTTAAGAATCATTATATTCCATTTATTATAATATCAATCATTAGTTGTACTTACTATTTTTAGCATATCTCAATATTTAAATTCAAAATATTATTTATCTAAATTTGTAATTAATTGGCCTGCTATAGGTCTATTTATCACCCTTGTGATTATTCATGTATGTATTCTTAACCCTAACCCCACTTCCTAAATTTATGGTTAAACATTTCGTGCACCTGACATTTGGTCTCCAAATCTTAGGTTGATTTAGGGTTTCTTGTTTTTATTATTCCTGATTATTGATTTATCTGATTTTAAAATATTTATAATCTTCAAATCAAATTTCCTTTTCTATTGATATGTTTAATATGGATGCATGTTTAGATCATTTTATGTTATAATTTATAATTATAGTGACCATTTCTTTTGTAATAAGCTAATCAATGATGTAATCCATAGAAAAAATCAAATCAACCAATATAATGAGAGGGTTTTAAAGTGAATGAAACACTTACTCTCTCTCTTCATAACTCATTTTATAATACTATAGTGACAGTATCTAGATGCCAATGTGCATGATCTTAACCATTTGTTCTACCTAGATCTTATTTGAGTGATAACTACCATCCCACACCCATTATTTTCCCATGACTTATATTATATTTTCTGGTCCATGTTTTCATTACTCAAAAAGGTAAAGGTGTCCAACCTAATCCACCACCTATTAATATACAAGAAGTGCCTCCTAAGAGAAAACTTATGATCAAATCTAAAAGATATGACCTTATTGACCAATTGAGAAACAAACATGCTAAGATCTCAATCCTTAAACTTCTAAAACAATCCACTATCGATAAGGATATCCTATATGAAACATTGCATGATACCCAAGTTCCAAGTGATATTGAACCAAATTAATTTATAGATATTATGAAAAATTTAAATAATAATAAAAAACTTATTACTTTTGATCCATCAAATTTACCATCCAAAGATGTTATTGACCAAGATTTTCCTTTATTCATATAAGTGACTATGCATAATAAGGGAATCAAAAGGGTGCTCATTGATAATAGATCAGACCTAAACATTTGTAGCATGAATTTCCTAACTACTATGGGTATTATCACCAACCTTCTTCAAAATTTGGTTATGCATATCATAGGGTTTGATAATTCACACAGTTCTCTGATTGGCCAAATCAAAATAGATGTGACATTGCGGATAAAATTAGTTCTAACTACTTTTCAAATAATGTCTCAATCATTACATTATAATTTACTTTTAGGTAGACCTTAGATACATACAATGGAGGTCATCCCATTTATAATGCATCAACATGTAAAACTCATACATGATGGGACCTTATTGATATTGCATGTCGATGATGCACCCTTCAAACTCTACAAAATGATACATTCTAATAGAGGGCATTCTTATAGTGGTTACACCTAAACAATGTATTCATCTTAAAAATACCCAAACTTATGAAATGGGTGATTCAAGTACAATAGATCCATTATCTCTAGATGCAAATAAGATGCTAAACACTGAGGTACACATGAATGCACATCAAGAATAAGAACCATTGCCAAAAAAACCAATAATACGAAAACAATAGGAAAATACAATATTTGAGTTTTGTTTATTGGTCAATACTAAGTAGCAAGATGGCCATGTTTCTGATTACTATGATAGTGACAATGAGACTACCTATGATATGATAGATAAAAAATTATGAAACTAAATTTTGATCCAGTTGAGCATCTTTCACATAATTTATTCAAACCTACAAGTCTTGGTACATATAACCTAAACTCACCTTCATATGATACACAACCAAATTAAAAGGGAAAAGTATAAATAGTGGATGATCATGTAAATTCTTGTTATTTTATATATCCCTCTTAGTTACACACATTGAGTCAACCTTACAAGGGGCAAACACAGATACATCATGTAATTAATGTGGAGGTCTCTCATAAGACTCCACAATAGACTTTAGAGATTGTAGCAAACCAAGACACTTTGGATACGATATTTTTTATGTTACTTGAGCATCACATGATATTTTTACCTCCTAACAGGCACATATCAGGAAACTGACTTCTTCCTAAAGAAGGGTTACCATATTATAATTATCATTGAATCCTTGGTCATTATATAAATTAATGTGAGGCATTAAGGAACCAAATTTAGAAATACAAGAATGAAGGATGCATACAAATTATGTTTGAAACATATAAAAGACCAAATATTTCCAATCTTTTAAAAGAAAGCCATCTTTAAAAGTGGCCAAAACATGAATATTTAACTATTACTACTAATATTGATGGGGTATATTTCCAACATCTCCAGTTTAATATGAATAATTGGGATACAACTTGTAGCACCACATTTCTCTAATAGCTTAGACATACTACAAATGAACTAATATAACATATGTTAATGCTAGAATCTCTAAGATACATCCATATACCTATTGCATGTGGTCCACATGTGGTCCTTGCAATCGTATGGATATTAGATCAGAATCGACATTCAAAATTAAAACTTGGACAACATTGGCTAGTTGATTGGAATGCAAAGCTAAATACTACAAACATGTGCATCACCTTTCCTTTTATGGGTAGGGAGATTTGCATACAACATGATGGATATGATATTCTTCCCACACCATTAGCTTTTGATGAACCACTATATAAAAACATTAAAGAAATAGCGATGTGATTCTATAGATAAAGATTGAAAAACTTCTCAAGTGATCCTAAAAATTTTAATGATGGGGACTTCTTTGATTAGCCTCCTCCACATATTCCAAAAATACCAAAAAAATCAAAAATTCAAACATTCAAAAATATTTTAAGCATTCATATGTTCTATTGGCTCCTTGGCATCTATGTTATTAGTTCCATGTTAGTAGATAACAAATCATTTATTTATATATACACAAGTTTCACACATATTTTAAGTGTGATAATAGGCATACACAAATACATGATCCATTCATTTTTAGATGTTGGGCCTTCCCTCTACTCATGTCATGTAGACATTGGGGGCATCTGCTTCTTTGATCATGATATATATAGGTTATATTATTCTATGATCATTTTACATTATCATGTTTGAGCTTATTTACTTAAACATGCCTTTATCCATGCTTATATTTTTCATAATGTACTTGATATGCTATGTAATTAACATTTTTTGCTAACACATATGATCTATGAGCTAGTATGTTATGTTTATGTTGGTTGATTATGCTTTTATTTATGGACTTGTTTGAGTGTTTTGCCTTTATATTAACTTGATTGTTCGAGCATTTGAATATACTCCATTATTTGTGGCCCCCATGCTTTTGTTTGTCTATTTGACATTTGAATATGTCATTACTTATTGTATTTAATTTGAATATGTCATGCTTATTTTTGTGGATATTTGACTAAGTCATGTACCTTTAATTGTGCAACGTTTGAACATGCCCCTCATTTGTAGTCTCTTTGGACCATTGTCTTTTAATTTGTTGTTGAGTACTCTTATGTGTGTGCTTAATTACTTATTGAGATTGTATTGTTACTCTTTAGACATTTCCATGATCTATATTTTGCATATTAGGCCTTGATTTGATCACATTTTATGTGTTTCAATGATATATCTACCTAGACATGTTTATCCATGTCTTATACATTCCTTATAGATTCAAATTGTAGTGGGGGTTTTGAAAACATGTTCTCGACATTTGTCATAGTTTCAGATATATAGTGGGGGCATGTTTTGGAAACATGTTCTCCACATTTGTCATAGTTTTAGATATACATTGGGGGCATGTTTTGGAAACATGTTCTCCACACTCATACCAGTTCTCAATTTTAGATTATAGTGAGGGCATGTTATAGAAACATGTTCTCCACACTTAACACAGTGGCACATTGGCCAAATCACATAGTTATATGATTTAGATACACATTTGTGGCATAATTCTATACATTGGTACCATCTTAGACTCATGTTTCATCATGAGACATGAATAAGGTGCATATGGGATGTAAAGAGTGCCTAAATTGCAAAATCAAATCAACTTTCACATTTTAAACACTCTACAAACTTTAGCTCATTAGGTTGAACTATTATAGACTATTATTGAGCAATATACTATAGTATTTAGTTTAATTTTTGGGAAGGTTGAGCTGATCAAATCACTCAATCTTACCATATTTATAGTGTGAATTGACTTGGTTTACTCATGGTCACCAGGTTATAAATATGATTGGTTTGTACAGTTGAGTTAATCTCAATTGTCAGGTGACAACTCACCTTTTCTCTAAGGTTCGGGACAAATTTTTTCCTTCAATATTTCTATTTTTATGCACTTTATATATTTATATATTTTTTAATCTCAACTCTAATGGTTCATAATGATACCTATTTTTAAATCAAATTTCCAAAAGGCAAGGTAGTTGCATTGATACACATGTGTATTCCTAAACCTTATTCTCTTTAGTTTCAAATCATTTCAATGCTTTCGATTTTAGATTATATGCACTGATTATACACTGTAACATATTCTTGGTTGTAGGTCAATCACCAGTAAAGCACTCAAGTTGGGCTCATGCAAAGGTAAGGTGTGTTACACAACTAGGTACATATTTATTTTCCTTTAAACTAATAATTTAATTACTATAAAAAAGAGGGGACAAATGTATACACTATTTCTTATTTATGCAACACCTTAGTCTTATACACTTGGAAAATACAGTCCTTGGTAATTCCTCTCAATTTTAGACCCTTTTTGCTACCAAAAGGCTTGCATTTGCTATCTATTTGTGCTCATTGCTTATCTCTTAGTCCAACCAATGTTATTTTGATGACCCAGGCATTCTATCATGCTCAAAATTTTACAAACTTGTTTATCATCTATCTTTCCAAGTTTGAGACATATACCTACTTTTCATATTCCTAAACATGTGCATCTTAGTTAGACACCTACATCAATGTAAGTATCTAATGCCTTAAAATCATCAAATATTCAAATGAAACATATCCCTATGGTCAGCCTAAGTTATTTATTGTGAGACATTTCTTGATAGGATTGGTATATATGCATGATCAATCCTCATTCCAAACCTCACCTAACAACTTCCTACCTCTCACAAGGCAAAGTATCAAAAGCATTCAATCAAACATTCAAGGAAGCAAAACTTTCTTATTTTCTCCTATTTCCATATCAGTCATAGAAACAACACATATATAGGTATGAAGTATTGAATGAGCATGTTATGAGTCATATTTGCCAAGTTACAAGCTAGGTCATTATTGTACTTGCTTTTCAGATATTGCACCCTTGTGTACACACAAGCTAACACATTAAGAGAGAACTAAATTAGTCTAAGGCCCTCTTCAATGTAGTGGCTATATAGGAAACACTCACTGATAGAGGAATCTTTGGTGTTAGTTCGACACCATGAGCCCACTAACTCATTTTTACCAACATCATTATAAAGATGAAGAGCAAGGATTTTGATGATTCAACAAGAGTGATAGTCCATGAGCTAGATTTAGATGCACCAAAGTGAAAGAAACAAAGAACCTAGAACATTCTATAAAATCTCATCTAGATCCAAAAAATATTCTATAATCGACACTTGCATCTAAGTCAGACAGAAGTGTCAAGATAATCGTCTCAGGTCAATGTACATATCTAAGGTCATAGAGGTTAAATTTCCAAAATATGATGACTGATCTAAAATCTATATTTGGTTTATTTCCAACATGTTCCATATCAAATCTACACGCACACTATAATCTAATTAAGTACCATTGTTTAACATTTATTATAATATCAATCATTTGTTGTACTTACTATTTTTAGCATATCTCAATATTTAAATTCAAAATATTATTTATCTGAGTTTACAATTAATTGGCCTCTAATATATCTATTTATCACCCTTGTGCTTATTTATTTCTATATTTTTAACCCTAACCCACTTCCTAAATTTATGGTTAAACATAAACTATACTTTACAAATTGAATATATCACTTAGATTCGTTAATTCTAAGAGTTAAATGCATTGGATTGCCAATTCATGCAAATTAATTGCATATGATGAATTTTGCTTCACTACTCACTTCTTTATTTCTCATTTAAATTTGAATTTTGTATTTCTAAACTTTGGCAAATTTTTTGTTTCTATGTGGCATCTTTTTGTTGCTTCTAGGTGCCCAATCATCTTAACATGGCATGTGTCTTTTTATTAGGTCTCTAGAACTTGCTTTGATGACATATATGTTATTTGTGTTTATTTAATTTGGTCAGAGTTACATGGAAACATATCACTTATCTACTGAAAGATAGACTTTATCTTTTATATTCTTACATCTTTAGTCATGGGTCATTGAGATGGTGTCACTTGGCAAAATTTTGGAGGCCCACTTGCCCAAGGTATGAAATTTATTTACTATGCATTGTGTAGACAATGGGTTAATGAGATCATGACACATGGATAAATCTCATTGCTTTAGAGTTTAACCTTTGTACTATGCTTTGATAGGCAATGGGTTATTGAGATGATGACACGTGGATGACTTTCATTATTTTGGAGGGTATCAAAAATTTAAATTATACCATCTTCAAAATATCTACATGTTGTCATGATGATTACTGTGAACAAGGAATCTAAGAGGGTAGATTATTATGGTGCTAATTAAGAAAATCAAATCAAAATAAACACACTAAAAACTAACACCTCTATCCTAGACACTAGGGTGAGCAAAAGTAATAAGAACACAATTAAACCACAATTAGAAAACAAAAGAGCAATTCCCTTTTATCTTCCCTGTAGCTCCAAATTTACTTGTTTGATCAACTTGACTTACTTAACTTGTGTACAATGAAGTCTTTGTCAATGGTGCTCTTGCATCATCTCCCCTTTGTTCACCTTGGCTTGGATTGATTTGGCTTATGAAATTAGCATGGTAATACTATAATGAAACTTTTTGGAGGTATTTTGACATAATAATATTGCACATAAAAAGCTTAAAGATCAATGGATGAGGCCTTCTATTTATAGCCTCCAAAGTTAACTCTCACCCAAGTGTAGCTAGGTTAGAACTAACTGTAGTTGAGTTAAGGAGGGAACATGTAATTATTATTTTTTAATTAATAGGCATGGCTCACAAATCTAGATATTTGTTTAATATTTTATGAGTTCTTTACAACTCACAAAAGCAATGATGAAGAAGCTTGATATTTTGCATTTTTGAATTTCTATTTTTAGATATTCATCAATTGCAAATAGATTATTTACCTAAGCATTTAATCTTGTTTAATTAGTTAATTAATTTGGCTTAACATTTTAGCATTTTACGAATTATTCAAGTGCCCTACTTAATGGGTCCAAAAGCCAAACTCTTAATTTTTAGGTTGTAAGGTGACTAAAGACAAATCTGTGAGAGGTTATTATTACGTACAAGATAATACCCCAAATAGAGATGCCTCAACATGATTTTGATCACTAATGTCTGATGTGTAGAGAAAATTGAGGCATTAAGTGACTCTTAGGCTTAAATTGTAATGTTTGGTAAAAATCAATATGAACCCTAATTGGAAGCTAGTTGTGGCCAAAATGGGGTGTCTACAGTTCACCCCTATTTGGGAAGGCATTGTGAGCTATAGGCATAATAACATCTCCTCAAAGAATGAAAAGGTCCTTAAGGCCTAATGCCTTAGATAGTGATGGATGAGCCCTAGATCCCCCCTTGAGGGAGTAGGTGAGAAATAAGTTTGATGATCAGTCCCTCAAAAAGAAGGAAATAATGGGACTTAAAGGTAAAGGGGGTGAAAAAGACTAATTTTCCCAAAGTAGTTATAATCAGTGGCATAATGAGATGCCCCAATTAGGATAATTAAAAGGATGATTTGCCCAAAGGTGATCATAATCATTAGCATAATGAGGAAAAAACAATGATTTGCTTAAAGGTAGTTATAATCATTAACATAATGAAAAATGCCTCAGTCAAGAGAATAGAGATAATGATTTACCCAAAGGTGGTTATAATCATTAGCATAATGAAAACATGCCCCAACAAGGTAGGATAATGATAATTATTTTCCCAGAGGTGGTTATAATCATTAATACATGAAAAACATGCCCCTATAGGGTGGAAAAATGGTAATGATTTTCCCAAAGGCAGTTATAATCATTAACATCCAAATAGATAGAGACATAATGATTTGCCCAAAGGTAGTTAGAATCTTGGTACTGTGATATAGGACAATATGGAAAATTAAAAAGGGGGGCTTACGTAATGAATCCATACTCATGGAGTAAGATTAAGCTTATACAGAGGAGAAACATGAATTTGGGTAACCTACTAGTATGGAGATGCACGTCTGAACTAGAAAGGATTAAAATTCACCCCTGATTTAATTACTTTGCATGTGGGTTGTATTTAGATAAGTTGGGAATTTGTCAAGTGAATAAGGAGAATTAATACAACACTATTGCTTGTAAGATGCACTGAACTGATATTTGTTATATCATAGGATGGTATTCACCATGATATAAAACAACATGATAACCTAGTTGTAGTATGCATAAGGATTGACACACGATCCAATAATCAATTAAAAATAATGCACTAATGATAAAAACCATGAGGATAATGTTGATGTATGAATATGGATGGACTTAAGTATAATGCACAATGAATCACCCAATAAACGCATCTAGACTAAGTCAAGGCACAACAATGAGAGCAAGAAAACATGCAAATAAATAAACTAAAACACAAAATAAAACACTAATGAATACAAAGCAGAATAAAATACCAACAAATAAAAAGTGAACAAAACAATCAAAACAAAATGAAATAAACACAAACAATAGTTAATCACAATGTCAATGTAAACAAAAATAAAGTGTTCGTGCATGTGTAATAAAGGTGTTACTCTTGGTGATAGGGTGACCCCTAAGCTAGACTATAATGACACATGTATAAAAATGTAAGGATAATTGGTATAAGGTCACCCTTAAGATATAGAGACAATAAAATTGTAGTCATATAAAATGTCCAAATTGGTAGTTTGAGTGTGGCACCCCATCCATAGGTCCTTTTTGCATGCTATTGCAACCCTTTTAGACACATTTTTACTCATTTCTAGTCATCTAGAATATTTTGAATAGTCATTCCACCTCAACTAGATAGTATTCTCCATGTCAATCTTATTCCCCCAGGTCTCAAGCCTATAGGATAGGAGTACCCCATTTAGACTATAACACCCCATAAAGAAGTGTCCCATTTTTGGCAGTCCTATCCATTTTCACTTTGATCCCTAATGGTAGTTTTCATTTGATCCTTATCCTTAATTAGGTCAGCCTAGTGTGAATACATCTGAGCCATGACCAATTGTTCCCTATAAAGCCCACTCAAAGCTCATTTACAAAGGAGGTGACCAAACTTACAGAGCAAGAAAGAATACAAACAAAGCACTAAGGCAAACTTCCCTATTCTTTGCACACAGTCACCCAACATAGATGCAAACCTACTCAAATCCTCATACCAGTCCTTAGCCACCTCAAATAATATTAATTTGGCATTTTCATCCATATCACACTATTACACAAAGCACACTAGGTGGGAGAACTACATATGGCTTGACCCCTTTTTGGAGTATTGGTATGTAGGTAGCATGTCCATACAAGGGGTGCAGATTACATGTTCAATACATCTTTCACACTAACCCCCCTCTTTCTCAAGTGACTAAAATGTTGTTTTATCAAACATGATGGAGGGTTAGGGTTTGAAGACAAAATCAACTCCACAATGAGTTTTGTCAATGATCAGTGCTTGATTTTTCACAGGCATGCTCACACAGGCACAATGTAAATACCAAAATAGTTTTAGGTCTCTATGATTAGTTTGGATAACAATGGCAGGATCCACTTTTTAGCACTCTTGTCCTTTCACCCAATGAAAACTAGATTCAAGTTTACAACACCTTTTTAGTCCTTCATAGCCATTTTTAACCTCTATATCATCTATCTCAGTCTATTTTCTAGCTAAGTTATATTTCTTCTTATTTATTGCTATTTTTAGAAAGGTGAAAAAGACAAACAACTGCACAAATTAGGATTGTATTTATTTCTATATTTTGTATTGATTTATTAATTCAAACCCTTAACTAAAATAGGAATAAAACTCTATTATTCCTAAAAAAGTTAAATAAAAAACAAACAGATAAAATGGGGCAATAGAAGAATAGGAAGGGGTAGCCAAGATGACTTTAGATGCACTAGGTAAGTGGATGTTACCTACATAGTTCCATGGACACAAGATACAATATGAACTTCAAGCCAAATGTCGTTTTGCCAAGATATGGGATAGAAAAAAATTGATGATAAGAAGACATGATTGTGTTGTAGAAGAAATATGGGAATGGTCTTATAAAATAGTGAGTGCGTAAGAAAATCCAAGGGTGTAGTAATGTATTTATTTCAAATGAACAATGAACTCAATGGTGACTTTTAAAATGGTGAGAGCGTAAATCTTAAGGCCAAATAAGGATGGGGAAACTAAATGATAAGTGATTACTGATGAAATAGTTAGGAGTCTTAGAATCCTTAAGAAAAAGAAGGGATCAAAAAGAAAGGAAGGTGGGTTGAACTAACTCGAGATTCCCCATGTATCCAAATGTTGCCTACATAGTCCGTGTGATCCTTATTCTGATGTAGTTCTCCCATAAATGGGAGGAAAAGAGACCAAAGTGTTCTAGAAATTAACTAAAAAAACAAGATGACCCATCCTAAAAAATTTAATGGATTTATATCTTGCATGGAGATTCTAAGCCAATTTTCATGATTTTGTGATGTTTAGGATTTATAGGTCTTTTACAAATGTTTTTAGAATTTTCAAAGCATCTCAACTCGATCAAGAATAATGAGAGAATTATAAAGGATGACTGAGTTAACCTTAATGTTAATCGATCATTACCTACATAGTCCTATAATGAGACCTCAAGTCACTATTGTTTTGCCTTATAGTGCAAGGATCAGACTAGGTAGCAGTACGTTCATGAATTAGGAAAATGGTATCGTATAGCATAGGAATGACACGGTGATGTAGTAATGATAAAGGTGTTATGCCTTTTCCCCATAGGTAGTTATAATTAGGGAACAATAACATAGGTCAATGATATTAATTTTCCCAAAGGCAATTATAATTAATAATATGGGATGGGACATTGATTTACCCAAAGGCGATTATAATTAGCAGCACTCATAATGAAACGAAACAACAAATAAAGGATGTAACTACCAAACCACTATCATACTAGTCCAAGATACTACCTCTGTCTAGAATTCTAAATCAACTACTAAAACTTATGTGACTCTTTCAATTATTGAATGTACCTAAAGAACTAATGGAGTAGAACCAAGGTCAAAAAGGGTGGGTTGGGAGGGTAAAACAACTTCGATCAATAGAGAAGGCATGGTAGAATGGTATATGGTATGATACAAAGAAAAATATCAGTATGGTATAATGCAAATGAGCCTCATGGACAATACCTTGAGTCACTCAAGCAAAATAACACTTGAGATGTATGATGTTCATGGGTTCATGGGTTCATCGAGTTCATCTTGGTCTGGTGTAGCAAACCTATATGCTTCAAAGCCATAATTTGTGACAATGACATAATGGCTTACCCAATTGGAATTAAACTTACCTTTCATATTTTTCTCAACCATGGTTTCTTTTAGTTTTCTCTAAGGATAAGATCACTAGCTCAAACTCTTTGTGTTTGACCTGTCGGTTATATTGATCACGTAGTCAGTTCTAGTATGCTTAAATGTTGTAGGTGAGCTACTCTATAATCTTCATCATCCAGGATGTGTTTTAACAAGATGTGCATCAAAGGTAATTCAACCTCAATAACTCTAGCTCTTGTAGGTGAGCTACTCTATAATCTTCATCATCCAGGATGTGTTTTAACAAGATGTGCATCAAAGGTAATTCAACCTCAATGGGAAGAATGACCTCAGTGCCATAGACTAGGGAATATGGAATGGCTCATATTAGAGTGTGGTAATTAGTATAATATGCCCAAAGGGCACATAAGATCTATAAGTGCCAATCGCATTCAACATCATTGACAATATTTTTAAGGATGTTGAAAATGGTCTTATTATATACCTCTACTTAGCCATTACCTTAGGGGTAATATGTGGTACAAAAATGTTGGGTGATATTATACTTGACACACAATGATTTGACATCCTTATTCTTAAATAATCCACCATTATTAGATATAATTTCAAATGGGATACCACAGTGTCAAATGAGATGGTTAAATATGAATTTGGAAATATGTTTTCCAGTCATGTAAGGGGTATATCTTTAACCTACTTAGTGAAATATTCAGTAGTGGTAAGGATGTGTTTATGGCCATTGGACAAGGTAGGGCTAATCCTCCCAATGAGATCAAGTCTCCACATTTCAAATGGTCATGGTGTGAGCATTCGTTTAAGTGTCTTGGTTGAAGCATAAATTAGATTAGCATGCCTTTGACATTTGTCACACCTTTTGACATAAGCAGCTGCATCTACTTCCATAGTTGGCCAATAGTAACTAGTGCATAGGAGCTTTTTATCAAGTATAGCCCCATTAGTGTGGGCTCCACATACTCCTTCATGAACTTCCCTCAATGCTAATGTGGCATCTACCGAATCTAAACAATGAAGTAGAGTTCCATCAAAGCTTTGGCAGTAAAGGGTTATACCAAGTAAGGTATAGTGAGAGGCTTGATGTGTAAAGGTTTTTTGTTATTTACGTGATAGGTCTGGTGGCATGATGTGATTATGAAGGTAATTATACAAGTCTGAATACCAAATAGAGTTGGGACCAACAATATCACAAATCATTGTGATGGTTGAAGGTTCATGAGTAGGTGCTAGAATATTTTCAAGAGGAATTGATATTCTTTTGCCTTGTCTGTGTTGTAGATCAAAGATCCAATGGTATCCATTATCATGTTATTGTTCCTAGGTATGTGTTCAAATTGTATGTTGATAATAAATTGCTTGAGAATATCTACCATGGCCTTAAATGGTACCAGCGTGTCTATTTGGTCTGAAAGTGGTTTGTAACTTGATTGATGATTAACTGAGAATCACCATAAATCATGATATGTTGAATGTTCTATTGGACTGACTGACAAAGCCTGTAATGAGTGTTTTATATTCAACCATGTTATTAGTACAAGGAAAGTTGATATAAAATGATTTTGGAATAAGATCCCCCTATGGTGTAATAAACAATAGGCATGTCCCTAATCCATGCGATGTAAATGATCCATTAAAATATAGTTTCCATTATTATTCCTCAAAAGGTGTTTCTATGATGGTCATAATGGACTCATGTGGGAATGTAAACATGAGTGGTTCAGTATCTAAAAGGGGAGCTTTTACAAGCTGGTCAGTAAGTACTTGTCCCTTTATATCCTTCTAATTAACATAATCAATGTCAAACTTACTCAAAAGCATGATCTATTTAGCCATGTGGCCTTGTAAATTTGTAGTGCATAGTAGATACTTGAGAGGATCTACTTTGGAAATAACTATGGTCTTATTTTTAAGCATGTAATGACACAAGCTCTAGATTACAAAGACCATAGCTAAATAAGCTTTATCTATAGGCATATAGTTGTGTTCATACATGACTAGTGTACAGCTTAAATAGTACATAGCATGTTATTTTTCATTCTCATCATGATGAGCTAAAAGTGCTCCTAGGGATTTTTTTATGGCATATAGGTATAGAAAAATGGCCTCTGTGGCATTGGTGGTAAAAAAACTAGTGGATTGGCAAGATATTCTTTCAGGTGCTAAAAGGCTTTCTGGCATTCTTTATCCCAAAGAAATGTAACACCTTTCTTCAAAAATTGAGTAAAGGGATGGCATTTATCAGCCATTAAAAAATGAAGCATCTAATAGACTAAATTTTCCCTACAAACTATGGAGTTATTTTATATTATAAGGTGGTGACATCTTGGTAATGGCTTATACCTTGGTAGGATCAACTTCAATGCATCAATGAGAGATAATAAAGCCTAACAATTTGCCTGAAGTGACACCAAAGACACACTTTTTGGGATTTAGTCACACCTTTTACTCACAAATCTTTTCAAATATTCTTCATAGTATGGCTAGATGGTTTGCATGGTTCTTTGATTTACCCAATATGCCATCAACATAGTCTTTAATAATGTCATGCATCATATCATGAAATATGATGGTCATGGATCTTTAGTATGTGGCCCTAACATTTTGAAGGCTGAATGGCATAACTTGATAATAAAATATTCCCCAAAGAGTGGTGAACACTATCTTATGTTGGTATTTTAGAGCAATATTGATTTGATTGTATCCTAAAAAGCCATCCATGAGGGAAAGCATTTTATACCCAGTTGTGGAGTCAACTATCATGTTGATATTTGATAGAGGCAAGCCATCCTTGGGGTAGGGCTTGTTAATGTCTCTAAAATTAGTGTAGATTCTAATTCCTTATGGCTTTTACTGACAGGCATAATGTTTGAGATCTACTCTGAATAGTTGATCAGTCAGATGCATCTCATTTCTAAGATTTTTTCCAACTCTTTCTTTACTAATACAACAATACAAGGATGCATCTTACACCATTTCTATTTCAAAATTTTGGCATCAGGATGTACAACAATATGGTGTACAACTAAGGCCAGGTCCAAACCTGGCATGTCTAAATAGGCTAAGCAAAAATGTCAACAAACTCCCTTCAAAGGGTCGTAGACACTTCACGCTCTTCCTCAGTGAGGGACATGCCTAATTTGATCCATTTTGGGTCATATAGAGTCTTGATGTTGACCTTTGTAGTATCTTCTACTAGGAGAGTCGAGCCATCCTACAAATTAGTTGGCAAATATGTGAATTGGCCTACAATAGTAAAGTCTTCTAGTCATACTGGTTCTTCAAGCTCTCCTAAACAAGATGAATCTGAATATCCTAATGGCCATGTCACAAATACTATAGGAAATTCTTGGGTAATTTGATCAAAGGCATGTTTTTTTGTTAAACTAAACTTAGACCCAAAATCAAGTACATCATTGGTGGTCTCTTGAGCTTCATTCGAGGAAAGGTGAACACCCCCATCTAGTGGCACCTAAAATAGGTTTTCACCAAAATACTGGCCTTTCTCTTTACTTTTAACCTAGTCCAAAAGTTCTTTAAAGAGGTTTTCACTTTGGGATCTCAATGTTTTATTCTTTTGCTTTTGGCTAAGGGTGTTCACCCACTCTCCAAAATAGGCTGCAAGATCTAGTTTGATAGAGAACCCTTATTTGTGGTCCACCAACAGAACATTATCTCTTAGGCTTAGTAAATCATAAAAGGCCTCATCATTCTCAAACTCATCTACAGGCATCGTGGATTATTGTTGGTCTTAGTCCATAAGTTAAAGATGATAAAGAGGAAGCATGGAATGTTAGATTACTGGGGTAATGATACAAATGGCATATGGGTCAAATAGGTTGGTATTGGCAAGGTCTTTATAAATGCTATGATCAGACTCTACTTCACTATCATCATCATCATCATCACTAGTCATTGGCATTGGAACATGAATGATATATGTGGGTTTATCCCCAGGTGGTTTAAATTTGAGACCATAGATTCCTTTATATTTAGTCATAGAAAATGGGCTCAAGAGTACCTTACTGGTTTGTGTTAAGTTGTGGAGCTAAAAGCTTCACCAGGATGCTAATCAGGGAGTTGTTGAGTTCAGTCAATAACCGACATCGGCAGTATTGCCAACGTTGGTCAGGTAGGGACTAGGGATCGACCGATGTCGATCAGGAGCAGATAGATAGAAACCGACGTCGGTCACCTGTGCGTGTGCATGCAGTTGCATGTGTTTCCAGAACGCGTTTCCAAAATTAGACTCGTCTAATTTTGAGAGGTCTGAGAGTGTTTGCATGTTGAAGACTAATTTAAGTCTTGAGTCTATGTTTCTAATTATTGTAATTAGAAGTCTAATTATTGTATGCATGGGATCCTATTTAAAGACCCATGAGGCATGTATTGTAATTAAGGCAAGTAAAGCATTGAAGCAAGAAAGCAAGGTCAAAGGAGATTTGCAAGGTGTAAGGTCAACGAGATCAACTGAAGCTATCAAGGAGGGGATAACAACTCAGGTTGTTGAGTTAGTTGTGGTTGAGAGAGAAAGAGAGAACTTTGAGGGAAGATTACTGAAAGTCTTAGAGGTGTGGGAAGCCTTAGAGGTGGAAGAAGACTGTGGTACTTCTTTATTGTATTTCCTTCTGAAGAGTATTTAATACAAGATTGTGTATTGTCTCTCATATTCTTTGTTGTTTCAATTTTTTAGTTAATCATTCTGGTATAATTTCATGTTTAATTGCTTATAAGAAAGGTAATCAATTGTGCTTCCTTGGGGTTCCTAACAGTTTGCCCTAATACCTCCTCCTTTATAGGATTGGTTATCCATGATCTTGTTGGGGATGGAAAATTTTAGACTATGGTAGAAATTAACCAACTTGTCATTGTATAATAATGATTCATCATTGGCTAGTGGGTCTTCTTCTTAGCTAGTGGTTAGTGTGAAAAATAATAGATGTTGGGCTATGAAGCTTACCTTTTCCTTGTCATCACCATTCCATGGCATTTGGTTTATCTTTAGGTCTTCCTAGGACTTTGGGTTTTGTGGAAGTTTGGCAATATAGAATGTGTCATGGTTCAAATAATCTCATGGATCATTATCTGAAATGGTAAAATGATTGGACATTTCAAGAACAGGCATATGTGAAGATGAGACAAGGTTATTTGGTTCTATACAATTGGCCTCTAATATTTGACAAGTATCTCTTTGTCTTTGTCTTTCTTAGGTATTAGATCTAGGCCAAAGTAGTAGTTGTAACTTTCATATTCTACCTTCAAATGTTTGTAATGCTCATATGGATGTAGTTATCCATGGATAGTGACTTCCATCCCTGAGTGAGGGAATTTGTTACAATGGTGTAATGTCAAAGGGATTGCACAAATCTCATGTATCCACGATCTACCCAAAAGAAAATTGTATGATAAGTCAAGGTCTAGCACAAGGCAGAGTGTATCGTGGATCAAGGGCCCAAAGATCACTAGCAAGCTTATAGTTCCTTGTGATTCTCATTCTTCATTGTCGTAGGCTTTGATAGTGATAATTTTTGGGTGTAGATCAGTTGTCGTATATCTTAGATGCTTGATGATATTTAGAGACACAATATTTAAGCCTAATCCATTATCTGAGGACACATTTAATTTTGTGTCATGTGATGATAACTTCAATTTATAATGAGTTATTATGGAGAGGGCCAAGGGATGACATATCACTTTGGTCAAAGGTTAACTATTGGCCTGGGGATAGGTGTCCAACCAAATCTTAGAATTTATCTGGGGTTATGTCATTTGGAACTTAGGATTGGCCAAGGAGCTATGTTAGGATATTATTGTGGATATTAGATGTATGCAACAAATTCAAGATGTAAATTTATGTGGGTGCCTTTTGAAGTTGTTCCATAATGTCATATGTATTTCCTTAACAGTGGTAAATGGCTTATTCTTGCCAACATAGTAGGTTAAACCAATTCATTAGTAGGAGATAGAGGATCTAGAATGGTAATATGTAATGTCCCCTTCTTTTGAATGAGACACTTGTAGAAAATCATTAGCCTATTTTATTCCTATATGCTAAGTCAAGTGATGTAAGGGAATATTAGTGTGGGATCCATATTCACTAGTTACTATTCATTGACACTATTCATAGATCATTATTCATGAATGATTGTGCATGATGTTATGGCATAGTAATGAGGTGTCTTTTGGCGATGTGGCATGGCCCACAGGAATTTTTAATTGTTAAAAATGGAGGAGAGAGAAATGGGGCACATTTCTCTACTTGGCCATATAAAAGGAATAATGAAAGCATGTGGGGGACAAATGGAAAGTAGATCTCATCATTCCACTTGAGCATGTGTTTATGGGGCACCTTTAATTGAAGTTAAAAGCTGAGAAATATTTTGACTTATGGGTATGCACATGGGAAAGTGGGGAACATGGTCTACTATTCTTGATTGGGGGTCACATGTAAAGTGGGGTGTAGCATTTGAGGGCACATAGAGAAGGTCAAAAGTAAATCATAGAGATGCCTTGCACATGTGAGAGACAAATTGAACTTCTGATGAATAGCACTACCGCTCTAAGGATGGCATATTTTTCTCCTCTCTCATAGTTTCACCTCTTTCTCCTTCTCATTTGTAAATTATATAAGTTGAAGCTCTCTTACTTGATCATGCATCTTTTGAAAATCATAAACCCCCCCCCCCCTTATTTTTAGAACTTGAACTTGTGTTCAATTCTTTCTCTCCTAAGATAAAATCCATGGAGTTTTAATTGTTGGTTTTAGTGGTGAGATATCCTCCCTCATTGGTTATGGTAATTCCACCCAGGAATTGTAGTTGATCTTCATAGAAGATTCAAAGTGCAGTGTGTAGAGTGTGTGTGTTGTGCAAGATTTCCATTGAGGATTGTGTGTAGAATTGTAAGTGTGGATAAGTGTTTTTAAGTGATGAAGATTCAATATAATAGATGTGTTGTTCATTATTATTTTTGGCTAATTCCTTGTATTATGTTTGTATTATTTCTATTTGAAAACTTTAAAAAAAAATTGTATTTAGCTAAATATCTTGAAAAGAGATATTTCAGTGGTATCAGAGCTAGTGATCTTTCCAGCCTATAGGTTTTGTGTTGTGTGATGTTACCAAGTGACAGGGAAACCAGATATTGGAGAAGAAAGCAAAGGAAATCACAGCTAAAATAAATAATGGAGGATAGAGAAGATGAAGCAAGAATATTTGATGAGATAATTCAAGGGCAAAACTACCTTTTTGACATGTTTGGCTAGATGTTGTAGTTTATGCAGAATAATCCTACCAATAATAGTAATAATGGATAAGTGAGCACCTCTAGAGCAAATAATATGAACAAAGTCCCAAAGGTGGAATCTTGAAATCCTATAGGGTTCATCAATAGACCCTTAAAGCCCAAGTTCATTCAGAGAGAAGAAGTGATTCTATAATAAGAGACTACATTCCTGGCAGAAATTTCTCATTGTTATGAGGAGTATAGATCACTTCTGATTGAGATATGAGAATCCATGAAATTAACAAATTATTTGTCTATGAGGAAGATCAAAGGTGCAATAAGGTATGATTCTAGATTTGAGTCAAAACCAAAAGATTTGGAGCATACCTTAGGTAAGATAACTCTCTCTATTTTCAATAAAATTGATAAATGCATTGATAGAGCATGGTTATAGACATTGGTCACCTACTTGTCTCTCAAGCCAATGTCAAAAAAAGAAGCTATTAAATTTTCCACCCTTCATCTTGAAGATGTTGCACATGATTTATGGTACCATGGCTTAATCACTCAAAACCATGATTAAATTAGATCATATGATAAATTTTGCTAGCAGTTGATTAAAATATTTGATAGAAGGGATCCTAAAGAATAATTTAGGGAGTTGGCTCAACTCAAGCAAAGAGGTAACATGGATGAGTATGTTGTTATTTTTTTAAAAGTATTTGTCATGATAACTAATATTTTAGAGAGGAGTCTCGTTGTTCTTTTCATAAAAGGATTATCTGAGCATCTAAAGGGTCTTGTGAAGGCATTCAACACTTCCTCTTTACAAGAAGCTATCAAGAAGGCATTTGATCTAGATACTTGTATACCTTCAAAGCTCATGCTTTGAAATAATTCTAAAGGAAACATTCAAAAGAATTTTATGACTGCCTCGACATAAAAAAATGCACCTCCAAACATACATAAGAAGGTAGATGATGAGACCAAAAATGATCTTCGGAGGAAGAAACTTTATTACTCTTGTAAATATCCATGGACTCTAGGACATAGGTACCTTAGGAAAGACAAGGTACATTATATAGATGTCACTTTTGATTATGAGGAGGAGGAAGATTCTATCTCAGATAGTGATTAGAAGGAGGTTGTTGTTGAGCAAGAGGAGAAGACTATAGGAGGACATGAAGAAAGAACTATTGATTCTCTTTTAGGAAACCCTAGGTATTACCCTTTCAATGTGAGGTGAGTCTTGAAAAGACAATGTGTAATAGTTTTAGTTAATAGTGGGTCAACCCACAATTTCATAGATGAAGGTTACATGATGAAAAGAGGTCTTTAGGTAGAGGATCTTCTAGGGTTCAATGTTATGGTTGTTGATGGATTCACTATGAGCTACAAGAAGAAGATTTCATAGTTGAGCATTACCTTGGGAAACCATTAGGTGACTCTTGATTTTTATGTTGTTTGACTTGGGGAGATTAGCATGGTCTGTGTGATTTCATTCCCTTGGGAAATATTCCTAGAACTTTCAAAATATGAAGCTCAAGTTTAGGCATGAGGGAAAAAAAGTTATTCTTTAAGCAATGTCCAATGGAACGTCTGGTTTAGATACTACAAAGAGGATGGAAGCACTTTTTCAACATGGGGAGGTGGCTTGGGTATCTCAATGTTTGATCTCTTCTCATGCCCCTTCTGATAGAGATGATCAACATCATGTGGATATCCAATCCACATTGGATAAGCATAGTGTGGTTTTCAGTGAGATTCCTCCTAGTAGACCACTTGATAGGGGTTTTGAGCATGTTATAGAGCTAGAAGAGGCCTCTACACCCATTATCATGACTCCTTATTGGCACCCTAAGAGATTAAAAGAAGAAATTGAGAAAGCAATAAAGGATTTGTTGGATATGGGTCACATCAGGCCTAACTTAAGTCCCTTTGCTTCTTTAGTTGTTTTGGTGAAAAACAAGGATGGGACCATGTGGATGTGCATTGATTATTGTGCACTCAACAAGAAGACTATAAAGAAAAGGTACCCAATTCCCAAGATTGATGAGTTGTTGGATGAGCTACATAGAGTTGTGTATTTCTCAAAGATTGATCTTTGTTTAGGGTACCATCAGATCAAAGTCTGTGAACAGGACATACATAAGATAACCTTCAAATGTCATTATGGCCATTATGATTTTCTGGTCATGCCTTCAGTTTGACCAATGCTCCACTACCTTTCAATCTTGCATGAATCATATCTTCAATAAATAGTTAAAGAAGTTTTTATTAGTTTTCTTTGATGATATTCTAATATACAGTAGGACATGGGAGGACCACCTCAAGCATCTTGATGTGGTTTTGGGTATTATGGAGGAGTAGTCTTTGTTTGTAAAAGCTTCCAAGTGTGAGTTTGGCATGACAAAAATCCTTTACTTGAGGTATGTGATTAGTGTTGATGGAGTGAAGTTCCATCAAGAGAAGATTCAGGCCATTTTGGATTGGCCACTATCAAAGCCATTGATAGATTTGAGCTAATTCTTCGGTCTTTGTAGTTACTACAGGAGGTTTGTCAAGGGGTTTTCTCAATTGGATGTGCCTCTTACATATCGCACTAAGAAAGGAGATTTTAAATGGATAGATGAGGCCCAATGCACATTCAACAAGCTCAAGGAGGTAATGAGCACTTGTCCTATTTTAACATTGCATGATCTCTCTCAGCACTTTATTTTGGAGTGTGATGCCTCAGGTATGGGGATAGGTGCCATGATTATGTAGGATAGATAGCCTATTACTTATGAGATCAGGAAGCTCTGTGTTGTGGAGAGATTGTACTCCACCTATGATAAGGAGATGCTTGTCATCATGCATACTTTGTAAAATTTCAATCAGTATTTGGTAGGTGGAAAATTTGTTGTCAGAATAAATCATAATATCTTGAAATATTTCTTGGAGTAGAAGGATCTGAATGAGAGACAACAAAAGTGGGTAAGCCAAATTCAAGATTATGATTTTGACATTGAGTATGTGAAAGGGAAGAGGGATATTGTAGCTGATGCCCTTTCTAGGAGACCCACTTTATGTTCTATGATCGAAATCTCAATTAATTGGATGGCTCATATCTTGGCAGAGTATTCCAAAAATAAGTTTGCAAGTGATCTTATGGATGGTAGGACTCAGGATGACAAGTACAAGGTGGTAGATGATATCATCTACTACAAGGATGGGATTTATTTGGTGCCTAAATCAAGATTAAAGGAGAAAATTTTGAGGGCTAGTCATGACACACCTGTTATGGGACATTAGGGTTATTTCAAAACCTATAGATAGATCAAGAGAGATTCTCATGGAAGGGTCTCAAGGATGATGTCTTGTGCCATGTCAAAGAGTGTGACATGTCAGCAAAACAAGTTAGAGCATACTTTCCCTACATGATTATTGCAACCATTACCTATCCTTGAGCAAAACTGGGAGAGTATATCCATGGATTTTATTACAGATCTACCTAAGGTGGAGGGCCAATATTACATCTTCATGGTAGTTGATAGGTTAACTAAGTATGCACACTTATTTAGAATATCTTTTGAGTACAGGGCACCTCAAGTTGTAGAGTTATTCTTTAGAGAGGTATTCAAACTCCATGGATTGTTAAAGAACATTATTAGTGATTAAGATAACAGGTTTCTAAGTATATTTTTATATGAGCTATTAAAACTAGTTGGCACAAAATTGACCCCAAGTATGAATTACCACCCCCAGACGGATGTTCAAACAAAGATTATGAACAAATAAGTGGAAGGATATTTATGTAGTTATGTTACGAGGCAACAAAGGGGTTCGATTAGGGGTTTATATTTGGGAGAGCATTGCTACAATACCACCCATACACGTCGATGGGTATGGCTCCTTTTTGAGCATTATAGGGGTATGATGATATGTCTTTTATAGAGTTAGCATTTGATGACATCAGGCTCCTTAGTCCAAAGATTGGATTCAGAAGAGTCAGATCATCATTAAGTTACTTAAGAATAATCTTCATCATGCCCAAGATTAGTAGAAGATGTATGTAGATAGGCACAAAGTTGAGAGGAGTTTCAAGGTTGGAGACTTATTTTTCTTGTGCCTACAGTTGTATAGACAATCTACATTGAAAAAGAGTGGTGTAGAGAAGCTTAAGCCTTGCTTTTATGGGCCATACAAGATTGTGCAAAGAGTTGTTGACATGGAATATGAATTGGAGTTGTCATAGAGTAGTAGGATTCATAATGTATTTCATGTTTCTTGCCTTGAAAAGGCACTTGAGCAATATATCACGACATCTCTTGAGTTACCACCATTAAATGAGGAAGGCGGATTGGTCTTAGTTCTTGATGCTATCTTAAATACCAGAAAGAGGAGGTTAAGGGGATGAGTGATCAAAGAATCCCTAATCAGATGGAGGGATTTACCCTTAGAGGATGCCACTTGGGAGGGAAAGCAAATTCTTTAGCATCCAAGTTTGCAATTGCTTGTGGGCAAGCAATTTCAGGAGGGAAGGATTATAATATCCCCTTTTTCCAAATGAGACACTTACGGAAAATTGTTAGCCTATTTTATTCTTGTAGGATAAGTTAGGTGATGTAAGGGAATATTAGTGTGGGATCACTATTCACCAATTACTATTCACTATAACTATTCATGAATCACTATTAATGAGTGACTATGCATGATGATGTGGCATAGTAATCAGATGACATAGTGATAAAGTGTCCTTTGGTGATGTGGCATGGCCCATAGGAATTTTTAATTGTTGAAAATGGAGGAGAGATAAATGGGGCACATTTCTCCACTTGACCATATGAAAGTAATAATGAAAACATGTGGGGGACAAATGGAAAGTAAATCTCATCATTCCACTCAAGCATGTGTTTGTGGGGCACCTTTGATTGAAGTCAAAAGATGAAGAATCTTTTGACTTATGAGTATGCACATGGGAAAGTGGGGAACATGGTCTACTATTCCTGATTGGGGGTCACATGCAAAGTGGGGTGTAATATTTGAGGACACATGGAGAAGGTCAAAAGTAAATCATGAAGATGCCTTGCACATGTGAGAGACAAATTGTCCTTTTGATGAATAGCACTACCACTCCAAGAATGGTGCATTTTTATTCTCTCACATAGTTTCACCTCTTTCTCCTTCTCATTTGTAAATTCTATAAGTTGAAGTTCTCTTCCTTGCTCATGCATCTTTTGAAAATCATAGCCCCCCTGTATTTTTAGAACTTGAACTTGTGTTCAATTCTTTCTCTCCTAGGATAAAATCCATGGAGTGTTTGGTGGTGATATATCCTCCCTAGTTGGTTATGGTAATTCTGCCCAAGAATTGTAGTTGGTCTTCATAGAAGATTCAAAGTGCAGTGTGCAGAACATGTGGTTTGTAGGATTTCCATTGAGGATTATGTGTAGAATTATAAGTGTGGCTAAGTGTTTGTAAGTGATAAAGATTTAATATAATATATGTGTTGTTCATTATTAGCTTTATCTTATTCCTTGTTTTGTGTTTGTATTATTTTTATTTGAAAACTTAAAAAAAATCATATTTAGCTAAATATCCTGAAAATGGATATTTCATAATCTTAGACCACTAAGTTGTGATTGCACAATCGAGATTTAATACAGGAGCATTGTAACTTGAAGATGATGGAGATGGGATAGATAGGATAAATCTCAATTATTGGTACACTTGATTGTGGCCACAGGGCAATGATGAGTTATTTGGTATAAGGTCCTAAAAGAGTAATCCTTAGTTGTTGTTACACTTGGTTGTGGTCTCAGGTTAAGGAAGGATTACTAGCATAGGTAGGTTGATTGGTATTGTTAAGAAACAATCCTAATCTATTGGTATTTGGTCTAAGATTAATGGTAATGGTAGAAACACCCCCACCTATAATATGAACTATAACTTTATTGTAGTCATGTGCAACTATGTGGTAAGACTATTGGTTGTTGGGGTTATTTTGGCCTTGGTTCTTCCCATTCAATTGACATTATTGTTGATGTTATTGCTAATACTATTATTGTTATTGATATTGTTTTTGTGGTGGCCTTTATTGTTGTTGTTGATTATTATTATTGTCATGCTATGAAAATGGGTTTTGGGAGATACCCAAGTTCTGATTGGATGTAGATTCTCTATTATCTATTTGGATTTCCCCATATTCTAGCATATTTTGAATAAGGTGCTTCAATTTCACACAACGACGTATGGAATGCCCATATACATGATGGTATTCATAAAACACATGCTCTTTGTACTAGTATAGATATAGTATACACTCAAGATAGTGTTTTAGAATCAGCCAACTAATCATATTGGTCATGGCTATCTTGAAAAACACTACTTTAATTAGCTCACCAAGATCATTGAAGACCTGAGGAGTGGGTTTTCTTCTTGGATGGGGGGTTTGCAAAGGTGGTGCTTATTACATTGGAGGAGCTGGTCTAGATTACTGCATAGGCTACACTTGATGAATAGGTAGCTAATGAGGGGTGAGTTGTATTTACAACATAGGTTGAGTAGACAGTGTTTACACCATTTGGACATGATGTGATTCAATTACTTTGTTACTAACAATGTTCTTGTTGCAGTTGTATGGTTTGGATTTTTCATAGTTGTTAGCTTAAGCCATTGTAGATGTTTATGCTTGGACTTGGTTAGGGTTTTAACTTAGGCCTATGCCTTAGTTTTGGGTTTGATTCTAATTTGAGAAGGTTAACTTGATAATCCCTTTGTTGATAAGAGCCTTTTCAATTTGTAAACCTTTATTAATGATTTCATTGAAGGTATGTGCACACTACAACTCCAAATGGTAAGATATCTCATTGTGTAATTTTTTGGTAAACACAATGGCCAATTATTTGTCTAGTAACTTGTGGGTGAAGTGACTAGCAAGTGCTCTCCATCTCTGTAAGTAGCTTGTAAAGTTTTCTCTGACCTTATGCTTAATCTGAGTCAAATCTACTAATGAAACCTCATTTTTGAGATTATAGAAGTGTTGTATAAATTTTTCTGAGAGATCATAAAAATTAGATACTAAATTTTTTAGCAACTTGAATAACCACTCCAAAGCTTGCCAACTAGATCTCAAGGAAATAAAAGGAGTAGGTAAATGTCACTATAAGCCACTAACTGGCAAGCGACAAAGAACTATGTTAAATATGCCTTAGGGTCTCCTTTACACTTATACTTGTCAAATTTTAGTGGTTTGTACCCTAGAGGAAATGGTATCTGAAGATATTCCATGAAAAATGGGTATGAACACACATCATCTAATTTTAATTTCTTGGTTTGCTTCCCTATTTGAATGGCAAAAATTACATCTTTCATTTTTTGAAGTTCTTGGGCCAGGAAATTGGATGGTACACTTGGTTATGGCTAGGTGGTCAAAGGTGGATTACCTTGACAAGGATATAATGGAGGAATGGTTTACTACAGAATGTTGGTTTGATGGGTGAATCAACTAGGAATATGCATTTGCAGATTGGGATGCGACTGTTAAAATTGTACATGTTGTTGATAGATATTACGGTTCAAATTTGGTATATGGCCTTGGGCCTAAGGGAATTGTGGCTGAGATGGAAGGATATGACTTTGTGTAAAGTATTGCACCTGTGGAGGTTGAGTCTGGACTTGTTGTCAACTAGTCAAACTTGGCTAAATACGGGGAACTTGTTGTGGACCAAAGCCATGTCTTTGAATTTGTGGCACTTGTTGAATAAAAGGTAATGGTTACCTAATAGGTACTTGTTAGATGTTTGGCATTTGTTGTTGAACAATAGAAATACATTGTTGATTAGGCAATGTTTATGATTATAAAGGTATATTGGTCTATGATTGTTGAAGTATGTTTGTCGCTACCTATTGAGGTGAAACATTTATTTCCCCCTTTGAGGTGGCATAGTGTTTTGCCTCTGCTATGATGGTAAATTAGATTTTGCCTATTGTCATTGAATATTAGACATCACATGTTGAGGTGGGATAACATTTATCACTTGTTCTTGATGTAAAGCATTGGCAAACACTTGGTTACTTACTCCCTATTTTTGCATGCTTGAAAAAGTAGTCAGTTGAGGAGTAGAAGTAATTTGTTGTGGTTGGGAAGTAGGAATTCCTACCCCTACTATTATGAACCATTCATGGTACTAACTAAAGGCACTTGTTATTGCAAATTATTTGTTGACGTAATTAGACCACTTTGGCCTAGATTGGAAGACACTTTGTGTGTTATCCATGTTATTTAGCACATTGTTTTGTGTAGAGGCCTTAGTCACATCTTCAATAAGTGGGACATTGATCATGTCACCTACCCAAATTTGTTTGGCCTATCAAATCAATTAATACTCTTGTTAAAGAAGTTAACTATGAGTGGAGAATTTGATATCGCCATGGCATTAAAATTTCATGTTAAGTTTAGATAGGTTTGACATGTTTGTTACATTTGTGCAAATTGGTCCTCCATGGGGCCCTATCCTCTTGCAAGCATATTCATGTCTTGGTATGAAACTAGAATGAACACTTGAGGATAACTTGTAGAGGCTTGTTTCATAATTTGGGTGTAAGGTATGTTTTGAGGCACTCTAACTATACTTGGTAGGTTTTCATGGGGTAAGTTTGTTGGAAACTTGGCCCCTACCTCCACGACTTTGATTAAAACCTCATCATTTTTTTAAATCAAGTGATGATCAAATAAATAAGGGTCATATGTCAATGACATAGTAATATAGTACGGTTGTTATTGAACTTGTTTCACAATCGATGTCACACTGGCTATATATTATGTTGTTTGCTCTTGGTCTTATTCTAAATATGGATGTGTGTTAACCAAGTAATGTGTTAATGGATCTTAACTTATTTCACATATTGAGTAGTGTAAGGAAGATATGGATCCATCTCAAAAACTACATCATCGACATATGGGTCTTAAACAAAGTTATCATTTGTGACTACGTTATCGTAACTTGGATTGTACATGGATCCACTATGAGTGTAACGAGACATATCCAAATTGATGACTAACATTTCATGAAAAGAAAGGTCTAGAGTTCTATAAACTCTTAAAATGTGGTCTGAATGGTAAATAGTCCAAACTTGGTATATCTAGGAACTTGGTCTAAAAATGCAAACTCAATCTAGGAATGGTCTAGTAATGGAGTTGCTTTTCCAAAATTTGCAATGATAAACTTGGTCTAAAACATTCTCATGATCTAATGTCAAATGTCTTACACAAATGGTTAAGTGAGATACAAATTTGAATGCCAACTTGATAAAAAGTGTTTCAAACAACTCTAATATAGGTCTAAAAATGTAAAAGGTTGTTAAGTCTTTGGGAACAAGGCACAAAGTTAGGCTCAAAACAACTATGTCTAAAACAAAGTGGTAAGATGCTGGGTATTTTGGAAACATGACATAAAAGCCAGACTTGAAACACACTAGGTCTAAAAACAAACAAAAATTTGCTAGGTCTTTTGGAAACACGACACAAAAGTTAGACTCAAAATAAATAGGTCTAAAAATGAAAGGGTAAAGTGCTAGGTCTTTTAGAAACATGACACGAAAGCTAGACTTGGAACACACTAGGTCTAAAAGGCAAGATAATTAATCTAACAATTTGAAACACTTAGACTCGAACTAGGCATTCGTATCCAAACACAAATTTGATCATTGGTAAAAGGCATTGGAATTTAGGCATATGCATAAAACTAATTAGGAAAATCACTTTCAAGTAGGAAAAAATAAGGATGAGGATTAAAACATTCAAGCCCAAGTGACGAGAAAAACTCAAATATAAACTAATTGTACTTAAGATTATACTTGGAAAGAGAGTTTTGACATTGGTTCTAAGCAACAAAAAGAGACATGAGGCACACGAAAGATATACCACTTCCAAAATCTAGGCACAAAAAACCTTCAAATCAAGTAAGGAATCAATCCAAGTTGCACAATCCAAAAGTGAAAGGTAAACATATAAGCCAAAATTACGTGAGGCATAAGCATAAACCAATCAACATTTGAATATGAACTTCACGAGACCAAATTCAAACTTGGTTTATAAGGCTTAGTTTCTCAAATGGACAACATTCTAGACCAAAACGAATGGCATAATGATACTAGGCATATACCAAAAAGGCACACGTGGTTTTGAAATTGATTGGACACAAGCTAAAGGTTTTTGAAATAATACAAACAACGTAACGATGCTATCTCGCTCAAAAGATATGACAAATGGTTTTGCCTCAAAAAATATGAGGCAAAGACTTGGAATGAAATGGACAACATAATGATGCCCCTTTCAAACAAGTGACACACACACATGAAAGGTTTGCAAAATGACTAAGGCAAAGTGTGGTATCAAATGGACAACATAACACCTCTTTAGGCAAAAGAGTGATGTGTAAACATGACTTGGTTTTGACACGATGGTATGACAAACAAATAGTTTTGACTCAAAATAATGCAAGTAAAAAGGAAAAGACATAAAAACACCTAAGTGTATCATCCTATCCTAAAAACTAACAAGGTGGCTTCATATTATCAAATTCTATCTATATACTTCGTGAGAGGAAATAATTGTTAATCTAAAAATTTAAATGTGCATGAAAAGTATGGTGTTTAGGCCCCCTCTTCTCTCAAGAGTTCGTATGGTGAAATGGAACTTCGGGCTACTCGCCCTGCATTGACAATATTTCTGTGACAAGTGGGATTTGTTTAAAACTACAAGTTTTGCACATCTAGGTGATCCCAAATGTGGTTAACACTAAAGATGCAATCACGTCAATTGAGTTCATACTAGATAACTTACTATGCAAGGGTTTATTCTTTTGCATAGCCACTCCATCCATGTACTTCTTAGTGGAGTCCTCTGGTTAGCTAGATCCGACTCAAATTTTTGTTACAATCAGAGAGGTTAGCAGCTCAGCCCCTTGGCAATCGCAATATTTGTGCCCTGATTTATATACCTCATCATGGAGTGGGGTTAAAATAATGTCAGGAGATGAATTCTCGAATCAAATATTCCCTAAATAACTTATGGGGAGGTGATGAAATCTCACCCATAAGCCAAAATGTAAGAAAGTAAAGATAGAAGAATTTTAAGGTCGTTTTAGTGTCACCCAAGTCATTCGGATCTTGGGGAGTGCCTTAGCAACATTCCTTCTATGTTTAGACTAAGTAACGAAAGACAAAGGACAAAGCAATTTTGTCACCTGAATTCCCTAAAGGGGATGAGGGGAGAGCATACACACTAAATCTATTTTGTAAAAACACATAACGAATAAACAAAACGAGAAACAAACAAGCTCTTAAGAGCATTTAGTCTAAGCTTGTGTTCATTTTAAAAACACGAGAGAAATATGATGTGAAATTTAGCCCCTTGGTTTTGTTTATTGATTTTTGAACTTTGAAAAATGAAAACAAAGTAAATGATTTTTAAACACCAAATTTAGATGTGATTTGAACTTGTAAAGTGCTAAAAATGTTCTTTCTTAGCCTTTTTGGGTCCTACAAAAGTGTTAGTGGATTTTTGCTTAGAAACTAAAAGATAAATGAGCAAATGACATTTGAAATTTAGCTCTTGGGTTTATTTTCTTTTTCACATAATACAATACCGCATTTACATAGAGCAAAACCATAATTTTCCCTGCAAAATCACAACTGTTAAGTCAAAACTATATTTCCCTGCAAGACAGACTATTAGTGCAAAACCACAACTACACAATGCAATACTACAACTTTAGAGGGCAATAACATAACTTCATAGTGCAATACCACACTTTACAATGGCAATAACACATATCATGGGGTCAATACCACACTTCCTTGCAAAAGATATAGTTAATGCAAAATCACATTTATACAGAGCAATATTGCCTATTACAGGGTCAATACCACATATCACAGGGTCAATATCACACTTCCTTGCAAAACATATAGTTAATGCAATACCACACTTTCAAAGTGCAAAACTACATATCTCAGGGTCAATACCAAACATCACCCTTCAAAATCGCACTTTACCCTGTAAAATAAACTGTCAGAGCAAAATCACATGTCAAAAGTGCAAAACTATTGATTTCAAGTCAAAATTACACTTATCCAGTGCAATATCATAACTGTGATATCACAACTCCATAGTGCAATACTTTGTTTGCCAGGGGCAAAAATGCAACTCCGTAGAATAATACCACATCTTCCTGTGTAGTGTCTATGAGCTTCAAGTTTTCACTTTTTTGGTCATTAAGTCAAAATTTTAGCATAAAAAATATTAGCAAGAGGTCCTAAAATGCCATGGGAAGAACTTTGTGGGGTGCGGGTCCCATTGGGCATGCCGTTATGTGAACAAGGAATCAAAGAGGGGAGATTAGTATGGTGTTAGTCAATAGAATCAAATCAAAAGAAACACACTAAAAATTAACACCTCTAGCCTAGACATTGGGGTGAGCATAAGTAATAAGAACACAATTAAAACACAACTAAAAAAATAAAAGAAAAACTCTCTTTTATCTTCCTTGTAGCTCCAAATTTACTTGTTTAATGAAGTTGGCTTGCTTGGCTTATGTACAATGAAATCTTTGTCAATGATGCTCTTGCATCATCTCCCCTTTGTTCACCTTAGCTTGGCTTGATTTGGCTTATGAAATTGGCATGGTAACACTACAATAAAACTTCTTGGAGGTAATTTGGCATAATAATATTGTACATAAAAAGCTTAAAGATCAATGGGTGAGGCCTTCTATTTATAGCCTCTAAAGTTAACTCTCACCCAAGTGTCGTTAGGTTAGAACTAACTACAATTGAGTTCGAATTAACCCTAGGTGAGTTAATAAGGGGACATATAATTAATATTTTTAATTAATAGACATGGCTCACAAGTTCAGATATTTGTTAGATATTTTGTGAGTGCTTGACAACTCACAAAAACAATGATGAAGAAGCTTGATATTTTTTATTTTTGAATTTGAATTTTTAAATATTCATTAATTACAAATGGATTATTTACCTAAGCATTTAATCTGGTTTAATTAGTTAATTCATTTTGTTTAGCATTTTCGCATTTCAAGAATTGTTCAAGTGCCCTGCTTAATGGGTCCAAAGGTCAAACTATCAGTTGTTAGGTCACAAAGTGACTGGAGATGAACATGTGAGAGATTATTGTTGCGTATAGGATAATACTCCAAATATGGATGCCTCAACATGATTCTGAGCACTAATGTCTGATGTGTAGACAAAATTGGGATGTTCAATGATTCCTAGGCTTAATTTACAATGTTTGGTGGAAATCAATCTGAACCCTGGTTGGAAACCAGTTGTGGCCAAAATGGGGTGTCTACAATAACATGTGGATGATTGTCACTATTTCAAAGGACAACAAAATTTTAAACTGTACTATTATCAAAAGATTTGTGGGTCACTAGGATGATGACATATGGATGATTGTCGCTCATTTAGGTGCCCAGAAGACTTTGAATCTCTATTTAAGTACTGAATAAGAGTAGAAGAGTGGGATGTTGACACTTGGCATAATCATAGTGACTCAAAGGAATAATAACTTAGTCAATCACTGAAAGTTGTGAGTGCACAAGATGAAGACATGTGGATGACTCTTGGGTTCTGGAGGTCTCCTTTAAACTACGGCAGAGGAAACTAAAATCAATGAGGTGCAAACACGTACCCAAGGAATTTAGCCAAGGACCAAATATGGAATAAGTTTAAGTCCCGAAAGTAACCCTGCACATATATGAAAGTTGAGATGCACTAAAACACTATCTTATTAGTTTCGTTAGTCAAAAAAATTTGAAAATTCAACTAGGAGTAAGCATTTGAGATAAATAATCTTATACAATGTCCAAGCTTTGAAATTTTGTTTTGAAATGCAAAATTAATCTCAAAAAAACGTTAGGTTGCATGGATTAATTCAATATTGGAATTCCAAGGTTCAATTAGACCATAAATGATGATTTTATGATAGAAATGGGTCCCTATTTAAATTTTGAAAATGGAGTGTGTTGGGGCACAACAAGAACAACACCAACAATTATAACTAGCACATTGAGAGATTAAGCATAGGCCGCCGCACTAGGAGGAGGTGAAGGATCATCATTGGGTGATAGAGCGTTCCAAGATGAAGGCTCCACTGAGGGAGGATCCAAAGCCACCCATCCATCCATGGAGGAGCCAAAGAAATAACAATGTTTGAAGAATCATCTTGTCAATTCTTTATTAATGACAAGGTTTCTGTATTATCCTTGGCCTACATATAGATTCAAGTCCAAGTAGAGAAAGTTGCTATGGACGTTAGGGATTTCCCAGAGCTACTAAATCACTGGGATGTGCTCCCTATACTATAAGCTGTCCCCCCCTGAATTGTCCACCACAAGGCTTGCCACCTTCGCAATGAGTTCTCCCCTCCTCCTCAATAGGGAGGATGGAGTCCACCACCTCTAAGTGAGAGATCTAATGTTGGGCCTTCTGATTTAGGTTCACTAGTGGGGATGGAATCCATCGCCATCGAGTGAAAAATCTATTGCTGGTCCTTCTCAGAGGGTTTGCCAATTGGCCCCAACCCATCTATTGCTTTGGTGCAACACCCTGCAATGTGGGACATCCATGTTTGCTAAATCTTTTTTATATAATACAATGCTGAAAAATAATCCCATAAAAATAAAATAAAAAAATGAGACCTAAATATGTTTCCGTGTCCCTTGTAAGCAGCAGAAAGGCTAAAGGAGGTGAATGTGTCTCTGATTTCAAAAGGCTGAGTTGGTTGAAACAAACATGCAACGTTAAAGTTGCAAGAAAAGAATTCATCCCTGAAAATCAATGCCGCGAGTGAAGATGAATGCGGTTTTAAAGCAAAGGTTCACCAATGTGGGCAGATTATTTTTCAACAATTTCCAAGGTACCTATTCATCCTATTCTTCAATCACAAATGCTGTTCTCTACACAACTTCAATTGCAGGCCATTGGATTGTAGGTTTTGATGGTGTTTTAAGCAGCTTTTCAAGCACACGAAGATTTTCTGTATACAATGTAAAATTTGAAACACCCAATATAGCTTCGGCTCCCTTTGTGCTGCAACCTCGTGTGGTAATTTATGATGGAGTTTGCCATCTTTGCAACAGAGGTAACATTATTTACTAAATAAAACTCAACTTTACTCATTTAGCGAAATAGGGCTGCAATTTCTATTACGCCCACCAGTTAAAAATAAATTAAAAACATCTTTCATGATACAGCTCCTATCTTTAATGGAAACATAAATTTTCAATAAACGTCCTGCTATAGCATTTTGTAAAAGTAAAAAGAAAACAATAACAGAAACAATTTATTGACAGTCATGATCAGTTTGGTTATTTTATTTTTTGGGTATCTGTTTTTTGGTTTTGGGTTGGGAGGGGGAAGAGGAAGTTAGGAGATATGATCATCTTGTCCAAGTGTGAAGCTAATGATAGGGAAGAGAAGGGGAAAGGGAAGGGGAAGGCTCAAATGCAATGAAGGCTTCCAATGCCTGTTGCTGTATTGTGGGTGGTGCACGTAGGGTTGCAGTGGGTGATTAAAGCTGACAAGCACAAGAAGATCAAATTCTGCGCTGTTCAATCCAAGGCTGCAGAGCCATACTTGATTGCTTGTGGACTGGACCAGAAAGATGTTTTGCGGCGCTTTTTATTTGTGGAGGGGCCTGGTTTACGCCATCAAGCATCAACAGGTATGTGCATTGCGGAAACAATCCCCATCATCTTTTATTTGGGCCAAATTGAGAGCAGTGTGGTGTTTCTTCATTTATTCACATACACATGTATGTCTCTTATGTCTCTTTCCAATTTTTTTCTGATACAGGTCTTTAACCACATACTCTATGTTTGAAAAAATTATTTTTTTGCTACCATAGAGGCTTATGAGAATTTAGAAATAATAGAAAAGGCAAAATTTTAAAGGGGCTATTTGAAGGCTGCTGCTTGCATCGGGTCCAGTGTGTACAAAGGTTCATAGTTAAAAAGGAAAGGCTAGAGATGCTATAATATTAACGTTCTAAGATATTTCAGTGAATGAGGACTAAAGTGTTCAAGTACACACTTCACGAATTATGTTCTAGTGCTCAGACAAATTTCATTCATATTGAAATTCCAATGATTTTAGTGTAGAGTTTCCTAAACATGTCATAGTCTCAATTACTTCTTAGAATTTCAGCTTTCTGGTTTTCCACTATTGAACAAAATCTAGAGTATGAATCAAAATGGAAGAGACTTTGAAGTTGTTTGAAGTTAGGTTGTTTAACATGAAGATAACTTTTTACTTTTTTAAGGATTGTGTCTGGTCATAACTGCATCCGTTTTCAAAATATCTGGGATTTGTTACAAATTGGGTAGTACTGTAGTTGTAGTGCCCCACAGCTTGTCACGTATTTTATAGGCCTACTAGAGCATCTCTGGACTATTGTTATTTTACTTCCATAGCCCTTGTGTATTTTTGATTGGGCATGGGTTGTATATTTTTACTATCATTGGATGTGTGACATGCTATAACTTAGGAAAGATGGATCCATAGGCCTATCTAATTGCAGACATTTACATGTGATGTTTCATATTTTATGCACCATTTCACATTACGTGTGATGGTTATGTTCTCAATGGCATTTTGCTTTCTATTTGATGCAATGGTTCAGTGGCATTTTACTTTCTATTTGATGCGATGGGTTGAGTATGTGACATGTTTCAATCGTAGAACATTTTATTTTGTTTGTGAATGCTTATGAGATTTCCCCTTTGATTTTATGAAGGTTTTTGTGTTTGGCTATGTTCTTTGGGAAAGTTCTTGTTTCATTGTAATGTTTTGACTTTAATTACTATACCATACTATGTGTTGCTTGAGCCTTAGTTTGTATCCCCTAGCTGCCCAAATTACTTGAAAACAATTGAGGTGTAGGAGATGAAATATCATATGCATGAACACGTCAAGATGTTAAAAGAAGAGATATATTGCAGAGTGGGTAACTGAACGAGTGAAGCTAATCATGGTCTGAGGTATGATTTGTATGTGTTTAACCCTAAAATGTAGATATGGGGAATTTAGGGTTAAAGGAGTAGAGATAGCCTAGGGCAAAAGGATGGTAGACTATCTTTAAAGCAGGCTATTTGTTTGCGAAACTCAGATATAACATGTACTGAATTTATTATGTTGAGATGCTAAAGATAGAAAGTACAACTATGCTAGATATTGCAATGATAATAAAAACAAAATACTTAGCTGGTTCGGATGCTAATACAGATCTGGAACAAGTAGAAAGTAGACTGGATCTAGATTTTGGATCAGTTCCCTAATTCTGAAAATTGTACCTCCGTGGCCGCGGACACTTGCATCGATGTTACTGTCTGACTTGGACGTAGGTGTCCAGTACGAAATATCTATTGAAACTGGGTGTGACCACTTGGATGTTTCTAGGTTCTGTGTCGCCTTCGCTCTAGTGCATTCAAATCTAGGTCATGGACTATTGCTCCTTGTCAACTGGCAAAACCTTAGTTTTTCATCTTCATAGTGGTTGTAGGAAAAATGGGTTAGTGGACACATGGTGTTAAGCTACTCCAAAGACCCCTCTATTAATGAGTATTATCTACATAGCCAATACTCTAAAGAGGGCCTTAGACTTATGTAGTTCTCCCCTATGTGTTGGTTTGTGTGTGAATTATGCAATGTGTGATAAGCAAGTACAACAATGACCTAGTTTGTAACTTGACAAATATAGCTTTTGGGCTGCTCTTTTAGTACTTCAGATCTGTAGATGTGTTGTTCCTATGACTAATATGGAAATAAGAGAAAATAGGGAAACTTTGCTCATTTGAGTGTTTGATAAAATGCTTTTGGTAAGTTGCTTTTTGAGTTGCTAGGTTTTTTCAGGCTCGAAATGAATGAGGGTTGATCTTGTATTTATACCAAACCCTTTGGAGAACATCTTGCATTAAAGCACTTAGGTTAACCTTTAGAATACGTTTCATTTGCAAATTGGATGACTTTAGGGCACTGGACACTTGTGTTGGATATGACACTTGTGTTGATGTATGCGTCTGATTGGGATGCAAGTGTCCGAGGAGCTAGAAAACAGGGACAAGTCCAGAAGTTGTAGAGATGGAAGATAAGTAGGTTTATAACATTCTGGGCAAGATAGAAGGTCTAGGTCATCAGAATAACATTGGTCAGACTAAGAGATAAACAATGAGGCATAGAGAAATAGTGTATGCGAGCCTTTTGACAGCGGGAAAGATCTAAAAGCTGAAGGTATATCCATGATATGTATTTGCCAAGTGTATAAGACTGAGGTGCTATATAATTCAGAAATAATGTTTACAGTATGAGAAATTTCAGTGTATGTTAGAGCACGGTAAACTCCTCATTACCTTCTTATGGACCTCTGCCCCTGCTGTGAGGGCGGTTAAGGGGTTAAGCAACACCATCCTACTCTGCACTGGTATGGATAGAAGTAGCAGGTCCATTTCAGACATCTAGTTTTTGGTGCACAGCCCTTTAAAATTTATTCTCCATTTCTTTGCTGAAATTAGCTCTCCAAGTTAAAAAAAAATGGCATTTATTATTTCTGTGTCGAAGACTACATTTTAAATCTGAAACCGGTTTACTTGTAAATAAAATGGTTGAGTACCTCTGAAATAGTAAGGTTGCAATAGAAAGCTCTGTGCTTAAAATTCTACTCATCTTCTTGTACATGTAAATATTGAAGAAAGTTATGTGATCACATTTCTATTTATCTCTCTTCCTTGCAATTATATCATAGAAGCCCATCCGCTGTTAACAACTGAGTTTGTGTAATCATATGCTGAGTAACAGTGATTAGAGATGTTGAATGTCAAATTTGCGAATGAAGACTATTGATCTTAGCCCTGCACAAACTTAGCCATGTTGACTTATTGTACAAGTGTGTTTAGTGTCTCTTTGGCTTCAGAAATTGTGCAGGTCTGGTCGAGAAATCGGTTGTGAGCCTTAGAAATTCTGAAAATAATATATTTACCTATCAAGTTGAAAATGGACAGCAATGTATAAAATCTCTCAGATTAGTTGAGGCCGTATATTTATCAATTGGGAAAACTGACAATTTTTATAACATGAGTGGTTATGTAGGTGTGCACAGCAGGTTTGAAATCCTCACATTAAAGGTTGGTTTGATTGCTGTATGATGAATTTGGAATCTTCCTTAACAATACACTGCTAGCAACATTTATTGCCCCTTTGCCTTTACTGGTTTTATACTGTTGTCCCAACCTCCGAAGCAACACTTATCACCCCTTCGTCGAATAAAACCTTTGGTTGCTGCTCCAAATTCTGAAGTGGCGATTATGGGCCCTTAACAAAATCAACTTTTGATTGTGATCTCATTTGCCAAAGCAGCAAATATTGGCTTTTTGCCGATCCAAATATCCAAACCTGTGCTCAAACAGTGAACAAGCGAATGTCTTCCTTTCATCCTTGCAAGTTTAAACTCACCGTACAATTGCCAAATTAGTGCTCATTGATCTTCCCCCAATTCCAAATATGGCTTGTGCTTCCATTGACCGAATCCACACCTATTGCCCCTTCGCCGTTTCTGATTTTGCTTGCCGACCCAATTGCTGAAACAATGATTTTTTGGCCCTTCATTGATAGGAAATCCGACTCAATTTTGGATAAACTGTAATGGGATCATTTTGGAAACTTACTCACTTTTATTTCTCTTAAATATTTGTAAAAAAAATATACTATTACTTGTCCTTGGATAATGTGACACAATAACAAACTTCTCTTCAGAATCAGATGGTTCATACAAACAGTTATGGCAGTACCTGTGTGGATTGTGTGCATATAAAAAATCCATTTCTGCAGAAGGTTTTGTGATTTCTTGAAGGGTGTGAAGCCCAAAGGGCTAGCTATGTTTACAAAGGTCAACTTTAAAGTGGCACGGCCTGTAATGCAGTGCATAGACTATGGTTGCTGCGAGAATAATATGTGTTTAGGGCACAAGCCCAACTATGTTTTACAAAAAGAGCGCAGCCCTATTTCCTTAAATAGAGACAAAAAGAAATCTTGTAGGATTGTTATATTATATATTTCATTATAAGCTCAAATTGTATACACGCTGAGATTCAATTAATTGAAAAAAAGGGAATGAAAGTGATAGGTGACTATTCCTTCTAAAATGCTCAAAATATTGCATTCCCATTTCATAAAAATATGCCTACCAAAATAAGGAGAAGTTGGATGTTATAAGCTCAAATTGTATACAAGCTGAGATCAAATTAATTAAAAAAAAGGGAATGAAAGTGAGACGATTATTCCTTTTAAAATGCCCAAAATATTGCATTCCCATTTCATAAAAATATGCCTACCAAAATAGGGAGGAAGTTGAATGTTGTAATGAATAGAGGAAATGGGAATGAGGACCGTTAAAAGTGAGATTTTATGAGCCGTGAAGGAGTATAAAGCCATAAGGTTAAGTCTAAGCCAAGGGAAATTAAGGGGTCAACGAAATGAATTTCTTAAGGTAGAGTATTAAATAAATTAGGGATTGACTTAGAATAATGGAAGGTATACATATATACATATTCTAATGGAAGGTGTATATATATGTATAAATTTTAATGGAAGGTGTCTATGTATATATATAGGTGTATATTGTTTTTATCAAATTTGGGATAACAAGATCCTAGATGATAACACTGCTGTGCAAAATCAGGTGAATAATATAACAATAATAGCATTCATTGATTTGAAACTACTGTATTATGGAAACTTACTAAAAATAACAAAGTGTAATGAGAAATAAAGACTTAGCTAGAAACTGTACTGCGGGAGGAATCAAACGCTGAAACTTGTTGTGTAGGGAGGTTTGATGGCTAGAATTAGGAATCAGGAACTGGATCTGGACTTGGACAACGCTGGGAACATGACACTAGAGGGGAGGCACTCTTGTCTAATATGGGGCGCTCTTGTCCACTTATAGTGAGGAAATTCGGGTTTTTGGGTTCTCTCTTTCTTTGTGTATAGACCCTGTATCTAGTGTGGGAGCTTGCGATCACTTGCGAAGGCCACTGTTTGACCGATTTCCTTTTAAAACCCTAGCTTCATGACATTTGAAGACCAATGCAAATCAACGGAGAAAAGGGGTCAGTGGTTGAAGTTGGGCAAGACCCCAACATCCCATGTGCTCAGCATTACCTACATACCAATACTCCGAAGAGGGATCAAACTTTATGTAGTTCTCTCATGCTATGATGGTGTGTGAATAACTAGTGCAATGTGCTAGATGTTGGTGTAATACTAATGTGATTAAGTGCCTTAACTGTAATTTGCGACATGTAAAATGTATTCAGACTTGAGCTATGGGCTACTAGGGTTGTATGCAATCAGAATTGGGAGAATTGGGTGCTTTGCTCTCAATGTGCAATTATGATTTTGGTGCTTTTTGATGTGTCAGTGTCCTTTTTTGCAAAATGGTTTGAAAAGTGTTTATATAGTCATATCTTTGAAATTCTTTTGAATTGAGCTCCTTAGGGACATACGCTGACATTCTTATAACTTTTGATTTTGCAAATTAGCCGTTATTTGGCGGGAAGACAAGAGTGGGGGCAAGGACACTAGAGCGGTGTGCCATAGTCCTCTAGGGTGCTCTTCTCCATTGGGTGATTTGATCATGCTGAGTGTTAGGCAGGGCCTAAAAGGTGTCTAAGGTTGATAAGAATAGGGATGAGTACATTTTGGGGTTGTTTATCAGCTTAGAGGAGTGTGCAAGGTGGTCAAAAGTGATCAAAAGGGGCTCCTAAGATAGGTCTAGAGCTAAGTGTGTAAAAGAGTGGTCACAAGTGCACGGTTTTAGCTTAGACGTTAATACATGTGTCTACATTTGCCCCCCTTTTATTATGGTAATGCAACAAAGCGAAAGTTCTATAGTAAAAGGAAAAAGAGTGCATGCCTGAACTTCTTGTTTTAAACTTTTAAAGTTTTTACTATTGTAAATCCTAAGTTTGATTAAAGGGTTGAGTTATCTAAATTAGTGAAATAATATGCAATAAATAACCACTGATTTGTTACATAATTTGACTTGCTTTGACTTTTTAAAAATAGTAATAAATATGTGCAAATAAAGACTTATTTGGAAAACACTTGATGCGGAAGGTCTAAGTGCTGAAAATTGGGATACGAACAGGTCTGAGTGTCATTAACAGGATTCCTGAGTTAGATCTTCCCCTGGACAGTAGCGCCATACTTGGACAGTAGTGCCATGTGGCTCTAGTGTCCTGGAAATAGTGCTAGTGTTCTTTGTGCAGGACTGTTCCTAAATTTTGGGTGCACTTGCGCCTGTGTTTCTGGGTTTTGTTCCTGCACGCATGAAGTTTGGGACTCTATATTGTGTCTGTAATAGTTGATTTATGATGCAAACCCTGATCCTCCTTGCAAGTATGGCATGAGCTGAAAATGTGTGTTCATTAGTAGGATAAGCTGGACATCCTCAACACCCCGCTGTGAAGAGAGTTGCATCCATACCAATACTTTGAAGAAGGATCAAGCCCGATGTAGATCTCCGACCCAAGTGCTTGGTGCAAGTGCAAGTGAATGCTAGAATGATAGTGGTCTTGAATGCCTTGAGTGTGCTTGAAATTGAAAATCTTGAAAATCTGGGCTTAGGGCAACTATAAATGGTAGTATGCAGAAGTAGGGTAGAGTAGGGATTAATAACCTTGATTTGCTCAACTTGTTTCTTGTTTGAACAGGCTTTTTGCATCCATTTTCCATCTAGTGGATAGAGGTCTAAAAGTCATGTATTTATAGTGTTTCGTAGCTTGTGCGAATGATAAAATGTGCTTAGGCTGACCTTAGGAGGGTTTAACGTTTGAAACTATATTCGTTCAAGAGAGTTAGGGTAAGAGACACTAGTGCCATGTTGGGGACACTAGTGCCATGTGACTCTTGAGTCCTTAATGTGGTGCTAATGTCTAGCTGGCAGGCTGTTGGGCATGAAAGGCCAGGAATTGGGAATGAAGATCTGAGACTGTGTTTTAGCTGACCAGGGATGCTTTTGGTCTACACAAACATTGAAAAAGTGTGATAAAAAGGCTCTAGGATAGGTCTAAGGCTAAGTTGGGAATATGTTGTCTCAAGTAGCACTCTTAGCATCCAAATACCACTTTTAGGTGATTCCATTTGCCCCCCTTTTATGCTAGAAATACGGCAAAGCGAAATGACTAGTATAAAGGGAAAAAAAAGCGTACCTAGACTTACCTAGGAAGTGAATCCTGTGTAGTTGAGTTTGAGTATGTGAAGTTGGGTCTGCGTATGTGAAGCATGATCCAAATCATGACTTGCAATGAAACGTGCATAAATCAGTCCTTAAGAGATATCAAAAGCAAGAGACTATATTGAATAAAAAGTAACTGAGTAAATGTTATGCACCCTTTTAGGGCTGAATATGCAAGAACAAAAATCTCCACAAATCCCAATTAGTTCTGAACTGAAAATCCACAAAAAATATGCCAAAAATTTGAATTTGCAGCCGTAGGAACAAATCATCCCATTTGGCCTTGGCACTAGGGTTTGGGGACTAAAATCAATACTTTTTCACTCAAAAATACTTAGAAAATTCCCAAATAAAATTCAAAAAATTACAATTATTTTTTCAAATCTGAATATGCCAAATTACTTATTTTCAACTCAAAAATAATTAATTTTTACCAGATTTTTTGAAAATTGGAAAATTGCATAATTCCTTCAAAATTGAATGTATTGAGCCAAATAAATACTCAAAATGATCATTAAAATATGACATCAGATTACATAAATTTCAAAATTTTCTGAACAAAATAAACCTTCCAAAAATGTCAGTCACCCAAGAAGGGTGACGTCCCCTGTTGGGGGTGTGACGTCACACCCTAGGGAGGTTTGTCACACTTGGAGATGATCCGAAAGTGCCTCAAAATTGATCAAAACCCTTCAGATCTGATATTTGCTCAATCTTACTCGAAAATGATGACCTAAAATGAAGAAAACTGAAAAATACTTGACCAAATCAGCAACCAACAAATGACATAATGTCTTCAATGTGATTTCAGAATGAAATCACCCTTCAAACAGCAAGAGCATTCATTGGGCATCCATTCCAATCATTCTTCAAGCATGAAGATTCGATATATAATTTCAACATGTTTATAATAAAAGCCCTCATGTCCATATATAGTCTTCAAAGTGGGGCGACCCACACTTGGAGGCAAAATACTTTTTTAAACTCAACCACTTTTCAAAATATCTTTTATTCTTTTATTTTCCCCTTAGCTGACATTTACTCTTTTTCTCACTTATAATATTAAATTAATTGCCAAAATAGATTTAGTAATTAAAATTATTTTAAGACAATAATTTAATAAATAATTAATTAATCAATTTACCCAATTTACAAGTGATTAAATCATTTTTGAGCAAACAATTAATTAAAATACCTTCTTCCAATATTATTTGAACTCTTAAGTGCAATAATAGTTAAAACCACTTTTATAAAATGCTTTAGTGGTAAAAATCACTTTTTAGTAATATTCTATTAATTAATTAAAATTACCTTATATGGTCAAATGATCAAAATCACTATTCGGCCAATCTTAATCAATTAATAAAATAAAATCCCCAAAAGTTCTCTTAGTTTATGGGGAAAAGTAGACTAAAGGTCTTCAAAAATAGGGACATTACAGTAAAGCTGAGTAAAGAGATGAGAAAGAGGAAATGAACAAATACACCTCGCTGTGTACGCGAACCAATGCATGAACCTAGGGACAACTTGTGTGTGTGCGTGTACATAGTGATCAAATCGTTGAATAGTTTGGATTGAGCTGATAGCTTGCTCAATCCTCATGTGTGGGTGACTCAAAAGTTCAAGTAGGCTTTGACTCCATCATTGCCCATCCTTGCTTGGTGGTTCATGAACTGTGAATAGGTCGGATTAGATTGAAAGTGTGTCTAACTCTCATGTGGGTGGCTCAAGAACTCAAGTAGGCTATGCCTCCATCATTGCCCACCTGTGTGTAGTAGATGCATTTGAAATTGAATTACGCGAAGTGCTAGAAATATCTAACTGTGTATGTCAGCTCCGCGGCCACTCGGGTGCATTAGGCAGCTTTGGGCCACTCGGGAATGTCAACCACTACAAATGGAGTAAAGGCATGAAACTGGTGACAACTTGGAATATGAGAGCAAGTGTGTACAACTAGATAATGACATGGAGTTTGCCATTCCATCTGATCAACCTGTGTGTAACTGAGCATACTGCACACATGCCCCCAATCTGATCTCTGAGTATATTGATTCTGGACTGAGTTGTAATGAGTGTATATGAGTATCTGAACTAATTGTGGGAATGATCATGCTGTGCATAATGCCTTCCATCTGAGCAACTGATATGAATTTGTGCTAAACAAGTGTGAATATGAGCTAAATCTGAGCATCACTGTCAAACCTGTAGTTGTATTTGTGCAAACTTGTACTATACCTGGTGCATTGTTTTGGCTAATCTGAACTGCCTTGAAACTCGGGCTATTGGACAGTAGCACCATGTGGCACTAATGTCTCAATCATAGATGGAATAATCGGCGAGTAACTGCTGGTTGGTCGGTTACTCGGCGAAAATTCCACCCAACGAGTAATCGCTGCTCGAACTTGCCTGCACAGTAAAAAAAAATAAAAATTGAATTGGTTACTCATGGAATAACCGACGGTTATTCGTCGGTTCTGTGTCTCGCAGAACCCACACTTGTTAAACGCTGCAAACATGCTAAAACACGGATTTTACCCCCCAAATGCTCCTCAAACGCATAAAATACGTGGAATGGAGTCTTATAAAATGCAACACACCTCACTCTTCATTCACACAAGATTTGGAGCATTCTAAGACAGATTGAGGAGATTTGAGCAAGAAATTTCCAGGGTAGTTCATTTTTTTATTTTTTTAAATTTCCAAGCATGAAAATGAATATTAAATTAATTGAAAACATGTTTGCTACATATTTGTGATGCTTAGTATAGAAATTTGATGCATTCCATTTTAATTGCATGCATTCCATGAATTTTCGTCAAATTTCATGCATTTATTATTATTATTATTATTTTTTCAAGCATGTAAATGAATTCTAATGCAATAGAAAACATGTTTGCTACATATTTGTGATGCTTAGTATACAAATTTGATGCATTCTATTTTTGTTACATGCATTCCGTGAATTTCCGTCAAATTTTATTTATTTATTTATTTTTTTAATTTCAAGCATGTAAAGTTTTGTAATTTAATTAAATACATGTTTGTTAAATATTTTTAATGCTTAGTATACAAATTTGATGCATTTTGTCGAATTTCATGCATTTGGTTAAATTTTTGTGTTTATTATTTATTTAAAATTGTTTATTATTTTGTTAAATAACCGTTATAGATTACATTTATAATTTTTTCGTTAAAATTGTAAATTGTAAATGTATTTTACTTTTCGTTTTATAGTTTATAATTATCATTTATTTTTCACATTTTAATTAATAATTTGTATTTAATGTTTTTATTTTTTTATTTTTTAATATTTTTTTAACATGTTTGCGTTTTGCAGGTTATCTATTAGCAAACAATGGCATCCAGTAGTGCATCAGACTCACATTTAGTTAGTGATAGTCAGTCGGCTCTCCCTCATGCTCGCATTGGTGCATGAAAGTATGCTATGCGGGTTGGAACGTTCAAGACAATTTTGATTTGTAACTTTTGTTCGAAGAGGATGTCAGGGGGCATCAATTGCATGAAGTACCATCTTTCATGTATTTCTTGTCGCGACGTTGCACCTTGTTCCAATGTCATTGAAGAGGTGAAACGAGAGATGATGGTGGAGCTTGCTTCACTGGATGAAAAGAAACTAGAGAGGGCAAGGATGCAAGCAACTCTATTAGTGACCATTGGTGCCACATCAACAAAGGAAGAAACAACGATGACAGAGATTTTGAGCTCTAGTCGTAGTCCATGCAAGTACTATGGCACATCTGCACCACTTTCGTCTCAGTTACACTTTTTTTTTGTGCCTAGAAACACATCTGGGGCACAACCTTCACTCCAAGCTACAGGATGGAACAAACAAATGCATGCAAAAACAGATAAAGCATGTGCAAATTTTTGATACTTCAACAACCTTCCCTTCAACGTGGCGAGGAGCCTGTACTGGGAATATTTTGTAATGTCTTCAAATTGAAACAAAGGCTAAAAACAGTAATATCTTTCAAACCCCAATCCAAATGACACATAAACTGAATTTTGAAATATAAATAAAAAATTGCACAATTTTTAATTTATTTGCAATTTTTCACTCTTCACACATAAATTGCTCAAACCCTAGGTGATTAGGGTTTTATGGTGATTTTAGCCCTTAAAACACCTCCAAAGATTATGAAATTTTGTAGGAACATAGGGAAAAATACAATTGATTTATTTTTCCAATCAGATTTGACAAAAATTGAATTTTTGAATTTATATGGAGAAAATACAATTAAAACTTGTAAATGCAATAACTTGCAAGATGCTTGGAATTTCTGAGCAAATAATAGCTTGAACTGAAGAAAAAAATATGCTCTTTCAATTGAAATAAAATCAGAGTTTTTCAACTATTGAAAGATCCTCAAATGATGCCTCAGTTCTGAAAACCCTAGTGTTTCCCTTAAAATTATGCAAATAATTATTGAATATTTTCTAGGCATATATTAGCCCCAAAAAACATGCAAACATACCTCAAAACAATTTGCTCCACCAAAGAAACTATTCATAAAATTACTGCAACTCTAGGGAAGGTTTTCACCAACAACAGGCCTTCGGAAGATGTTTTTCCAAGTCTCCAAGCAAGTCGCCCAAGGAGAAATCAACAATTTTCGTCTCCAAGCAATTTCGCCACTCTCCAATGACCTCACAAACCCACCAAGGGATTCGTCCAAGCTCTCCCAGTCAAATCATCACAAGCTGAAAATGTTAGATGAAACTCCAAAAATAATCTTCAAGGATTGAACACAATTTTCGATCAAAGGGTGTTGTTGCTAGACATCGTTTGTAGAACATTCAATAGAACTTGAAGGGTAACATTCTTCAAGCTCCTACTTTCAATATTCAAGTTTGACATAGTTGATCACCAAATCCAGTTATCATATGCACATCATCTTCAAATGAATCCTCCTTTTCTTTAAATACTCTCCTCCAAGTGAAGCGCTCTGAAATAGCAAGGGAGGGTTAACTTTAAAAACAATTTAAGTCTTATAAGCTAAGACCCAAAACTCTCCACTTAAGTGAAATAAATATAAAGTATTTTTTCTTCAAAACATAATACAAAATTAGAATTAAAAGTAACTTTTCTTTGAAATACCTCTTCACAAGTGGTGCACCAAGTTTCTTCTTCTTCTTTCACCTTTAGTTATTGGAACAAAAATAACCAAGGATCCTTCAAAGCTCTAGAGTAAAAACAGGGACATTACAGTGCTCTCCGCTCAAAATTGCTTGTCTTCAAGTAATTGCAAAATCGAAAGAGGTGTCCCAACATCTTTTACTATGCAAGCTTTATTTGTTCTTACTTTGCACGAAGTGGAAGCTCCAAACTAAACTTTAAATCTGCTGTACCTGTATTTTGGGGCTGCCCTCAAGTACCAAAAATGTCCTCATAGCCTTCCAAAGGCTCCATATACTCCCCATCAACCATCCCTTTCAATTCCGAGTGGAAGATGAACAAGCTCCTCTCCCTTATATCCTCAATAAGTGGCCAAGATTTGCGAATAAAAATATGATAAAAGATGATTACCTTGCTTCCCCATGAGTGATGTCCTGTCAAATCCCATGTCACAATCATCCAACAATGCAAAAAAAAATCAGAACTATACCATCTATGGGAAAATGCCTTCAAGACACATTTGTCATCAAGTATGGACATCTAAGTGTGAACTTTGCACACAACAAAAGGCTGCCCCATGTTATTTTCCTCCAACATGCATATGCCCCTCTTCATGCTCCCCAATAGCCCCCCAACATTCTCACAAGAAGGTTGTACCTGTGAGGAAGCTCCTTATATCACTCTTACATAGTGCCAATAAAAATACATTTCCAGAATCTTGAGCAAACTGTTTTGTATACAGTAAATCAATTTTTTCTTTATATTGACATGGCTGTATATGCAAATAAATCTCTGTTTTTTCATGTGGGTAAATGTAGAAATGATTTTATATATACCCCTCATGGTCCAAAACCCGGAATGCCTCACCAAACTCAGAATTTTCCCCTGTAATGTATGGCTGTGTTAACCCTCTAAAATCTGATTTTTCTGGGAAATAATTTTCGGAACTCATACATACCTTTGTCCTTATCCAAGGCAGAAGAGTGCACAAAAAGTTCATACTTCTCCTCTTCAAAGGCTGCTGTATATGCATAAATAATTCTGATTTTTTGAACAGGTAAAAATTAGCATTCTGATGTGTACTCACCTTATTTGTCCTTGGTTGGCACTTGACCAATTTTTTGACTTTGTAAGGAGCAAACGAACATATATGTGGTAGAAGACAATGAGATTTTTCTGAGTGCTTATATGACCACTTCTCCATCCCTTTTTCATTCCTTCTCCCCCTACTTTCCACTAGGGCCCTTTCTCAACCTTCTTGGTGTGCAATCCAACCATGAAAACTTCTCAAAACATGCACGAACTTCACCTCAAGTGGCTGTCCTAAACAAGTTAAGGTCTGCCCTTGCCACTTGCCTATTTCTAATTTTTATCCAATGAAACATAAAATTCAGAATTTCCTTTACTTACCAGGGATGAAGAATTTTGTACCATCTTTGAAGCGATGGGCTGCCCATGATCCAAAGGTGTCATTCCTTGTTCACCCTTCTCAATCCACCCCATACTAATGAAACACCCTTCTATCATAAAAGAAGTGGCCCAAGAAATAACATCAAATTTGAAATCAACACGGATGGCATGAAGTGTTTTACCAAAATTCTGAGTCTTCTTTTTGCTGCCCACTCTCCATTTAGTGCCCTTCATCTTAGTTTCCAAGTTAGCATACTCATGATAATCAACATAATGCAAAGACAAAGTGTGGTTATGACACAAAAAATCTTTGTTATGAAGACACTAAACTTGCTTACCTTTAGTAGCTTCCATAACAAGTTTTCTAATCAGAAAATCAGCATTAGTACCTTGGGAGGTACTTTTTCTTCTTACCCTTGGATTTCCAAAAGCCAAACCAGGCTTGCCATTATTCTTGCTCATCATATATAATTCTGAATTTTCATTTGCTGTCATGAAATTAACCAATAAAGTTTCAAAATCAGAATCACTAACTTGGGTAAAATGTAAAATGTTACCCGGATCCCACACCTTAGGGTGCCCATAGAAGTCATTTTGAACCACATAATCTTCTTGTCTCCCTTTGTAGACCAAACCCTTCATTTTATTACTGTTTCTTGCATACTTTTCATGATGGAAACAAATATGAAATGACAAAATATGCAACAATATCTCAACTTTTTCATACCTTGAAATGTCTTTATTCGCTCTACCTTCAATGGTGGGGTTGGGAAGTTCTGTTAAAGGTTTGACACCCTCTTTTATGCTCCCTAGGATTTGCAGTTTTGGGAATGACAGCAAGCTGAAAATGATCACCTCTATGTAGAATTGGTGCTTCAATCACCAATTTCTCTTCTCCAACTTGTAGACCTGAAATTTCTTCATTCTTTGGCTCAAACCCCATGACTTCGTTTCCTGTTTCTTCACTGTTATGCATACAATCATTAGAAGACAAATAAATATCTTCTACTAATGAAAGATATTTACTTTGCACTTCCTCATGCTCATTGATTTTTTGCTTTTTTATCAACTTGCAACCTTCTTTGCTGCTCCAAAAATTCAAATTTCTGAGGTCCAACACATTCACATAATGGCTGCCCACAAACTTCTGATTTTTTTTCTTTTACATGCTCTTTGCTTTCACCCTTTGTGACTTCATTGTTATGCATACAATTATTAAAAAATAGATAGACATTCTACTAATAAAAGATCCTTACCTTTATCAAACTCCTCAATGATGTTTTTGAAGAAATCTTCAAGAGTTTCCATATCATCGTGCCCTTGTGATCCTCTTTTCTGATGCCACCATTCCCAAGCGGTTCCATCCAAGTGTTGAATGACAAAAGTGAGGGCCTCATTCCTATCCCTTGATCCTACATCCAGGAACTTGCTTACCTTGTCCATCCATTTCCTTGTTGGAACACATGGATCGCCATCAAAAGTTGGAAGAATTATCTCTTCAAAATCATCATGTGTAGCTATGTGCCCTTTACCATACCTTGATCTCAATCAATCCTCAAAACTCCTTCCCTTCTTGTACCGTGGTGCAAGTGTCAAATACTCATCATGTTCGTCTTTTATATTCCATCGAACCAAAAGTAATTTTTTCCTTGTGAAAGATTGAACCCTTCTTTGATTCATGTTACTGTTAGCTGAAAACCTTGAACCCCACATACGGCCAAGATATGGCTCTGATACCACTGTATGTTCCCAAATTGGAACAAAGGCTAAAAACAGTAATATCCTTCAAACCCCAATTCAAATGATACAGAAATTAAATTTTAAAATATAAATCAGTAACATCACAATTCATAATTTATTTGTAATTTTTCACCCTTTACACACAAATTATCCAAACCCTAAGTGACTAGGGTTTTATGGTGATTTCAGCCCCTAAAACACCTCCAAAGATTATGAAACTTTGTAGTAACTTAGGAAAAAATACAATTGATTTATTCTGCCAATCAGATTTGGCAAAAATTGAATTTTTGAATTTATATGGCAAAAATATAGCTGAAACTTGTAAATTCAATAACTTGTAAGATACTTGGAATTTTTGAGCAAATAATAGCTTGAACTGAAGAAAAAATAGGCTCTTTCAATTGAAATAAAAATCAAAAAATTTCAACCACTGAAAGACCTTCAAATGATGTCCCAAAGTTTTGAAAATCTTAGTTTTTTTCTCAAAATTAAGCAAATAATTAATTGATATTTTCTAGGCATAGATTAGCCCCAAAAACATGCAAACATACCTTAAAACAATTCGCTCCACCAAAAAAATTATTCATAAAATTACTGCAACCTTATGAGAGGTTGTTAGTGTATACATATAGCTCTGATACCAGTTGTCAGGATCTTAGAGTACAACTGATTACTTTTGTATAAGCAACTAAACACGAAATTGAAACCAAAAGTAATAAGTAATTAGAAATCAGAAACAACAAATAATAGGAGATACAAGAAACAACCAATCTTGTATTAAACTCTTCCAGAAGGAAATACAATGAAGAAATATCTCTCCTCACACCTCTTAGATGTACAGTAATTCTCTCTCAAGAGTTCTCTCTCTCAATCAATTACAACCAACTCAATTACTGAATTGTTCTTGTAGATCTTCTTGATCTTGCACCAATTACAATACTGCCCCATGGGTCTCTTAAATAGAATTGAAAGCAAACAATAATTAGAAAAACAAACTCAAGACTAATTTTAGTCTTTACATGCAAACTAACTGTTCTTCTAAAAATAGCAATTCTGGAAACGCATAGAAGTCGGTGTCGGTTTGAAGATGACCGATGCTGGCCGACCCCTAACTGATGTCGGTTGGTTCTGACCGATTTCGCCGATGTCGGTCGACCCCTAACCGATGTTGGTTACTGTGTAAGCCCAACAACCTCCACATTAGCTCATTAGTGAAGCTTTTAGCTCCACAACTCAACAATCTCTCATTTGGAAATAAACCGTTGCACCTGTACTTGTACAGCAACATCCTCTAAACATCTCTGGGTTGTTTCTCCCTCTTCAAGTTCAATCTTGAAGACCAACAAAAGTTGAATGAAGATTCAACTTCTCCTTTGTTATCGGTTTTGTTAACATATCAGCAGGGTTCTTATCCGTATGGATCTTTTCTAGCTTCAACTGTCCATCCTCTAATATTTGTCTAATGAAGTGGTACCTAAGCTGTATATGTTTGGTTCTTGAATGAAACGCTGAATTCTTTGCCAAATGAATTGCACTTTGACTATCACTGTACAATCTGCAACTCTTTTGCTCATTTCCCAACTCTTCCATGAACCGAGTCATCCAAATCATTTCTTTGCTAGTTTTTGTGACTGCAATGTATTCTGCCTCTGTAGTAAACAAGGCAACAATCTTCTGCAACTTTGAAATCCAGCGAACCGCCGTTCCACAAACAGTGAACACATATCCTGTGGCGCTTCTCCTACCATCCAAGTCACCTGCGATATCTGAATCTACATACCCATGTAGAGAAGTGTTTGACCCTCCATAGCATAAATGCCTACTACTGGTTCCTCTCAGATATCTGAGAATCCACTGAACTGCTTTTCAATGTTTTTTTCTGGATTGACTATAAACTTGCTGACAACTCTCACTGCTTGGGCAATATCAGGTCTAGTACATACCATTGCATACATCAAGCTCTCAACTGCTGAAACATATGGAACTCTACTCATGTACTCAACCTCATCATGTGATTTAGGACACTGTTATTTGCTCAACTTGAAGTGTCCAGCCATAGATATGCTTATCGTTTTGCACCCTGCATATTGAACCTCTCCAACACCTTTTTCAAATAATTCTCTTGAGACAAAATCAAACTGTGATTTTTCCTGTCTCTCTTAATACTCATGCCAAAGATTTTCTTTGCTGCTCCTAAATCTTTCATGGCAAATGTGTGAGCTAATTTTACCTTAAGTTCAGTAATTTTCTGCATGTGTGAGCCTGCAACAAGCATATCATCTACATACAGTAATAGGATAATATAACTACCATTATCCAATCTGTTAAAATAAACACAATGGTCAGATTGACATTTACTAAAGCCATGCTCTGTCATAAACCTGTCAAACTTCAAATACCATTGTCTTAGAGCTTGCTTAAGACCATATAAGCTTTTCTTCAACCTGCACACAAGTTTTTCTTTACCTTTGACCTCAAAACCTTCCCGTTGATTTATATATATCTCTTCATCCAAATCTCCATGAAGAAATGCTGTCTTAACATCAAGCTGCTCAAGATGCAAATCCTCAATTGCAATTAAAGACAATACAGTCCAAATAGAAGTCATCTTTACTGCAGGAGAAAAAATTTCACCAAAATCAATACTTGGTTTCTGTGCAAATCCCTTTACTACCAACCTGGGCTTATGTCTCATTTGTCCATTCTCTCCTTCCTTTACCCTGTATACCCATTTGTTTTTCAGTGCTTTCTTTTCGGCTGCAACTCAACCAAATCCCACGTATGGTTCTCTTCCAAGAAATCAATTTCCTCATTAATGCCATGCTCCCACTGTTTTTTGGATTCTACCTGCATTGCCTTATCAAAACTTTCTGGTTCTCCACCATCAGTGAGCAACAAGTAGTACAAAGAAGGGGAATAATGAACTTACCTTTTCAAACCTTTTTATGGGCGTTTAAGACTCATTTACAGCTTGCTGTTTGCCCAAATTTTCTTCTGACCGCCCAAATTTTTTTCTGACAGTGACCGATCCCGGTCATCTCTGGTCGATGTCGGTCTGCACCCGATCGATGTCGAGTTCACCTGACCGACGCCGGTTTTCACGTGATCGACGCCGGTTTTCACGTGACCGACGCCGGTTTTCACGTGACCGACGTCGGTCTCTGTGTTTTTATGTAAGTGATAATTTTTATCCGCGAGCTTATTTTGGATCATAACCTCTTCCAAATCAAGATTGCCCTGCTCAGAATTATTCAGCATCTTGAGTTGATCACTGGACATCACCTTCTCATTGAAAACTACATCACGGCTTCTAATAATTTTGTTAATTTTTAAATTTCACAATCGGAATCCGAAATCTTCAAAACCATAACCAATGAAAGTGCACCGCATAGATTTAACATCCAGCGTCTTTCTATTTTCTTTATCAATGTGCACAAAAGCTTCAGAACCAAAAACTCTAAGAAATGAAAGATCTACTTTTTTACCTGTCCAAGCCTCTTCTGGAATTCCACCATCCAGTGCAGTAGAAGGTCCTCTGTTAATCAGGTAAACCGTAGTATCTACAGCTTCTACCCAAAACTGTAAGGGCAAACCAGCATGCAACTTCATACTCCGTGCACGCTCCATTATTGTTCTATTCATCATTTCAACAACTCTATTTTGTTGAGGTGTCTTTGGAACCGTCTTTTCCCTACGTATTCCACTCATAGAACAGTAACTGTTGAATTTATTGCTGCAGTACTCACCACCATTGTCAGATTTAAGGCACTTCAATCTCAAACCTGTTTCATTCTCAACCAAAGCTTTTCATTTCTTAAATGTGTCAAAAACATCAGATTTTCTCTTTATGCAATAAACCCATACCTTTCTTATAGCATCATCAATGAAAGAAACATAATATTGTGATCTTCCAATATAAGCTACCTGAGCTGGTCCCCACACGTCTGTGTGAACAAGCTCCAACTTGTGCTTCTTCTTTGTTGATCCAGTTTTGAGAAACCTCACTTTCTTATGTTTTCCAAAAATACAATGCTCACAGAAATTTAGATCTATGCTTTTCAAATCTGAAAGCTTACCTTTTGACTTAAGAACATTCATTCCCTTCTCACTCATGTGACCAAGCCTACAGTGCCACAACTTTGCATCTACATCTAAAGTAGATAAAACAGAAGGAGAATAAAGAGTAATACAAATAGATAGATAAAGTGTATCTACTCTCTTATCTTTTGCTAATACAAGTGCACCCTTGGAAACTTTCCAAGATTCAGCTGTGAGAGTTACTGTGCAACCCTCATCACCCAACTTTCTTGCAAAAATCAGATTCCTCTTCAGGATGGGTACATGCATGACATTTTTCAACATCCATGTGTTGCCATTCTGCAATTTTCGTTGTACTTTTCCTTTGCCAACAACTTTACAAGGCTCATCATCTCCTAAATAAATTTTTTCAAAATCTTTATGGACATAATCATTGAAAAATTCTCTATTTGGGGTTGCATGGAAAAAGACACCAGAATCTAAAACCCATGATTTTACTTTATTATCCAAAAAAATATAAGAGCATCTTGTGCAACAATACCTGCAATTTTTGCTTCTTTATTACCTTCATGCTGATTTTCTTTGTTATCCTTCAACCAACAATCTATCTTTGCATACCCTTTCTTTCCACAATTCCAGCAGGTTATTCTTCTATTTCTGGATTTGGATTTACTTCCCATCTTTGACCTTGATTTCCCTTGCTTGCCCTTCTTTCTTTGCTTTCCCCTGCTTTCAACACTTAAAGCATTTCCTGATGTTTTTTTTGTGCTTTTCTTGTGAATTTTTTCATTCAAGATTACACTAACAACATCATCAACTTTCAAGATATTTGAAGCAGAGGCAGTATTATTAACTGCAATTACCAAACTATGCCAACTTTTAGGTAAAAAACATAAGATTAAGAGAGCCTTAATTTCATCATCAAAAACTATTTTGACTGAATTTAACTGATTTACTATTGTATGGAAATCATTAAGATGACTAGATACAGATCCACCTTCTTGCATTTGCAAATTAAATAATTGCTTCATAAGATATACCTTATTCGAAGCTGAGGGTTTTTCATATAAATTTGCCAAAATATCCATTAACTCTACCGTTGTCTTTGCTTGTGATAAGTTGAAAATCACAGAAGCTGCCAGGGTCAACTTTATAGATCCAAGAGCCTTTCTATCAAGAACATTCCATTCTTCATTTTTCATATCTGTGGGCTTCTTTAAAACCCCACCCAACGGTAAATACAGATCTTTCTGATATAGATAATCTTCAATCTGCATCCTCCATAATTGATAATTTTTGCTATTGAATTTCTCCATTCTTAGTTTACTTTCTTCTGCCATTGCTTTACTCCCACTCAATCAAAAACCCCTGTGAGTGAATTTTGTAATCAACAAACACTAACACGCTCTGATACCAATTAGTGTATACACAGCTCTGATATCAGTTGTCAGGATTTTAGAGTACAATTGATTATTTTTGTATAAGCAACTAAACATGAAATTGAAACCAGAAGTAATAAGTAACTAGAAATCATAAACAACAAATAATAGGAGATACAAGAAACAACCAATCTTGTATTAAACTCTTCCAGAAGGAAATACAATGAAAAAATCTCTCCTCACATCTCTCAGATGTATAGTAATTCTCCCTCAAGAGTTCTCTCTCTCTCAATCAATTACAACCAACTCAATTACTGAATTGTTCTTGTAGATCTTCTTGATCTTGCACCAATTACAATACTGCTCCATGGGTCTCTTAAATAGAATTGAAAACAAACAATTAGAAAAACAAACTCAAGACTAATTTTAGTCTTTACATGCAAACTAACTGTTCTTCTAAAAATAGCAATTCTGAAAACGCACAACAGTCGGTGTCGGTCTGAAGATGATCGATGCCGGCCGACCCCTAACCGATGTCAGTTGGTTCTGACCGATTCCGTCGATGTCGGTTGACCCCTAACCGATGTCGGTTACTGTGTAAGCCCAACAACCTCCACATTAGCTCATTAGTGAAGCTTTTAGCTCCACAACTCAACACATACCTCAAAACAATTCGTTCCACCAAAAAAATTATTCATAAAATTACTGCAACCTTATGAGAGGTTTTCACCAACAAGGCTTTAAAAGATGTTTTTCCAAGCCTCCAAGCAAGTTGCCCAAGGAGAAATCAACAACTTTTGTCCTCAAACAATTTCGCCACTCTCCAATGACCTCACAAACCCACCAAAGGATTCGCCTAAGCTCTCTCAGTCAAATCACCACACGCTGAAAATGCTAGATGAAACTCTAAAAATAATCTTCAAGAATTGAACACAATTTCCGATCAAATGGTGGTGTTGATAGACACCGTTTGTAGAACATTGAATAGAACTTGAAGGGTAACATTCTTTAAGCTTCTACTTCCAATAATCAAGCTTGACATATTTGATTACCAAAGCCAATTATCATATGCACATAATTTTCAAATGAATTCTCCTTCAATATCCTCTTCCAAGTGAAGCGCTCTAAAATAGAAAGGGAGGGTCAACTTTAAAAACAACTTAATTTTTATAAGTTAAAACCCAAAACTCCCTACTTAAGTGAAATAAACATAAAGTATTTTTTTCTTAAAACATAATACAAAATTAGAATTAAAAATACCTTTCCTTTGAAATACCTCTTCACAAGTGGTGCACCGAGTTCCTTCTTCTTTCACTTTTAGTTATTGAAACAAAAATAACCAAGGGTCCTCCAAAGCTCTAGAGTAAAAATAGGGACATTACATATTTGGTTACAACTTTGATAGTTGCGGGGAAAGGGTTCAAAGCACCATCTCCAAAAAACTTGAGTGGGAAGTTGCTCAAGAATACAGTTGAAGATGCAAAGTTGATTGTCGAATATTAGAAGAGGTTGTGGCATAAATTTGAATGCAATATTCTTTCTAATGGATGGACGGCAGGTTCTATCCTTAAATTCATTATATTCCAGTTTACACATTGATTGTCGAAGATTAGAAGAGGTTGTGGCATAAATTTGGATGCACCATTCTTTCTGATGGATGGACGGATGGAAAGAACCGCATTCTAATCAACGTTTTTGGCATTTTCAAATGGTGAGCTAGTATTTTTGAAGTTTTGATGCATCAAGTAAAATTAAAAATGTAGAAACTTTGAGCTTGATGTTAAAGGAGGTTGTTTTAGAGGTGGGCATCAATATTGTTGTCCAAATTATTACAAATAATGCATCATCATATGTGGCAGCTGGGAGACTTCTTAGGGAGAGACATCTATCTCTATTTTTGAGACCTTGTGTGGCACATTGTCTTGACCTTCATTTGGAAGACATAGGCAAACTTGATTGGGTGAGACCAGTTGTCAAAGAAACTAGAGAAATAACTACGTATATTTACAATCACCCTTGGGTTTTCAGCTTGATGAGAGAACACACCAAGGGAAAAGAGCTTGTTCGAGTAGGGGTCGCCAGGTTTGCAATGAACTTTCTTACATTGCAAAGTATTTGTAGTTTGTTGACTCCTTTGAAGTAGATGTTTGTCTCTCAAGCATAGATGGAGTCATCTTATTCGAAAAACACTGATGGAGTGAAGGTTGCGAAAACAGTTTTCAGTGAGGCCTTTGAAATGAGAGCTATAGAGATTATAAAGGTAACTTGAAATTGCAATTTAAATTTCAAATTGTTTTCTTTGTTTTCAATTTTTTAAACTTAAATTTTTTCTTTTATAATTTATCTATCAGGTTGTAATACTAACTTTAATTTGTTTGTAACTTTGTAGCTTTCGGAGCCTTTGGTGAGGGTTTTGCGATTGGTGGATGGAGAGCAAAACATAATGAAATATATTTATGAGGTCGTGGATAGAGCCAAAGAGGCAGTGCAACATTATTATAGAAGAGATCATGCCAAATTTGATCCCATTTGGGAGATGATTGATCAGAGGTGGAATAATCAACTCCACCAACCCATCCATGCAGCGAAGTACTACTTTAACCCCAAGTTTTTCTACTCCGATGGCTTCACAGATGCTAGTGGAGAGGTTATGGAGGGGCTCTCAACATGCATTGAGAATATGACCTCTAACATTGAGGTGAGGGACTTCATTATTGTAGAGTTGCAGAACTACAAGCAGGCAAAGGGAAGGCTCTTTTCTTCAACACTAGCCATCTGAGAGAGAGCCACACAGTCACTAGGTAATACAAAATAAAGTCTTTACTTGTAGTTGTACTTTATCAATTACACATTTACAAATTTACAATTATTAATTTCTTACAAAGTTTTTAATATCTTGTTTGCAGGGTCGTGGAAAGATTGGGGTGGAAATACTCCAAATTTTCAAAGGCTAGCCCTCCGGATTTTATGTTAAGCCTTGTAGCACTTTTCGATGTGAGCGCAATTGGAGTTTGTTTGACTCCATTCACACGAAGAATCGTAACAAGTTGAGTCAACAATGGCTCAATGACTTGGTGTTTGTGCAATACAACCTTTTACTTTGCACAAAGAAGTTGGAGAACGCATTAGAGGAGCCTATTGATTTAGATGAGATTGATGCATACAGTGATTGGATTGTATAAGGGGAGGCCCCAACGTTCACAGAGGAGATTGTTGATTTCGAGAGGCAAGCTATAGAGGGTGCAGTTGAAGTAGGAGAGATTAGATTGGAGGACATCCTTGGATATGAGGCTGACGCTGAGGTAGAGGCAGAGACAGAGGTGGAGCCATAGGGGTAGGTGCAGCGTTCTAGATAGAGCGCAATGGGTCAACCGAGTGGGAGGACTAGAGTTTCATAGCCTCCCTTATTTTTCTAGAGGGTAGAAAAGAGAATAATAGATTAGTGTAATTTGTACTTGTAGTATTGTAGATTCTTGTATAAGACTATACGTCTATTTGTACTTTGAGACTTTGTTGTATTTGCATGATCAAACGATTTTGTACATTCTATGTATTCAAATCTAATAGAAAATACTTTCCCCATGTTTTATAGACTTATTGCATCTATTTTGTTTCTATAATTTCTAAAAAAATAATGTTATTTTTTAAAAATCAAGTGTTTTTTGCCTTTACCGGTTATTGCCGGTTATTCAATCGAGTGGGTTGAATAACCGTCAGTTACCCATTTTAGGCCCTCGATGAGTACTCGCCCCAACCAGTTTGCGAACTAGTGTCTCAGTTTGGGTGCTAGTGTCTCAATCTGGGTGCTAATGTCTGTCTGGTTTGAAATCTGAGTCATTGAACTGCTTTCTGAGTCCTTGTTTTTTCATGTCTTACTTGTGTCTGATTTCTTGAAACTGAACCTGTGTGCTGAAAGTATTATGTGGATGCCCCTTCTTTTGAGGGTAGTTGTTGACCTGTGCAAGAATTGCCCTCAAAAGAAATAGCTCTGCAAAATATGTTAGCCGAAGCATATATGATAACTGTGTGATAGTCCAATACAATGTGCAAACATAACATCAAAATGTAAGAGAATCTGAGCATAAGTATGTAATATAAGACGTAGGTTGTATCTAACATTACACGAGTGCCAAGATAGATGTAATCAATGTGTATAACAACAAATTTGAGTAGCTATTTAGGGGGATGGGGCATGATGTCCATCACAGAACCCAAGTAGGAAGGGTAGATGCATGAGGTCCCTCATGGCATCAAAAATTGGTGTGCGTAACAAACAAAGACAAGTGTCATGGTCATGATGCATACAAGAAAACATACATACAAAACACGTAAGACATGCAAAATAGGCCAAGGGGCCACAAACAAGGGACATTGGCACATGTGACTAAATCTGAAAAAAGAAGACATACAAGGACATTCAAATGTCCACATACACAAGCAACAAGCAAAGTGGCTTAGATTTAAATGAAGGACATGTTCAAATGTTCGTATACATGATTAGGGAAACACACACAAGAGACATGGGCACATGCCCAAGGCATACATGAATAGAAGTGGCGTAGAGCCAAAGAGCAATGGCATATTCAAATGCCCTTGAATAGAAGAAGCATATGAAACACAATCAAGTCTAAATTAGGAAAGCTAGAAATGAAAGTATGTATGAATGTAGTACAAATCTATATAAGAGCAAGGGATGTACATATGTTGAGTCTAAACTAGTGATAGTCGGCAAAAGTTTTGAGTATGAGTAGCAATGATCAATATCAAGATATATCAATGTGTAAACTGGAATATAATGAATTTAAGGATAGAACCTGGTAATACAACTGTGTATGAGATGCCCTCAAGTGAGCAGATGTATCAAATGAATAAACCTGGATCGGTGAATATGCCCCTAGTGGGAAGATGATAGCAAGTCTGGAATAGTGTGGTGGACATGAGTCTTGTAAGCATTTTGCAAGCACTTGACAAGAACAAGTGAAGCATATATGTATGATAAAACCGACTATACGAAGATAGCTAGCATATGTAGTGTTTGGAAAATATAAGAAATATAAACATAACAATGCATACAATCTGTAATTTTTGTGTTTTCTGAGTAATATTTGAATGTTTTGTGTTTTGGCATGTTATATTGTTTTTTGTATTTTCTGGATATAAGCTATGTACAAGCAAATGAAAATAAATTATGTACAAGGAGCAAGAGAGAAGAACGTATGTATAAGTAAATATTGGAAATGTAAATGAAACAATATACAAGCAAAGTGTAATGTCTCTATAGACCCAAGAGCACATCTATGGGATGTGGATAATCAAATAGTGGATCAGGTGGAAGAACATTCAGTGTCGAATATTAAATCTGTCCAAACTCAAATAAGTCATCGTCGTCACGGTCATCGTACCGATCTGTATGTATTAGTGGAGCCTTATCCTTGGCATAAGTCTAGAGTCTGTGCATCCAAATGGCATGCTGCTCAACTGTGTAAGATGCCTCTCGCGCAGTCCCAAGGTAAACCATAGTAGATCACAAAGTATATGTGTGGAACCTGTGGTTCTCATCTATGTCATCGTGTAAGATGCGAACCATATGTCCATCGTGAGTGAATGTCAAGCATCTGTCTGACTGATCAACTATGGCATCCATTGCCTATAACCATGCACTTCCAATTGTAACCTATAGATGAGTGTCCCTACTCAAAATGAGGAATAATGTATTGGCCGTTTTGGGGCCGCATGCAACCGGTAATGTAATATGTCCAATGGAATCCCGACAGTGTATAACATGCTGTAGTTCTCTCCTAATGACCAATGTGGTGTAAAAATGCCAAAGTGCAAGTGTTAGGATCAGAATGCTTATCTATAGCCACATGGGGAATGTATTTGTCTGCCACAAAAATCTGTATAGTCAATGGATCATTCCGTGAATGTCTGTGTCGGTGACGACTATGTTGCGATGCTCGTATCTATGAAGGAGCTCGTCTCGATGATGGTGGTCATGTCAGTGGAGGCTGTATGATCTTGATAATGCCTTTAGCCTTAAATTTATTTAGTTTATGTTGTAATGTTGAGCATGTGTCTGTATCATGACTTGTGAGTCTATGAAAGTGGCAAAAGGGTTGACCTTCCTGTGGTGACAATTTGCTGACTGATCTGTGTCAGATTGTGGGTAATATCATCAATCCTCTATCAAGTAGTATCTATAAGATTTGGTGCAATCTATCCTGTGAACTCCCTGCCTAAATCTATGTGACTGAATTGATATCCATGGATGTAACCATATGTACTGAATGGAGCAAGGGATTTGCTGTTAATTGTAGCTGAGTATGGGAATTTGTAGCTATAGAATCCTGAACAAGTGGTGCTACTAGTGTAGGGTAGGGTATGAGTGCCTTTGAATTATCTCTGTACTCTCTTGGGCCCATCGGTGTCAAACTTAATCCGCATAAATAATCATCAATATCTATAGGTGGTTGATCCTCCTTTGTAGTGCCTGTGAATCCGTGTCAGAATTATGAATGTAAACCTCTTATGAATTAACAAGTAGTGGTAACTGTGCTGTAAGAATTTCATCTTCTACCTTGGGTGAGGATGTCGATACTATGAGAGGCTGTTCCTCTATCATCGGCGAGGGTAATTGTGTTGAAGGAGGTTTTGGAGACGGTATATGAATAGTCTTGCTAGACTCCCCCGCCTCATATGTATGCATCTGTGCAATGGGAATCTTGTGAGGTGGGGATTCGATGAGAACATGAGGTGTCCCATCTGATGATGTACTCGGGGTAAGAGGTTCGGCGAGCCTATAATATCTAAATGGCTGATTATTTGCTGGATATGTGTATAGATACTCGTCATGCAAAAATTTGACAGATCTGTGAAGAGTGGAAGGTACAACCTCCATAACATGTATCCAAGGTCTCTCGCGCAATAAGTTATAATGCATATGATTTGGCATCACCTGAAAGTGTAGGTAAGGTTTTTGGTCCCACTGTGATGTCCAATGTAATTGAACCCAATGTCTGTCTAGGAATGTCATCAAACCCTTGGATATTCTTATGTCTTTTGAATAGATGCTATATTTACCCCCATGGTTTGTAGAAATGTGAGGTTACATATATTGAGTCCTGAGCCACTGTCGATGAGAACTTGTTTAATAGCTATGTTATTGATTTGAGCTTGAATGAAAAGTGCCAGATTCTGATCAATTACTGATTGTGAAGGCAAGTCCTCATTGGAAAAAGATATCACATCCTCCACATCCTTTATAGTGTTCATGATGGATGCAGAATAAGATGGCTCGGTATCATGAGGCATGTACGTGTGAGTAAGTGTTTGAAAAAGAACATCTTTGAAAATTGTTGCTTTTGGAAGTAATTGCAATATAGATATTATGGTCGGTGTATTTCTCAATTGATCCACTATATCAAATTCTCTTTGCTGATCTCTGGTTCCCGTTGTAGTGTGCTGGGGACGAGGAGGGATGGTAGGGTTACGTTGCTCCTGTATACGTTGAGGAGGCACCTTGCTCTGCTTAGTGACAGCTCGGACCATGGGATCTACTATTTGCTGTGGGCGAGTAGTAGAGGCGGGATGGGAGCATAGATAATCAAGAGGTCTAGGTGGAGGCAGAACAAAAGGAGTCCTCTAAGCCCTCTATCGTCTAGTAGGAATTGGATGTAACTCAAAGTGAGCCATATAGCAATGATCCACAAAAAAATGGGACTCACGTGATGGAGGACCAATGTGTAAAATACGCTGAGCTCTAACCAAGTCCATGATAGAGTAAATTTTAACATACATGTGTACTTTTCTATAGATAATTGGTAATAAACATGCTAAGCAAAGTACAAGGCTTTGTACTATGAAGTGAAAGATGGCTTCCGTCATGATAATCATGGTAATAAGTTGTAAATTAAGATTGAGTAAATGCTGGAAATGTGAACCCTAGGGTAATCTAGGGTTAGGGTTTTTAAATTAGGGTTGCTTTGCAAAAAATTAAATTGTATTTAAATAAAAGAAACCCTAATGTGATATTGATTTAATGAGCTAGGTTATGCCAAAAAATTAGAAAAACAAAAGTTTATAACCCTAATTTAGTGCACAAAAAATTGAAGAATGCAAACTAGGGTTTTAAGCAATATTCGAATAAAGTTGGGTTCACCAAATGTTTTAACCTTTTAGGGTTTTTACTATTGTAAATCCTAAGTTGTCTAAATCAGTGAAATAATAAGCACTCAATAACCACTGATTTGTTATAGAATTTGACTTGCTTTGACTTTTTGAAAATAGTAATAAATATGTGCAAATAAAGATTTATTTGGAAAACACTTGAGACGGAAGATCTGAGTGTTGAAAACTAAGATACGAACAAGTCTGAGTGTCATCAATAGGATCCTAGAGTTGGTTCTTCTCCTAGACAGTAGTGCCACACTTGGATAGTAGTGCCATGTGGCTTAGTGTTTTGAAAATGGCGCTAGTGTTCTGTATGTAGGATTGTTCCTAAATTTTTGGTGTACATGCGCCTGTGTTTCTGGGTTCAATTCCTACATGCACGAAGTCTGGAACGCTGTAGTGTGCCTATAGCAATTGATTTATGATGCAAACCCTAATCTTCCTTGCAAGTATGACATGAGTTGAAAATGTGTGTTCGTTAGTAAGATAGGTTGGACATCCTCAACACCCCGCTGTGAAGAAAGTTGGTTATATACCAATATTTTGAGGAGGGATCAAGCCCAATGTAGTTCTCCCACCTAAGTGTTTAGTGCAAGTGCAAGTGAATGCTAGAATGATAGTGGTTTTGAATGCCTTAAGTGTGTTTGAGATTGGAAATCTTGAAAATTTGGGCTTAGGGCAGCTGTAGATAGTATTATGCAGAAGTAGGGCAGAATAGGGATTAATAACCTTGATTTTGCTCAACTTGTTTCTTATTTGAATAGGCTTTTTGCATCCATTTTCTATATAGTGGATAGAGGTCTAAAGGTCATGTATTTATAGTGTTCCGTAGCTTGTGCGGATAATAAAATGTTCTTAGGCCGACCTTATGAGGGTTTAACGTTTGAAATATATCCGTTCGGGAGAGTTAGGGTAATAGACACTAGTGCCATGTTGGGGACACTAGCGACATGCGGCTCTAGTTTCCTTAATGTGGCACTAATGTCCAGCTAGTAGGCTGGTGGGCACGAAGGGCTAGTATTTGGGAATGAAGGTCTGAGATTGTGTTTTAGATGACTAGGGACGCCTGTGGTCCGCACAAACACTAAAAAAATGTGATAAAAGGCTCTAGGATAGGTCAAGGCTAAGCTGGGAATAGGTTGTCTCAAGTAGCACTCTTAGCATTCAAATACCACTTTTAGTTGTTTACACCTGTGAAGAGGAGTCCTAGATGCAAGCCACAACGCTGAACTATGCTCCAAGCAAACCTGCAATGGAACATATGCAATATCAGTCTTAAGATGAATATCAAAGGGTAAAAGACAAGAAACTAGAGAGTGAAGGAATGAATACACCTGATTGAGTACGTAAACCGTTGTGCTTTCCTAGTGCAAAAATTGGTGATTGTGTCAGCTTGTATCGTTGGAGTTTTCATTGATGTTGAATAGCTTCTGTTGGACTGTGCATGCCCCGATCCTCATTGATGGGTGAGTGTGCTTAAGAATTGAAGGTGTGCATGACTCCATCATCGCATACCGAGAGATAGTGAAGTAATTTGGAATCCCTATATGAATCCCAGTAGATACTTTTGGTGCAAAAATTGGTGAAAATACTGGTGCAAATAATGAACCAACCACAATAGATGGAATAAGGTTCAATTTTGGTGTATGGTCCAGGTTTGGTGTATACAGTGTGGAGAACGACATGAATTTGCCATTCCATCTCCAAGACTAGTGCAAAAACTGAGTAAAGGGGAAGCAATGTGCCGCACACATGCCCCCAACTGACATCCAGTGCATATAGATTCTAAAATTGATTAAAGCAACTGTGATTCTGAGCAAACTTGTGTGCTAACTTGGAACAACTTGCCGTGCATGATTTCCCCCAAATTGAGCAAGTCTGAGATAAAACTGAGTAATTGTGGAAACTGACTGTGAAACTGCTGAATACTGTTATGAGTAAAATGAGGTTTTGAGAAATTTTGGAAATGCTTGTTTTTTAGGCCCTTGGACAACAGCGTTGGGAAGGACATGAGCAATGCTCTCTTGTCTAGTGTGGTGCTCCTGTCCAAAATGACATTCTGTGTATTTTCTGACCCTAAAACTATGGCAACTGTTCAATCATTGTTAAACCCTGTTTGTATACTGATCTAGGAAGTCTAGTCTCTAAGATAAACCTCTGTGAATGCCCCTTCTTTTGAGGTGAGTTGTTGAGCATGTGCAAGAACTTAACTCAAAAGAAAAAGTTATGCAATAGGTTGTTGTGATGTAAAATGTAAATTTGAGTAATTTTGACATGGAAAAATCATGTATGTAAAACTGATCATGGTAATAATGTAAGATGCATGTGGAAACAAGCATTCATAGTGTGTCTAGATATATGTGACAATGAAGCACGCAAATAATTGATCAATTGAATATATAACGTTGATTAGAACTACTTAAGGAGGAATGCATGATATCCATCAAGGCATTAGAAGGGCTAGGTGGATGCATGATGTCCATCATGGCATCTAAATCTAAGCAAAGAAACAAGCAAGGTGTCATGGTCATGATGCACACAATGAAAGAGTACATGCACAACACAAAACACACAATAGAAGGCCAAAGGGCCACATACAAGGGACATGTTCAAATGCCACTCACTTGAATAGAAAACATATACAAGGACATATTCCAATGCCCTCACATGCATAGAAGCAAACAAATGAGGCTTAGAAATATTCCAATGCCTTCATATGTTCAAATGTCCATACACGCATAAAAGACGCACAAAAAGACATGTTCAAATGTTCTCACATGCATACAATCAAAGATATGAAGGCTTAGAGCCACTTGAACATGACATTCAAATGTCCTCAAAGCAAATAGAGAATGTGTACAATATATAAAGTTAAGAAAACAATATAAAAACATGTACGATTATGTAATTTGATCAACGAAAGTGAAATTATAACCTGAGCATATTCAGTAATTGAGGTAAACAATAGTATTTCATAATGTTAGTGAGTGAGCAATATCGAAAGATGTAATGCTATGTAAAGATCTGAGCTGGGAGTAAGATAATGTGGGCAAAGAAGGATAAAACCTATGTATACCATCCCCCCAGTGAGCTAACTGATGAATGTACATGTTGTAGAAACCCTGTGTGTAATATGGAACTAAGTGGTGACAGTCTGAGCTCACTGGGATGACAACGGGGTGAGGGACACTAGAGCAGTGCTGTCCTCCATAATGCTTCTGTTTAAATGCAGTTTCTGAGTGTGTAACAGTGAAATTCCCTGCAACTGAATTTGGAAATGGTGTTCTATGTAATCTGCAATCACTTAGGTACACTGGGGAAGCATGTATGATATAAAAATGGTTAAAACAAGTATTGAATAATTGTGCACAACTGAATTGATGTATGATAAAGTACATATAAGCATGCACAAGTCCTGATTTTGGTATTTTCTAAAATATTTTACTATTTTTGTATTTTTTTAGATATATGAATGTCAATATGATATGATAATCTAGAAATCAAATAGCACATCCAAGGGATGTGGATAATCAAAAGGCCGATCTGGTGGTAGATCATCAAGTGTTGGGTATTGAATCTGGCCAAAATCAAATAAATCATCATTGTGGTCATCATACCACTTGTGCTCTATAAGTGTAGCCTTGTCTTTGGCGTTTTTTGGAATCCTATGCATCTGCATAGCATGTTGCTCGACTGTGTAATAGGGGCCTCGTGTGTCGTTTTGGGATAATATCAAATTAGATATTGGCATGTCATTTCAGAGTCTATGATTGTCATCAAAACCATCATGGAGAATACGAATAATGTTCCCGTCGAATTTGAATGTGAGACATCTTTGTGCTCTATCCATTGTAGCTTCCATTTCTTGTAACATTGTACTACCAAATGTAGCCTCTATCTAAGTTCCGGTGTTCATGACGAATAGTAGGGTGTTCAGCACCTTGGGGCCACATGTAATTGGTACTGTAATGTGGCCTATGGAATCCTGGCAAAATATAACATGTAACTCATCATGGTCATGCCCTATATGCTATAAAAATGCAAGTGTACATATATTTGGACCCGAGTCCTCATCTATGGCTATATGTTGTCGATATTGATTCTCATTGAAAACCTGAATAGTCAAGGCATTATTCCTAGAATGTTTGTGGTTTCTACGTCCTTGAATCTATTGTGGGGCCTTAATTGGCTTAGGTGGAGGTTGTATGATCTATATAGTGCCCTTAGCTTTATACTTGCCAAGTTTATGCTGTAATGCTGAGCATTTATCTGTGGCATGTCCTGTGATTCTGTAAAAGTTACAAAAGGGCTTACCATCCTGATTTAACAAGTGGCTAACAGATGTGGCGTACTGTGAAATATCCCAAAATAGGATAAAACCTTGAATTCTGCAATTCCTACAAAACCTTAGCCAAATATTGTTTTTTCTGATTTTTATACAACAAACCCTAGCTGTTAGAAACTCAAAATTAGCATTAAAATATGTCATACCGTACGAACCAAGTAGGAAACCCTACAAACAAGATTAGCCCCTTCAAAATGGAAATTACCCTTCAAACCCTAGGCATCCCAAGTCTAAAAATTAATAGCCCTTCTTGCAGATGTACTAATGCTCAAAACCATCCAATTTATATTCAGAAAATTGCCAAGAAAATACACAATATTAATGGTTGTAATAAATGCTTTCACATGGAAATATGATGCTGAGAAATGCCAAAATATTATTGAATAATCACACCAGTATTATTTTAATTTATGAACATATTTGAGGTCCAAATAACCTTCAAAACCCTCTCAAAATCAGGGATAAATGCAGAAATAATTATAGAAAATTTAGAATAATGTTTAGGCTTGAAATAGCCTATCAAACCCTACAAATAATGTCCAATCAAATCGCCCAATGTTGGAATTAAATGTTTAAAGCCCTAAATCCAATGCAGCCCTACAAGTAGGGGTCTTCAACATGAAAAACAGAATTTTAGTGCCTTCAACCCTAGTCGCCAACCTCCTAGGGCAACTAGCAACTCCCAAAAGCAAGTCGCCAATCTTCAACACTTTTTTTTGTATTTTTTTTTAATATTATGCTCAATGGCAACCTCTAGATGATGCTTCCCCCAAACGAGGAATGAGGGTTTTCGTCCCCAATCCTTTCTTGGCCTTGAAGGGTTTCGTCTTCAAGTCCTTGGTTAAGCGTTTCGTGCTTAGACCATAAATTTTGAATATAATCAATTACATAACCCTTTCACACGATCCCTCACTTGCCTTGATACTCTCCCCCAAAGGGGTGCATCCCAATTTGAGGGAAGAACTTTTTCAAATTATAAAAAGAACACTCCTTTTAATCCACTCAAGTGGCTTGGGCATCCATGAACTTTAAAAGACCACAACTTAAGTGAGTTTCATAATAATAAAGTACTTTTGCAAATGTTCTTAAGAAACCCAAAGTGTTTCCGTTCTTTATTTTTCCCTTAGCCCCTGGGAAACAAATCAAGGCGAAGGGTCTTCAATGGCTCCACGATCAAAAGGGGGACATGACATACTGTTGGCAAGGCTATCAATCCCCTGTCAAGTAACATCTATAACATCACATGTAGTGTATCTTGTGCATTGTTTGCCTATATTTTGATGACTGGTTCAATATCCATGGATGTGATATTGTTTACTGAATCTAAGAATGGCGGTAAAACTATATGTGGGATGGCACATAACTAATAATAAATGTTATTTCCCTTATCTGTGTTAGTAATGACTGTGTTCTTTGTATCTGTATGTACTGGTATGATGGCCTTAGAATCATCTCGATATTCTCTTGAGCCCATTGGTGTGAAATTCAAACCACAATTAATCATCGGTATTCATTGTAATTGCATTTGTGTCTTCCTCTGAAGTAGCCTCAGAGTCATTATCAACATTTTTAATGTAAAAATATTTTGGATCCTCTGAATTTATCAATAAAGGTAACTGTTGCATATGTTCCTCATTGTCCACCTTGGGTAGTGACCTCTATGGTATGGTGGTATTTGTGGACGGTGGTTGAGGATTATTTGTGCTAGACTCACCAAAATCATATGCATGCATATGCTCTATGGGAATAATCTATGGTGGTGGCACTATAGTAGGTTGGGGTGTCCCCAATGGTGATAAACTTTGAGTAGTAGGTTCTGTAACCTTGCAATATCTGAAGGGTTGATTGTCGGCTGGACAAGTGTACAAATATCCATCATGGAGAAACTTGATACATTGGTGCAAGGTAGAAGGTACGGGCTCCATGCATGTATCCATGGCCTACCCACTAGCAAACTGCAATGCAAATGATTAGGCATTACCTGAAACTGTATAGATAGGGTTTTTGGCCCCACTGTAATATCCAATGTGATAGAACCCAAAGCATGGCATGGCACATGATCAAATCCTTTGATATTCTTATGTCTTTTGAATGGATGCCATGTTTTTGCCCATTGTTTGCAAAAATGCGAGTTTGCAAATATTAAGCCTTGAACCATTGTCAATTAGGACTCTTTTGATGGCGGTGTTGTTGATTTGAGCTTGTATAAATAATGGTAAATTTTGATCAATGGTTGATTGTGACAACAAATCATCATTGCCAAAAGAAATAACATCCTTAATATCCTTCAAAGTATTCACAACAGATGCAAAATAAGAAGGCTTTGTGTCACGAGGCATAGATGTCTAATTCAATGCTTGGTAAAGAATATCCTTAAAAATGGTAGCCTTCTGAAGCAACTCTTAACATAGAATCTTAGCTAGTGTATTCCTTAGTTGATCAACACTATCATATGCTCTAGTTTGATCTCGTGGTCTCGTGGATTAGGTTGGGGACGAGGAGGAATTGTCTAAATGTGTTCCTCCTATCTTGGCTAAGGGCGTACTCGACCTTATCTAGTAACAACAGCTTGGACCGTAGGATCTACTATAAGCCTAGGGCCACTAGTAGGGGCGGGATATGAGCGAAGATAGTTCGAGGGTCTAGGTGAAGGAGGAACAAAAGGAACCATCTAAGCTCTCTGACGTTTAGTCGTAACCGGTGGTAACTCAAACTGAGCCATACAACAATAATCTCCGTAGAATGGTTCACCGATAGGGTGTGGACCAATATATGATGTAATCTATGTTGGAATATGATCCATCAATGGGCTTACATACATGTGCAAGCTTTTACAAATAATAGGCAAGGAACATGTGAATAGCACCAAGAAACATAGCACTAGGAATTGATAAATAGGCTTGATCATGATAATCATGGTGAAGTAGAGAAATCAGGCAAACAAAGACCCGAAACCCTACTAGAGGAATGAAAATGGAAGGAAACCCTAATGGTAAGCTAGCGTTTGCAATATTAAATAAATTAGGGATTGACATAGATTAATAGGTGTATATTTATATATTCTAATGGAAGGTGTATATATATACACCTTCCGTTAGAATGAATACACACACACACACATGTACATATACATATATATACACCTATATATATGCATATATATACACACCTATTAGAATACATATTTATGTATATATATTTTAATGGAATATATATATATATATATATATATATATATATATATATATATTCTAATGGAAGGTGTATATATATTGCTTCCTTTAGAATACACACACACACACACACACACACACACACACACACATACATATATAATTTCTTCAAAATATTAAATGCAAGAAGGTTCAATGTTCCACATCCTTATATAGAACTTAAAGTTTAAATCCCGTTGGGAATTTCTCCTAGCCATTCAAGCAAATATAGGTTTATCTTCGCTCTCCCAAGCTTGTTGGGCCATTACTTGGGGAAATTTGGTTTAAAGAACATTACACATATATTTTAATGGAAGGTGTATTTACATATACACCTTCCATTAGTGTGTATATATGTATATATTCTAACGGAAGGTGTATATATAAATATATAGACCTTCCATTAGAACACACACACACACCCCCCTTCCATTACTCTAAGTCAATCCCTAATTTATTTAATACTCTACCTTAAGATATTCATTCTTTGACGCCTTAATTTCCCTTGGCTTAAACCTAACCTTAAGTCTTTATATTCACAATGCTCCATTTAAGCCGAGATCTTATGATAGCAGCTCACTGATTAAAGTAACGCCAATATATATTGGCGTTACTTTAATCAGTGAGCTGCTATCATAAGATCTCGGCTTAAATGGAGCATGGTGAATATAAACATATATATATTGGCGTTACTTTAATCAGTGATATATTGGCGTTACTTTAATCAGTGAGCTGCTATCATAAGATCTCAGCTTAAATGGAGCATTGTGAATATAAACATATATATATTGGCGTTACTTTAATCAGTGAGCTGCTATCATAAGATCTCGGCTTAAATGGAGCATTGTGAATATAAACATATATATATTGGCGTTACTTTAATCAGTGAGCTGCTATCATAAGATCTTGGCTTAAATGGAGCATTGTGAAAGGAGCATTGTGAAAGTTGACTAGCATGGGCTCCCCAATTTAAACTTAATGATGACAAGGATGACTTGGAATGTTCTTTAAACCAAAATGCTCCAAGTAATGACCCAACGAGCTTGGGAGAGCAAAGGTGAACCTATATTTGCTTGAATGCCTAGGAGAAATTCCCAATGGGCTTTAAACTTTATAAGGGTGTGTAACATTGAACCTTCTTGCACTTGAGATTTTGAAGAAATTAAATGCAGTAAACGATGTTTGCAATGTTATCCTCCAGGGTTGTAAAGATAAACCAAGGGTCATCCTTGGGCTAATAGAATCATTGAACAAAGAAATAAGTTGTAACAGTTGTGTATGTCAAGCCAAGGTTGGACACAAAATCCTTGCCAAGAGTTATGTAAAGTGGTAGGGTGCATGTGTCATAATTGTGATGTCATTTGCATGTCTTTAGAAGAAGCTTTTAGTTCCTATTTCTCCAGATTAGTTGATTAGCTGTGTTTTAAATGGTAGCACGAGGAGAGTGCTACAGTAGTCACCTTTTCAAACATTGATTAAAAAAGCACACTGGTACATGATTTTTGACCATGTAACATGCAGTATATAAACTAAATCTTGGTGTACTCTAACCAATGTCTTAGTTCAGAACAAGCATTCTCCATTCTAACACGTCCCATTTCCTAGAAATGTTCAAAATTTTCCACAAAAATCATACCAAATAGCCAAGTATTATCCATAGCCCACCCAAGTTCCAAACCCGGTGGGCTCTGATACTTGTCATTTGCATAGTTTCACAGGCCTATTAGGTTGGGAGCCCCGTATTGTCGTGCCTTCAAGAAATATCTAACAATATTGACAAAGATGGAGGCCAGGTTCAAGTCCTAGGTGAATTAGACAAAAAGGAACCCTTCAGTCATGGTATCTAAGCCTATATGCTTCCCTTCCACTAAGGAAAAGCACTAGCTTAAAGATTAAGGCAAGTATTAGATGCCAAAAAGTCTTTACTTCCTTACATCGTGTAAGTAACAAGACACATTATCTTACCTAAACTTTCACAAGGTTTTGAGACATTTTTTTGGTCTTCAGTTGTGATTTTGTTTTTTGCATCACTCCCTTATTAAAGATTTATTAGTTAAGCCACCACAGTTATACTTCTACTAGATATCGCCAGCCACAAACATAATTTTTTAGAACGATACCCTCCTGCACTTAATTTTCATCTTGTAATCCTAGAGGAAAGTTATCTTGGGCTATTTGTTGGAGTGAAAAATATTTCAATTAATTATCATTTGAAAAATGCTAGACAAACGTGCATTTTTTGGTCATATGTTTCTAGTAATTCTAGTGATTTTAACTCCAAGACACTAGAAATACTGATGTACGTGATCCTATTTCAACTTATCTGTTTACATTCACGAGTTTGCACATACACTTTGGTTTAATGAGACATTCTTTGATCCCCATCTATTAAATATGGTGTAGGTGCTTTTGCCCAGAAAAAATGCACATGCCTCACATTTTAAAGTCCTCTTCTTCTTGCCTCTTGACATTGAATTGTGTTGCTTTTTAAAATTATGTTTTCTTGTCTCATGTTTCAGCAATGAATATTATTCAAGGAGATTCTGCCATGCTAGCTGTTGGTAGAAACGATATCCCGTTGGTGTGTGTTTGCAGTGTATATCAATGGGTTGAAAGAGTCCATTAAGATGTATGTCAAAGCCCTGTAGCCAACTATTATTGCTTCTGTCATTCAGCAAACAAAAGCATATTAAGATAAAGGGAGAGCTAAGAAAATAAAAAAATTAAATTGTCTCTTACTTATATTGCTGTAGAGTCAAAAGAACTAAAAGTAGATTCTGATACTATTGCTAATTCATGCTTTCAAGGGATTGGTTTCATCTCCAAAGTTGGTTAAGGGACACAAGTGCAAGGCTTCCAGAAATATCCACATGATTGAGTTGGTAGAAGAATATAAGGAGATGGGAATCATGTTCATGAAGAGGCAACATAAATAGAGGAGGAAAATACCCATGTGGAGTGTCCAAGAAAATCAAGAAAGCCGGTTATCTCCCATGCTGATGCAGGAGCATCATCAACTTCATGTAAATTTGATGTTGATAAGTCTACGTCTGGTCTTGAAGGTCAATAAGAAGCTATGTCATGCTTCATTTTGGATTAGAACAATCATAATTGTGTGTTGAAAGGTCATTTACGACTCTTTGGAGGCATTGAAGTCATCGGGTCTTAAAAAATTGCTTTTTAGATGTGTACTACATTTTCCCGCCAAAATGCTAGATTTGAATATTTGAATTTGAGTTTCATATTTGAAGGGGTGTGAGTGAGTTGTTGGTCATGATCTTGATTCCTCATGGTCTAGGAAATGTTCCTAGAAGACTTATCCACCTTGGATCATCATAAATCATGTATAAATCTCTTTTAAGGTCAAATACTAAAGAGAGCTAGTTGTCTACGTGGGAGAAGGGCTAAAATTAGCATGTCGATAAGTCTTAAGACTGTTGAGATATCTTAGCAAGGAAAAACCAAGTTTAGATATTTGTGATAGAGCTTCGAACCACTTCAGGAGGAGCTCAAGATAGCCAAAAGATGGGAGTACATAGGAAAAAGGGATAAGAAAGGAGTTGCAGGTCTAGAAGTAACAGCCTGTGTGTGAAGCTGAGGTGTGGCAGGGGTCTGAATGTAATTCTCAAGCATAAATAAAGGAAAGAAGACCCATTTTGATTCTTGGTGTATTCCCAGATACTATAGACAAGTAAGTTCACGATTTTAGCCTGTTATTGGATGATATCTCGTGTTTATATGATGGTCTATAAAGCTTTAAAGGCTGAGAAACAGTGTTTGAATAGTACAGTCTGTAAAAGAGATGTTTTCATGTATTGTTGGTGAATGTTAAGGTTGATCAATAGTTGATGAAGTAAGAAGGATGTATGTAGACCTTTATCAAGGCAAAAAGAAACCCTGAAAGACGGTAGATCCTAAACCATTGGTTCTAAAGTGCTCTCTGTTCTGAGTTTTTTAGGACTGTGTTACAATTAAATAAGAAAGTTGTCATTTTGTCATCATTTGGGTTTGTTCAAAGGCAAATGATCATTGGAGAAGGTGTCTAGGTCTGGGGCCGATCCAAATCAGTCATTATTTTGTTTGGAAAGCTTGTTTAAATCCTTAAAACCAAATTTGCTAGCTGTCGGCCTCTGTTCAGGCCTGCCTAGGGTTTCGAGAGAAAAATATTCATAACTCCAAAAGTAACCTCGGGAATTGGTTGAAACTTGGTGGATAGTTAGGGTGTGATGTTATGAAGGTGTTCCAATTGATTTCAAGTCTTGAGGAGCTCTAAATGAAAAGATATAGACTGAGTTTATACAGGCCTGTAGAAGTAAAAGAAAAACAGGGTTGGAAGCATGGAAACTTACTTATCTCCTAAACAGTTGATCCAATTCCTTTGAAACTTGGTATGTAGGTGCTATAGAAGTATCTTAAGAGGATCTAAACATTTTCAGGAGTTGAAAGACTTATTTGAAGGAGATATAGGTGACTGTGACAGAACACCTACAATTAGGCAATTAGGCCTAAACAGGGCTAGAAAAGTAGTTGTCAAGTTTTGATTAAAGTTGCAGAGGGTCATAGAACCTATTCCTTGACTTGCATGATATGTGAATGAGTGTGTGAAAAACATTCATTGATCTTAAATGTTCAAGTTGTGATCCAAAACCTCATAGACAAATCAGGCCTAGACAGACCTTAAGAACAAGGCTTAAAAGGGTGAATTAGCAAATTTCCTTGAAACTTCATATACAGAGGACATTTGGAATATTGTTACCTGATATGTGAAATGTGGAATGAATATCTGAGGTCATTATATAAGGTTCTAGACTGAGTTCAAGTTTTGAAGTGATAGCAGAGCTAGTAGTTCTAGTAGAAAGGCTAAAAAGCCTATTGAGTTCAAGACAGTCTATTGAGTGTTTGAAACATGAAAGAAGGTAAAGTAATCTGTGTTTGAAGTTTTTACTGTATTTTCAAGAGTTGTTAATCTCTGTACTTTCACATTAAGGTCAAGATTTTTTGTGGAGTCCACAATAAGAACCAAGACTACTAGTCAAGACACCAAAATTGCAGACTTGAGGGACAGAAACCAGACTAAAGGAAAGGCATCAGATCAAAATACTGATAAAAGTGGCAATCAGGCATAAGGTGAAGTATTATGACTCAATCAAAGAAGGTAAGAAGACCTTTATAAGTTCATTTTCATCAGGGAAAGAAAATGTTTTGATTGATATCATTATTAAGAAAGGTCTTAACAAGTGTTACAAGTAAAGATTGGTATAAGAAGGCTATAAAGCCTTAAGAACAGACCTAGAAGACTATTGCAAGAGACCTTGAGAGGTCTACATAAATGAGAATTGGCCATAAATAGAGTGAGCAAGTAGTCTAATTGTATCACATGCTGTCATGTTGGGAAGAACTTAATATCAGACCTTGAGAGTAAGAGAGCAAAGTGAAAGGAAGAATAGGGGTGGCCCTCATCAATTCCACATCACATGCTCGGAAATGTAGCAAAGTGATTATGAAAGCTCTTCCATCCTGTTTCGAATGATCTATCAAATCCAAAAAACTTTTTTTTGGTTCTTGAAATAGAAAAAATTTGGTATTTTCTTGAATAGCTTCTTTTAAACGAATTTCCGCTTGTTCCGTGAATGTCCTAGTAGAATGTATAATTTCTCCAAACTAGGATTTTTTCTTTAATAAATATTCGCACAACTTAATGGTAATTTTTTTCACTTGTACAATTTCTAATACATTTAGATATCCGTTCGTTCTAGTATAAATCACAACTATTTGTTCTTCCACTGTCAAAGGATCTGATTGAGATTGTTTGAGCAACTCACGTAGTCTTGACCTCCTGCCAATTGATCTTGAGTAGCTTCATCAAGATCAGATGCGAATTGTGCAAAGGCTTCTAACTTTGCGAGTTGGGCTAGCTCTAATTTTAATTTTACAACTACTTGTTTCATAGCTTTCATCTGCTGATAGACTCAAATTTTTTTGACATCCATGGGCCTTTGGCTTGTTACAAAATTTTTGGGTATAAATCTTCAATGACTATGATGGACTGCAATGGGATGATCACAGGGTTGAAATTGCAACTTGACAACCAAAATTTTAGTTCACATGAAATTTGACAAAGGATAGCAACTCATTACAGTAAAGGGCTACAAGCAGGGGCAAATAATTTTTTTTAGCTCAAAAATAGGACAACAACTAAGAAAAGGAAAATTCTTTACTATATTCCAATGTAACTCTATGAAAGGGATGTATGTCAAGGTCTAAATAAAAATCCCAAAATAGAAATTTATGTATAGCAACTAATTGATATGTTCTTCGGTAGGCTACTGTCAGATAAGGGGCAAAAACACATCATCAAGCTGCGACTAGGGTCCAAACTAGTAATTTTTCTTCCTTACAAGTAAATCTATTTAAGGATGGAATTGAAAAATTAACAAGTTATTGGATACAAGGCATACAATACCTGGCATGACTACTTTTTTATCTCTAGTGATGTTCTTGAGGAGGAAGGATGATTTATTCTACATGTGCAGTGACCACCAAGAATTGAATAAGAGGATCATTTAGCATAGGTATGCCATTCTACAAATAAATGAAATGCTTGATAAATTGTACGGGGCAACAATATTTACAAAGATTGATTTACAACCCAGTTATCAGTAATAAGGGTGAGGGATAAATACCAATACAAGACTTTTCAAACTTATTATGGTGACTATGAAGTCTGAACAAATGCCTTTGGAGTTAACTAATGCTTTGGCCATCTTTGAGGGTATACTAAATTAATTTTTTCAAGCCGTATTTGAGGAATTTTATTATGGTTTACTTGGAGGATGTCCTTGTTTATAGAAGTACATGGGAGGATTATTTGAGCACTTGAGACAAGGGTGATTTATAAAGTACTGCACACTTCGAAAGCTTTGGCAATGGGGAAAGAGGCTAGAGGGCGAAAAGCCCAAAGTGGTGGATTACATTTACTGTTCCTCTCTCGTCTTAACAAATGCTACAAGGTTCTTATGTGCTAAGTGGTTCCCTTGCCTTGTAATTATTACCAGCATACCCGAGGAAAAATGTCATTAATTTAATTACTACTCATGGAGTTAAAAACACATGGGTTAAATCCCACAAAATTAAAAAAAACTAAAATTTAAAAACAAAAAAGCCTGGGGAAGCCTTCAATTACTTAACAATTGAGAGTTTTTTTACATCATGTGTGGCTAAAATCTTTATTTGTAAAGGAATCAAATGCGATTTTGTAAAGTGTAAGCTTGTGTGCTTGGGATACATAATTAGTGAGTAGAGAGTTAGGTTCACATATTCTAATGCACAGCAAAGGGTGAAACTGTTTACATTCAATTAAGGCATTGCCCAAGATTCCATGCTTCAATTCACTCAAGTTATGAATTCAGATTTACTTATCTGAGATAATCGTAGTCCAGCATATCACAAGCCATCTACTCCACTAAGGAGACATCCACATATTACTGGAAACCAGCAAACATTTATGAAGAATATAACAACAAATATTACAAATAATCACATGCGGGGAAGAGCATAATCTTCCTCTAGATTAATCAATGTCTCATGTACATGGTGGAGTTCAATTTAGTAGCACTATTATCATTTACTTATACATTCAAAGGAGAACCAAAAGAGAGTGAGGTTGTGGCCTCCATTCCATTTATACCAATGCCTAGCCAACTATATCAGTGAACAATTCTAAACAAGAGCCAACTATATCAGTAAACAATTCTAAACAAGAAAGAAATTGGGGTCAATTTTAACAGTCAGAACAGTTACAACAAAAACATATAGCCTAGAGAGCATGCCACACGGTGTTGTATCTACCATCTCAACTATAATCATCACTGATCAGACTGATGGTCCGCTACTTGGTATTTGTAGTGATCCAAACAAAGTAAAATAATTGAAAAACTGTTTGTAAATATTTACTCCTATGTTGTGTATTATTCCTTTTGATGAAATTGGAGTGTCTAAAATAAAGGTGTAAGCTTTTATAGTTACACGATGAAATGTGAATTGAGCATTTAAGCGTGGAAAAGGATCAAATTCAGCACACACAATATCTACCTGGAGAAACACAATGTGGGAAAACTCCTGCAAGTGGGTTTATGCCCCCAATCCACCATTAACAAGAAATGCAAGGTTACAATATCACAATGCTATTGCATACAACCAAACACCTATTTCCCTTCTTCTGTATCTCCAAACATATTTTCTTATGTCTTCTCCTTTCTCTATCTCTGCAAACTGAACTCAAACTAGATGTATCAAATTGACAATTTATTTTCCTCCCAAGGCTCTTTTTTATAACCATTGAGTGGTCAAAATTTGACACAGAAAGCTCCAAACCACCAACCAACCAAATAGATGACATACCAACTGATCCATATTCCAAGCTGGGTGCCTGGCTTCAACTACTGTTTTATTCAAGACGTGTTTAGTCCTGAACGAAGCTGTTAGTGAGTTTGTTTATACCCGAACTCATTTCTGTGTTTCTGTGCTGGGGATGGGTTCTGTCATGTATGAACCTATTGTGAATTCATTAAGATAGATTCTGTCCAGCACGAACCTGTCTATGATACCTGCTGCGACCAAAAAGAACTTTCCAGATACTTACTTGAGCCTTCTTGCTTCTTCCTTGATGATATCCAGTCTTTTATTTTGCACTTAGAACACTTGCACAGTTCTGCCCTGATCTTACAAGTCTTAGACAGAAACTGATTACATAAGAAAATGATGCTCCAAGGGCCTTACAGGTTTCTTAGTGTCTTTACAGTACAGATACAAGATACATGAAGTGGATTTATATTACATCATGATTCAATTCGGATCAGTTTCTGAGATTATTGCATTTGTAATCACCCTTATATGATACTCCATAAAAAGGTCTTTTCAACTTAATATGTTCTGTCTGCTTAGTGCCATCAAGTGGTTTGGTGCATGTGTCGTCTTAACATGGAAAACACCTTTTTCCTTTCATTCAAATTGTGTGATTTTGTAAAAATCTTTATGTCTGTATTTTATGTCTGAAAAATGAACAAGAATTCTACAAGCACATAGACAGACAGGTACCTCTTTATTTGGAGTGAGTTTTTTATTGGATGTTGATTGTCTGCTAGAAAGCCTATCTGCGTTAATTTGGCTACCACAGAATTTGATTTCATATTTTGTTTGAATGTATCACTACTTGGTTTTCAGGCAGCTTTTTAATTGTGAATGTTTATTGATTTTATTGTTACTTGTGTTACGTTATTGTTTACACAGGCTTGAGGAAAGCTAGGAAAAAATTGATCTTAATTTAGGCTCGTTTTGTTTTCATTGCATGTGATTTTACGCCAAATGCATTTTAATGATTCATTGAGCTCCACCTGAATGGGAGAGGAATGCATGTTTTCACGGTTCTTTTTTTTTTTGCAAACATTTTTCTTTTACTGCCAACTTGAGAGCACTAACTTTCATTTAATTGGACTTCCACAGCGGCATTGAAAGTTTTGTCATATTTGCCATTACCATATTCCATTCTCAGCACTTTCCTAATTATTCCAAATCCATTAAGGGATGTTGTCTATGACTATGTTGCAAAGCACCGTTATGATTGGTTTGGAAGATCAACAGAGTGCATTGTACCAGACAATGAATTGCTTGATCGATTCATAGATAGAGACGAAATGTTGGAGAGACAAAAAAGAATTTAACGACTGGAGTTGGGAAGCACATTACTAATTAAATATATGGCAAAGCTGCATAAGCTCTGCTCAGTTTTTACCAAATGTGGATCAGGATTTCCTAATTTTTTTTGGTTTCACTTTTGAGAACTTTTGGAATTGTGTCCTTTTCGCTTTCCTCTTAAGCAACTGAGTTGAATTGAAAGTGAACATTTCATCTCTATCACGTCATGCATTGAAAGTGAAGACATTGAAGAGGTTATCTTAAGAGGCCCATTGATAAAATATTTAAAACATTAGGAGGAATATTTTTTAAAAATTTAGTCTCAAGTATTTGTTCAATCACTCTGTTTTAAACATCGGATTAAATAATTATCGTGGCTTTTGTATATAATTTTTGTGGAACGATCCTAGACTGGTTTCAAGCTGTTGGTATTTTACTGAATGGAAAAGTGCCCCTTGGGGTAAGGAACATGCGCATGAAGCACATTTATGTTGTTCAAATGTAAAGCGCGTGATGGTTTGCCAATGTCCTTTTATTTTTTTTCCTTGAAAAGTGTTATGTTATATTTACATTTGTGTCTAAGTCAGGAACCGAAAATTATAGATAAAAATATTATATGGTTCAGAGCTAACAAGCCTGGTTCCATAGAGTTCCCATCATTTTATCAAAAATTTTCCTATGGTCAAGAAGCAAAAAATTCTAACCAATGATAACCCAGCCAAATCAACTGTACATCTCAGAGCCCTAAGACGACCAAAATTGATTAAATAAAAAAAAAACAATCATAAATAGAGAAAAAGGGAACATGGCGTAAATATTGAGTTAGATTTTTTTTTTCAAAGACCATCCTATTGCACTCTTTAACTTCCTTTGTCCAATCTCTCAACTTTGTCCATCTTGAATACAATTTATGCAAGGCGTCTGTATCAACTTAACGCCTTCAAGTCCAGTCCTAAGAAAATATTTTAGCCTATGATGGGTGCTTGTAGACTCCAATATTATAGGTAAGTACCAGATTGACTTTGGTCATGTTACCTTTTCTATCCTCGTTTCAAGGTTCAGTTTAATTTTGATCTTTGGTGTTGTAATCCACTTCTTTGCTTCTGCCTTTAACAACGTTATGTACATCGGTGGAATGTGTTTTGAATTTTATATAAAGGGTTCCTTGGGGGTATCTAGAGAAATTTGTATGGTAGCAAACAATGAAATCAGAAAAAAAGGGACAAAAGAGAATGCTTAGAAAATTAATGATGGTTTTTCATCTCTATAAATCAGAAACAAGGGACAAAAGAGAATGCTTAGAAAAATAATGACATTTTTTCATCTCTATTTCTTGCATCATATATTTTTCCATTCTATACCCATGAAAGGCGATACGTTATTGTTTCAGCATGGAAGATATAATAAAAGTATGAACTAGTGTCTTTTTACTTTGGTTTTGTTTCCAAAGATTTCTATATCTATCAATGTATATTTTTTTACTTTTGACATTTTCTATTTTCTTATAAAGAAATCTGTATCTGTATATTATTTAATCTAACATTTAAATGTTAACGATTTCAGAGAATCTTTAATGTATTGTTTATATTTTTTGAAGTTTCTATAAAATTTATTTTTATTTTTAATGCCAATTAGTGTAGACAACTTCAATCCCCACCATGGGTTAATGTTCTTCTATAATTTGGTATCAAGATCAACCCAAGCACTAACAGGTGCAATATGTAATTATGTTTAAAGAGGAATAGATGCACAAGGTCGAGATGAGTATATTTATTAATTGATTGGTGGTTTCTTTGGACATGGACACCTCTAGTGTATGAACAATGTAAGTATTTAAAGGAGGAATGGGGATAAATAACCTGACCAAACTGATTGTTGATTGTTTTTGACATAGATGCCTCTATTATAGAAGCATCATCTTTCCAAAAGGGAAGATCACCATTCTTCGATGGACCATGCACAACATCAAAGTTTGCTTATCTGATAAATGGATCAAGATAGTTGTAAGACTCTTAAGTGGTTTTGGAGCTTGATATTTAAATTGCTTGTCACATGATTGACTTATGCATTGTGTTGATTATGCACTATTTGTAACATTCATTCTCCATTATTTTGCTTATAAAGCATTTGGAAATTAGTTTTTTTATCTTATTATATATCTTTAGAAAGAAAAGTTTAATCTATTATGTACGATCTTTGTCCACCTTTATTTTTTTTCTCACATTCATTCTTTTCAATGTTTTATTGATTATAATAATCTATGATGTGCGATCTTTGTCCACCTTTATTTTTTTTCTAATATTCATTCTTTTCAATGTTTTATTGATTATAATCTATTTGGGTTATATGTTTATTATTTTTAATCTGTTATTTGTTTGTTAGGTCCACTTAGGTTGTGGTTATCATCATTGTGATGTTTACTTAATGTTGATATAGACATGGCATATCTCTATGATGAGTTTTTCTGTTCCATTTGAGTTTTGTTTTTCCTTAGTCCCTCCGTCAATGACATGTTTCTAAGTGGATTGGTAAGGTTCAGTCCACTCTCAAACTTGGTCATGAAATTGAAATTAAGAGCACAAAATTTGAGCAACATATGAAGTAAATAATTAGAAATGTTTTAATAAACTTTCACAAAGGAGTCTTACATGTTAAATCAATGTATACTTGTCCATGACTTAAAAATTAATCATTAACTTCTTACATTTCATTAATTATTTTATCATTTTTATTTTTTTAAATGATAAATTAATTCTAACTATTGTCTTTTTTTACGCCAAATTTGGAATGCTTAATTTTGTCTCTTTTTCCCATATCTTTATTTTTGTTCATTATTTTGTTTTTAAATAAATTTGGCACACCGAATCAGTTGGAGCCCTATTTTTTAGATCACATGTTTTTCAAACTTTATGTAGATGTGCAATGTTTGTAACCCCATTTCATTGCTACAAGCAATAAATTTTGTAGGAACCACATGACATCCAATTTTTTTGATGATGAGTTTTCAGTATCTTGCTTCATGTTTCTTGGACTCATTTTTAGAGGAGATTGTTTTGGGGCTTATACATATGGTTGATAGCTTTAAGTGATAATTTTATTAATTGGAGGCTCCCATCATTTTATGACCATCAAGGTTTAGGATAAATTCTCCACATTACATTCCTATATTTTTGGGGATGTCATTTAGGGTGGATGATACTACCACTTTCTTTCAACATATTCTAGCTTCTCTCACTTTGAGATGGGAGTTGACATATTTAGCGATGCTATTTCAATTCTTCACTTTGGAGCATAACAGATGATTAAGTTTAGTGTCTTTAGGATTGATGACTAGTTTGCCACATTGGGGGAGCTACTTGAGTTATCTATTCTTTTGCGATTTGAGTATTTTTCTATATTGTAGGAACTTTTTCTAGCATCTAGATATAGACACATAAATTTGGTCTATAGGTAGTTTTAGATGTCAGTTCACATTGATTTAAGGACTCGTGTGTTTATCTATTATGGTTTCATAATAGGCTCTTATTAATGCTTATTTTCTGTGTTCTCGGCCTCGTTTTCTCTCTTCATTATGTTCTCTCTTCTCCCTAGTTTCTGTCTTCCCTATGTTTTGTGGCTATTTCCTACGTTTGATTGGGAGCTTACCAGTATTCTTGTGGTCCCATTTTATTTTGTGGCCTCTTGACCCTTCCCTTCCCTTCCCTAGGGTTCATGCTTCTTTTTTTGGGCTTTCTTGCCTTTTATGTGCTGATTTACATGCCAATAGGGTCCCATTTTTATTTGAAAAGTCTCTATATAAACATGTGCATTAGTGCACATAGGACATGAAATTAAAAAAAATGAGAAAGTGAATGAAATCAAGAGTTCCAAGAAAAGGTTAAGAGTGATAGGCTTAAGTTTAGTGTTTGATTTTAAAAGCAAATTTTCATTTTGAGTCTTAATATTGCATCATTAACAATTGTTTATTTAGTGAAAAATACATCTAAGAATTAGGGTTTACATGATATGGTTTTTGGATGAAATGCAACGAGTTCTAGTTTGTACCATTTCCAAAGGACAAGAGTTTTATCGAGACAAATCCTCAATGACTACATCATTTTAAATATTTGTGAGCTAATTAAGATTTCAAGAAATGAGATCAAATTTTTGGGTGATGCATTGTGAATTATGCAAAAGTGAGTGAGATTTTTGGACCCTAAGAATAAAGGATTAGAGTCGTCAAATTTATTTTCAAGTGAATAAATGTCTATATAAATTCATAATCAGGGAACTTCTAAAATCAATGATAGAAAATGAAAAACAGGAACAAATACACCTAGTTGTGTGGAATCTATGAAGTCTTCTTTGAGGCTTCCATGTCTTTAGATTTAAGTAATCTTTGAGTATGTACCTCATTGAGGTGATTAAGTGGAATATGTTAAATAACAGTCTATGACTACTTCCAAATGCGCGAGAAAGGATACATATGTTGTATAAAACTTTGGGACTATTGTGTATCATGTGACTGGAGATAGAATAAATGGATTAAATGCATCCTTTTTGATGCATAAGATGAGCTTGTGAATCACATACCTTGAAAGAAAGAGACTATGCGTACCATATGTATGATAGGAAAAATAAGGCACCAATATATAATCATAGTAAGATGTCATTGTGAAAGCATGCTTGTGTAAATAACTTCAGCCTCTGTGTGTTTAGGTCTAAGTCATACAAGGAGGATATCATCATGAATGTGTGCATGTAATAGGTAACTTGACTTATCTCTGTATAAGTCTAATAAATCTAAGAAAAGTAGTAATAGGTTGCCCCTATATGGGCAAGGTATAATCAATGTAAGCACAATAATAAGAGGTTGCCCCTTTTTGGGCAAGATATAGTCAATAGAAGCATAGGAGTATGATGCCCCATAATGGGCATGATATAATAAATAAATTTCTATAATAATATTACAAATATAATTAGTGTATCAACCTATATATTAAAGGAAACCATACACAAGGAGCTGTGCCCAAAAATATGTATGGTACGGCCCATGGAAACCTAATAAATAAAACATATAGCTAATCAAGGAACATTGTTCATGATATAGATCATGGAAAAAATCACATATAATTGTAGATAAAACATTTCAAACAAAGTCACACAAAGCAGAGGCATAAAAATGTGACATAAAGTATAAAATCAAAGCAAGGAACATACATCACTCATAGGGAAAGCAAGAGAGGCATGCCAAACAACACACACACGAAGCAAACACATTTGATAGAGGGAAAACAAGAGAGGCGTGCTCGATAGTAAGCATATAGAGAAAAGTCATCAATGAACGTATAGGAAACCAAGTACGCCAAGGTATATGCTAAATATGATATAATATGAACTATATAATCATATGAAAAATCAATATGATAAAGGAAACCATGAAAGAGATAACATGAAGCACTACTAGGATATGTATTCTAGGATGCCCCTAAAGCGAGCATGAAATATGCTCCCAATTAGTTGTGAATCCATAATCATATGCATAAACATGTATGTCATACATCTAACTTAACAAAACCATCAGTAGAATGAGTGTAAAAATCAAGCATTACCTAAATATTTACCAAATAAGAAAGAAATCATAAAACCTCACATCAATACACTTAAATTTGAAGTACCTACTCACCCACATACCAAAGTAATATTATCACAACTTCTCATGCTTATACAAGACAAAACACCTACACAAGATCCATCTATTCAAGATAACATTTGGATAAATGAGTGTGCTAATTTACAAGAGGGTACACAATCTAACACAATTGCTTATGATGATAATGATTACAATGAAAATGATTTCAACAATGACGATTCTTATAGTAAAGATGATTATATCGATGATGAGAAGCTATTATGTTTATTAGACTCATAAGTAACTAGACATCATGATTTTTCCATTGAGGAAACAATTTTTTCCAATTATATAAAATATGATGATGATCCACCCAACATTATTGGTTAGCCTTATTTGATAACCTATTACGCTTGCACTGAACAATCTCTATTTATTATACACAGCTTTTGTTGTTTGTTGCTTTTTGTTCTCACTTACATTTTATTTTCTTGCTAGCTGTTTAACCCTAAAAAATTAGATTAGGTAATCCAGAGTTAAAGGAGATAGAGATAGCCTAGGGTACAAGGGTGATAAACTATCTCTATAGTAGGCCAATTAAATGATAAACTCAGATATAATATATGTTCAATTCATTAAACTGAGATAGGTCAACGGGCACAAGGTAGAATAGATACGAGACTTCCTAAAGTGGAAAAAGTCTAGAACTAAAAGGAACAACCAAGGTTTGAGTTTGCCAAGTGTACAAGACTGAGGTGCTATATAATCCATAAATATTGTCTACATTTCCCCTTATTTAATCTAGTAATGAAATTTTTGGTTTAAATAAGAACAAATGCATACATGAGTGTGTATAACACACTTTGCCTTTACATGAGTCCAACTTGAGTGCTTTGCTAGTGATTGACTTACAACCAAGAGCATGTTACAATATATAATCAGTGCATATAATCTGAAATTGAAAGTATTGAAAAGATTGAAATTGAAAGGGCAAGGTTTAGGAGTACACCCATGTATTGATGTAACCGCCTTGCCTATTGGCAACTTGATTTGAAAAGATATATCATTATAAAGATTTGAAGCTGAGATTAGAAAAAACAAATAAGTCTAAAACGTGCATATATCTAAAGAGAGAGAGAAAAAGAGATTGGAAGGAACATGCCTCCAACCTTGAAGAAAAAAATGAGTTGCCACCTAGAAGTTGAGATTAGCTCAACTGTGCAACCCAATCATACTTATAACCTGGTGAGCATGAGTGATCAAAAGTTAACTTATATTATCAAACTTAAAAACTTAAAAAAATTGAGTGATTTAATCACCTCAACCATACCAAAAATGAACCAATTATTGCAATAGATCATCTTAATACAATCCATTAAAATCCACCCTGGTGGGTGATGACAATCCCTGAGAGTTTTAAAATTTGAAACTGATTTGGATTTTAAAATATTAGGCACACATTGTATAACATATGCACCTTAGATATGTCTCATGCTAATAATGTGTATAACAATGGTACTAATGTATATAATTCTACCACAACTATGATTCTAAATCATGTAACTATGTACTTTGATCAATTCAAAAACTATGTAAGTGTGGAAAACATGCTATATATGGAGAAATATAAAAATTGAAATAAGTGCCAATGTGGAGGGCATGTTTTCAAATCATGCCCCCACTAAATCTAGGTGTGTAGAATACTGAATGAATGTGGAGAACATGCTTCTAAAATATGCCTCCACTGAATTTGGAATTTGTGCCAAATACTAAATAAGTGTGGAGAACATGCTTCCAAAGCATGCCCCCACTAAATGTGAAGAACATGCCCCTATGACATGCCCCACTTTTGAGGTGAGGAAAAATAGAAATTGGTAGTTACCTCACCTCAAAAGGATAAGACAAATGTAAAATCTGTGAATGGAGCCATGTAGCATATAGAACAACATGTCTAGGTAAATGTAACATTGAAACACATAGAACAATGTGATCACATGAAGGCCTAAGATGCATGGTAAAGATCATGACTATGTTCAGATAGTAACATTATAATATCAACAAGAAAACAAGTACACAAATAAGAGCATTCAAAATCAAATCAATATATAATGGTCCAAAGAGACCACAAACAAGGGGCATGTTCAAATGCTGCATAATCGAAAGAACACGACTTAGTCAAATGTCCACAAAAGTAAGAATGACATATTCAAATGCCCATACAATAAAGAAAGCCTACATAGGCATGGGGGCCACAAACAAAGGAACATATTCAAATGCTTGAACAAGCAAGAAAATAGGAAGGCAAAACACTCAAAGAAGTGCATAAAAGAAAGCATAAACAACTAGAATAAATCATATCATAGTAGCCTATGGATCAAATGTGTTAGAAAAAAATGTTAATTGCATAGCATATCAATTACCTTGTGAAAGATATAATCATGGATAAATGTATGTGTAAGTACGTAAGAACTCAAACATGATAATGAAGAGACCATAGAATGATATAACCTATGTGCATCGAGATCAAAGAAGCATATACCCTCAATGTACACATAACATGAGTAGAGGGAAGACCCAACATTAAAAATAAGAATATATCATGTATCTATGTATGCCTGTATCACACTCAAATAGAAGTGTGACACACATGTGTATGCATAAGTAACTGATATGCCATCCATCAACATGGAACTAACACATAGATGCCAAAGAACCAATAAAGTATGTTTACGCTGAAAATATTTTTACATTTTCAAATGCTTTTAATTTTTTTGGGGTATATTTGAAGATGAAAGATCATTCTATGATCCCATCCAAATAATCGTCATAGGTATCTCCCCACTCAGAAATTGGTGTAAAGAATTTGTGGTACTCTCAAGGAGAATGTATAGGTGTAATATTTGTCACTGTAGTGTATGTGATGCTTTGTGTATGTATAAGAGGAATTTGATGTTGTGAAGTAGTAATAGAAGGAATAGGGGTTTGTGGAACCCATATTTATGTGCTTTGTGGTTTCTTTGGAATAACAATAGTATAAACATGTTTAGGAGTTCAAGATGTTTGAATATGTTGCATAATAAAAGATGAGGATTTAGTGGAATCCATTGTATGTCTTTGATATAATGGTCTCTCAAGTATTCACCACTTGGTAAAGGGGATTAATTGTTGCTTACCCTTTTAAATGTTTGGTAGGAATTAGTTTGAAGTCTGATCGAGATCAAGTTGTGGTCAGAATTGGGTGTTTATAATTTGCCTCAGTTTGGAAAGTCATTGCAAGCTATAAGCACAAAAATGTCTTCTCAAATAATGAAAAAACCATTAATAAAGAAAGAAGATAATGATTGAAGAAGAAGCTCCAAACAACATTTGGGAAGCCTATAATGATGCCCCCTCGATGGAGTTACCAACACATACATTTGATGGATGGTCCTTTGAAAAGAAGCCAGAATAATAATGAAATTAACACATGGGTGAGATTAATCCAATCGAGATAATGTTTGCATGCATTGATAGAAAAAATACTAATTTGTCCAAAGACAATCATAATTAGCAATAAACGTTGAGACACTGAGTTGTCGAAAGGTGGTTAAAATTAGTGGCACAGGCACATGCCTTAATAGGATGGATGAGTCAAAATAATGATTTACCTATAGATAGTTATAATCATTAAGATGACCTGGATTGAATAATTATTTTTGGTTGTGCCCCAGTAGGGAATATTGGCAAGCATAACTCAAGGATATAACTTGTCATACAAATTAAAGATGAGTGGGCACAAATGTAGAAGTGATGGTCTAATGACTGAAGAAGCCACAAATAACCAGGCACACGATGATGCACAAAGTGATGAAAGATATGATTGAAAGAATAAAGGTGGTTGATCTGACTCGAGATACATCATGTATCCAATAATTGCCTACATAGTCGAGATAGACCTCAGGTCAATGTAGTTCCCCTAGAAATGGGAAAAAATGGAATGAAGAATAAAAGAACAAGAAGTGATCAATGTGAATGATTCAGTTGTACCTACCAATGTGGAGATGCTCATCCTTATTAGCATGAACACAACCAAAATGATCAATAGGTTGAGTTTATTAAGGAGGGTGGGATAATTTATCAAGTTTACCAAGGAGAAGTGTGTGTGGCACCATTGCTTATAACATTTCTTGAGTTGATTAACTTTATTAGGTTTGATAATTAGTTGCCTGGCTATAAATTTTTATTGTTCAAGAGAATGCTCATATGATATTTTAGGAACTATAATTCCCTGATTAGCATGAATGTATTTAACACATCCATGCATTATAGAAGGTATTACTCAAAGTGTATGGATCCAAAGTCTTCCCAATAACATATCAATTATTCCCATGGAAGGTATAACTGAAAAGGTAGTAACCACGTGTGTGGGATCAACTTGTAAAGGTAGGTCAATCTTTCTAGGAACATTATGGGAAGTCCAATCGAATGTTCTAATTTATGTAGTAGAAGGATCAAATCGTGATGAGTATAACCTAGATGCACAAGTAATGTCATGATGTAAACATTTTCATTTACACATTATCAATCATGACAATGTGTATAGGCTAGTGATCAAAGAATGCTTGAATGAATAAATAATTAAGATCAGAGTTATCATCCTTAATCTCAGTGTCATTAAAAGTAATAATATGTCTCCGAACCATAATAGGTATATATCGTGTATAAGTACCAATAATCTCATCTAATGGGTTCTCATAATGTGATGGAGGAGGATGTGCATTATATTTCATTTACACTTCTAGTTCCTTCTTAGAATGGTCTTGTAAAGGATTGTTAAATATTTTCTATTTTTGGTGATCACTAGATTGTGAACCTGATTTCTTGGGAGGATCATTAAATGTAATATTTTAGTCACCAATAAAGTCTTGGATTTGATGCTTCAAGGTAAAACATTTATTCATAGAATGTCCTAGTCCCTGGTGGTAATCACAATAAGCATTCACATCATATCTTTTGGTTAGAGGTCTATTCATATCAACCTTTATAGGATGAGAGAGATATATAAGATGACACTCTACTATCTATGAGAGTAGTGAAGTGGGAAACTCATGTAAACATGTAAATTATCTCCTTGGTGCATTAGATAAGATAAGCCAATTAGGTTACTATGAAACTGTGTTAACCATGGTAGATGCTTCCTTTTTAGGCTCATGAAGTTTTACCCTATAACTTGATTTGATTGTAAATTTGGCATTGGATGTAGATGCAGTTGGTGTGTTTGATGCATACTTGAGCTTATTCAATGAAAAAAGATTAATTTCATGGTCCCGTACAACATGACATAAGTCATCAAAAGATTTGAACTTCTTGAATATAATGGGCTCATGTAAAAGAGCAAGAAAACTTTGCTTGAATAAATATTGCAACTCTTTACTTGCCATATGATTAGTCATTTTAGCCAACATTGTCTTGTACCTCAAGACACATTTATTGATAGGTTCATTTATTCCTTGTTTGATTTTGGAAATTTGAGCATAGAAAACCTTTTCAAAAATATTAATGGAAAAATGTGCCAAAAACTGATCTACAAGAGGTTTAAATGCTTTCACAGATTGGAAAGGTAAATCATAGAACCACCTCAAAGCACAGCTTTTGAAGCTTCCTAAAAATAATTTGGTCAAAATTTTATCATTGGAGGCATAGTCAAGGCATACCACATAAAAGAATCGAAGATGCTATTCAAGATCACCCTTTCCATCATAAAATGTGAACTTGGGTGCAATAAAACCAGTTGGCAAAGGGTGCAAATATATCTCAAGTACAAGAGGGTTATGGAACACATATTGGGAATAAATAGCATGAGGAGAATTTAAACCATTTTGTTCAGTGTTTGTAACCTTGTCCTCCAAAGTCTTTATAACTTAAATGAGTGTTTGAACTTTGGACCCATTGGGATTTAGATTAGCAAGTTGAGTAGTCACCCAAGGGGATGTAATCATGGTTTGAATAGGCATAGAAACTAGTATTTGAGTTTAAACATTTGTTAGCCCCATGGTAGATGTAACAATAGTAGTTTCATAAAATAAAGGTTAAAATACGTATCTCATGCCCCCACTAGATGTAGGAAGGTTGATAGGTACAAAATCAGTTGCAGTACCTTCTAAGGATTCACCATCAATAGGTGAGGAGGCCTTAGCCTTATCATGTTTATTGATTTCATCTCATGTAACATACAAAAATGCATCAATTAAGCCTTTTTTATTATTGAGATGCATGATCAAGGCATTTTTATCTTCCATTTTAAAATAAGTTTTTACATTAACATTTTTCATTGCTTCACAAATGAGAAATTTTGAATTCAAAATAAAGTACAAATAAAAAAAAAGGAAACAGAATGAGTGAGTTGGGGGGGGTGAATTAGTCTTCAAAAACTTTTAAAAATTTACCTTATCATTCATGAACTATCAAAACAATATAGTAAACTAGCAACACATTAAGAGCCATAAGCATGAGAGAAGAGCATAACACACAAAACACTTTTTTGAGTGGGAAACCCTTAAGGGTAAGAAAACCCACTAATTATGAAAATGGAATACAATCTTATAAGGAAAACACCAACTTTAGTGAAGCACCCACTCCACATGGAGCACCAACCCCAACTAGCTAAGCACCAACTCAGCTAGGCTTTAACAAGCACCAACTCAGCTAGGCTTTAACAAGCACCAAATTGCAAAGAGGCACCAACCCCCTAGATGAATTAGCACCAAATAAACCACCTAAAACTCTTCATTACCTTTATAATTACTTGTTTCTCATATAACAAATGATGATCTTCTTCCTTAGCTCTTCGTACACTTCTATCCCTCTCAAATTGGCCTCTAGCCTTCTTCACTCAACTAGCCCTCTTTTTGACTTGATTAGGTCATATGAACTTGATTTTCATGACTCTATCAGAACTTCATCATATTTCCTCTACACACCCCTGATGGTCTATAAGACCTTTTGCTTATCAATGTTCCATTTCATTTGCTTGTTCTCCACACCCACAAATAAGCCTAAAACTGCCTAGTATTTATACAAGCCTCTTGTTTATATATTTCTTGGTCGGCCAAAAATTATTATATTATTAGGTCAGCCATGGAATGGATCTTAAAAAATCTCATATACATGGATCAAATGTTTTTTAAATCCCTTTAAGTTTGACCTATTTCAATTAGGCCTTATCTCTCCTTTAGGTCTAATCTAGACCTAATTCCATTAGGTCTACTTAGCACACGTTACCCTTTGATCTTCTTAGAGCATATTAAAACACCTCACATGATATAAAAACATCATATTATAATATAATAAACCCATTCTAATTTTATTTGGGCTTCCTAACACTTTTTATCTCAAATCACTACTTGGAGCACATCATTAGTACTATTCATATAAGGTATGTGTTTACCCAGAAAGTTTATCTTGAACAACTAAAGCATAAACACAAATTTGTCAATAAACCATGGAAAAAAATAATACATAAAAAATATACATGACCTTAGGGTCATCACCATGTGATTTAGACTTCATAAATCAGGGCATAAGGACTCAAACCCTTCTCTACAAGTAGCCCACTTAGAATTGCAAAAACACCCCAAAACCCAGTCATGAGTAACTTGATATTCAACACCTGAAAGAATTTTTTTAATGACCTTTGACACCTTTAATATTTTATTATACATCTCTAGATAATTATCAAGTACAAATATCACAAGGTCTAATGTCGAATATTGGTCTTGCAGACCGATCTTTTTTTATTCAATATACATAGTCAAACTTGAACCAATCAACCCATTTTGGATTTAACAATTCAATTATTTTTAATTGAATTCCAAGATTATTAAAAGCATGGATAGAAAATTCATATCCTAAAAAAACATCATATGCATTGAATGCTTCGGCTCAATGCAAAGAGCCTCCAACTCATCACTGCAACTTGCTTACCTAGATTTGCATATTTACCTTCAAACATAGTCATGATGATAATGACCTTAAACACATGTGCAGACACTTTAATGACTTCCAATGAATGTGTATGACCTTATAATATTATTATACTAATATCAAATAGATAGATAATATGGTCATATGACAATATTGGTTTTGTAGACCAATCTCATAACCTCACACCTTCACTGTCTTATTTACACTCGACATATCAACTTATGAGAAATATTTTCATCAATACCACTGACCTAAAAAAATTATATCTAACATGAACATCCATTATAGGTATTTAACATCTTAATGCATTTGGATCCATCCCTAATCAACTTCTCACTTCTGCCTGGTTTTTTCATTGTCTGCACCATTAGGCCTGTTAGCGACTAGTCAACTTGTAAGACCAGTTTAACACACCTGAAGGCTAGAACCTAATTATAAACCACCATGAACATCTAATACAAGTCTCAAGCTTTAAACTTCATTCATTTATCAAATCTGACTTAGTAAATTTTGCCTGTTACAATAAATTTCTAAAAAATAAGGCCTTTCTTATAGGGTACACTCACTCTCCTAAAAAAATCACACCTAGAGATGCCTAAAAGAGTTAAATTCATGAAATAATATCTAAACTATCCAAAACAATCCATTTTTATCACTTTAGAATAATTTATTTCACATCGGGTCACTATTAGGGTTGTTTGAGGGTTTAAACCATCTTACAGTCTTAATGATCAATCATAAAGCTTAACCACTTATTCTAGAAAAAAATAAATGGAAATTTGAGCTAGGACCATTCCCAATATAACATGAACATATTAAGTTCCTCATGCACATTCTGCACATGTCCATAAACACTTAAAAAACCTTCTTGGGTAGACAACTCTTCATCCTATGCACTTGAGAGACCTTAAGACACTTTTTATTACTTTAACCTTCAATTTTTTTGACTCAAAACTTCATGAACATGATTAAAACAACTTGAATCACATTTTTAAATGCTCACATACTCACACTTGCCTTGGAAATTGATCCAGATACCCCATCTGGTCACCATCTCCCTCTTTGCTCTCTAAGCCTTTGACCTGCAAGTTACAATAGGTCTTGAAGTTGACCTTATAACTACTGTCTAAGCTCTCAACACATCATGTATGAAATCAAACAACCTCATACAACCTCTATGAATTTATCTCACTAGATCACCATGCTCCTTCATGTACAAGACTAGGCCTATGCACAAGCCATCTAAAGTTTTTTGCTAGGTTTAAACACTTACCAATTTTGGAAACTGATCTTGAAACACTCTGCTTCTACACCTTGATCACATGCCTTCCATGCTCCTTAGACAATATCATACCTCAACACATACTGCTTCATGCTCACCATGTAGATGTTTATGATATGACTATGCTTCAAAACATACTTACCTTGAACTAAAACTTGACATCAACCTCAGAAGAATCATCATGTTGCCTTCAAATTATCTCTCAATAAAGAGACATTATTAGATACTTTTAGACTATTATTATGAATATTAATGTCTAAAAGAAGATATCTAAAGAGGGAAAATCTATATATGTATAGTAGATATCTTTGGAGTTGCTATATTAATCTATAGAGTATAACTAGGCATCTTCATAGCACAGATGGATAGGTCTTTAGAGATTCACCAAAATGTCTTCGAAGATACCTGGGTGGATCTTCAAAGCTTGACTAAGGATATTCCTATCTCACTATGTTCTATGCTGAGTATTCATATCAGGCATACAAGCTCATACCCCACACACCATGCATCTTGACATGATCTTCAAAGCTCAACTACAGATCTTCATAGCTTACCCTACACACCATACATCTTGACACGATATTTAGAGCTCGACTAAGGATCTTTGTATCTCACTTGTTCTATACCGAGTCTTCATATTAGACATACAAGTTAATACCCTACACACCATGCATCTTGATATTAATTACATTAACCTTGACATCAATGACAACACTTCTCAACAATGGAAATAATGCTCAACAATCTCCCCCTTTGTCATTGATGGCAAACCATACTGAACACTGATGATCCTTATCTACCCATATTGCTCTTTCTCCCCCTTTAACATAAATGACAAAGTGATGTCTGTAATTATTTAGATCACACTCCTAGAAACCAAAATACTGAACACACAGAACTATGATTTTATGAGACATAAAACAAACATGTTCCCCCTATTTCCATGCATACCTTCTTGGAATAAATCACCTGTTCTTGGAGCTAATGAGAATGATTAGCTCCCCCTTAGTACTTGACTTTTTCAGTGATTGTTAGGGGCAGGAATTACACCCAATTCCTATCTTAGGTGTTCAAAAGTTACCTTTGAAAGTGGTTTGGTCAGGATATTTACAATCTGATCCTATGTAGAAACATATTCAAGTTTGAAACTTTGTTCACTTACCTACTCTCTTAGAAAATGATACCTGATAGGAATATGTTTGGTCCTTAAGTGCATGACAGGGTTCTTTGAAACACTTATATCACTTGTATTGTCATAATAGATAGGGCTAGGACCATCATACTCCACCTTATAGTCTTTTAGGGTCTATCTCATCCATAGGACTTGAGTGCAACATGAATATGTTGCAATGTACTTAGCCTCACAAGTGGACAAGGCTAATGATGATTTCTTCTTGCCTATCCATGAAACTAGGCACCCACCTAGGAAGAAGGCTCCTCCACTGGTACTCTTCCTATCATCTATACTTCCTGCCTAATCTGCATCTGTATACACTGTCAAATTAAACTCCTTAATTATTAGATACCTCCATAATACATAGTCACCTTAACATACCTGAGTATCCTTTTGACTTCTTGAAGATGATTCTCCTTTGGATCTGATTGAAACCTACCCACAAGACCTACTACTTGCATGATATCAGGTCTAGAGGTAGTGGTATATAACAAACTTCCAATCATTGAACTATATGTTGTCTGATTGAACTTTGAAGACTCATCTTCATTGATTAGCTTATATCCTATGATCATAGGTGTATTAACTTCCTTTCAATCCTCCATCTCAAACTTCTTCAACATCTGTCTTATGTACTTGGCTTGTGAGAAGAATATACCTTTTTTAGATTGAGTGATTTGCAACCCAAGAAAGAATGATAGTTCTCCTAGCATGGACATCTCAAATTATTTATTCATCACTTTTGCAAAGGCCTTTGTCATGTTCTCATTATTTTCACTAAAGATGATGTCATCCACATAGACAAATACTATCAGTTGATGGTCATCTTCTATCTTAATGTATAGATTACTATTTGCAACTCCTCTTTTGAATCCTTGATCTAACATATACTTGTCCAACTTAGCATACCAAGCTCTAAGAGCTTGCCTTAGACCATAAAGATAATTTTTTAGTATGAAAACATAGTCTTTGTCATCTGATAGTGAGAACCCTTCATGTTTCTCAATTTACACTTCTTTCTAGATTCCCATTCAAAAAGTTAGATTTGACATCCATCTGGTATACCTTGAATCCTTTGAATCTTGCATAATCTAAAAACAATCTGATGGCATCCAATATTGTTACTCATGAAAATGTCTCTTCAAAGTCTACCCCTTCAACTTGTGCATATACCTTGCATAAAAAACTATCCTTGTTCCTAGTGACTTCTCCATCTTCATTCTACTTGTTTCTAAACACCCATTTTGTGCTAATGACATTTTTGTCCTTAGGCCTAGGAGCTAGTTCCCAAGTCTCATTTTTATCTATTTGATCTAACTCCTCATTCATAGAACCTATAATTTTTTTTTGTCTTTGCTTGCTTCTATAATACTCTTAGGTTCAATCTTGGATAATAGTGAAACATTATCTTGATTTAGATTACTTACCAGTCTTATCCTTGTTTGCATACCTACATTCTTGTTATCAACGAGTTGAGATTTAGGATGATCTCTTTGAATCTGACTTGAGGGTCCTTTTGAGTCCTATCTCTCTTCAAATTCTTCTTCCTCATCAACATCTATAGTCTCCTCATCATTATTGAAGTCCAAATTATCTAAAGTATTCTTTGACTATGAGTGAGATTTCATTGTCTCATCAATCTTCACATTGATACTTTCCACTATATTTTGTAGTCTCTTGTTATAAAATCTATAGGCTGAGCTCATTGATGACAATCCTAAGAATATGCCTTCATCATAAATGGAATGAAAATTTCCCAAGTATTCATCATCTCTTTTGATGAAACATTTGATCCCAAACACTCTAAAGTATTCTACATTTGCAGGTCCACCCTTTCATAGTTCGTAAGGAGTCTTGTTGCCATTAGTCCTTATCTATCCTCTATTTAAATGTAGACAATAGTGCTTATTTATTCTCTCCAATATCCATCAGATAATATAAACTCATTCAACATAGTTCTATCCATCTCTTGAACTATCTTATTCTTCTTTTCCACTACCCCATTTTGTTGAGGTGTCCTAGCTGCTAAGAATTGTCTCCTTATTCCATAAACCTCAAAAAAGTCATAAAACTCATTGGACCAAAACTCTCCTCCTAAATCAGATCTTAGGCACTTGATACTTTTAATCTTATCATGCTCAACAAGGGCCTTGAATGCCTTGAACTTGTCAAGAACTTATGATTTCTCTTTTAGGAATGCAACCCAAGTCATTCTTGTGTAATCATCAATGAATAATATGAAGTAGCTATCTCCTTCAATGGTTTGAATTCTCATAGGCCCACATAGAATAGTGTGGATTAAATTCAAGGGTTTTGTGGTAGAGTACTCTTTGTACTTGGACCTTCTTCTAGTTTGCTGACCATGTTGACATGCCTTGAAAAGTATATTGATAGGTTTGATGATCTTAGGCATGTTCTTCACAAAATTCTTAGTGATAATTATGATCAAATTATCAAAGTTTAGGTGACCTATCCTTCTGTGCCATATCCAAATTTCATCTATCTTTCTCATAAAACATCTCTCCTTTTTGATCTCGTTCAATACATATAGGTTGTTATCAGTCCTCTTGGCATTGTCAATTAACCTTCCTAATTTGGCTCTCCTTATCTCACACCCTCTATCATGAAAGGTTAGTTTGTGTCCTTGATTAAAAATTTGAATTACACTTAGTAGGTTATGTTTAAAACCTTATACATATAACACAGTTTGGGTCTTGGTCTTTCCATTATCCAAACTCAAGACACCCTTGCCAACTATATTGGAAATTGTGTTGTCTGTAAACCTCACTGTTCTTGCAACATTATTATTTAATGATATGAACTTATTTCTATCTCTTGTCATGTGAATTGATCAACTACTATCTATATATCATCTCATGCCTTCATATTGAATGTGAAAGGCTATCCGAGATAGCATAGAATCTTTTTTGGTCTTCTGTTCCTCCTTGGTAAATAGTCCATCTTGCCTCTTGTGCTCAATATGATCTGTCTTAACTTGATTTCGATTCCATACCAATGTTTGATACTTTTTGTGCATTCTAGGAGCTTCATATTTCTGGTTAAATCTTATAGGCCTTCTAACTTTATTAGATTAGAATCTTACAATGTGTCTTGTATTGTGACATATGTCGCAAATAACATTCTTGTACTTACCATGGTTCTAAGATGACTTATCCTTCATTGCATTGGGATGCTTGATTGGTTTTTTTATGTTGATATTCTTGACTTGCTCTGAATTCTCATTTTCTCTCTCAAACTCGCTCATTTTGTTTATTAACTGCACATGCTCAACCTTCAACTAGTCATACTCAAATTCCTTTGACTTGAACCTTGTGTTGACATATTCTAACTAACTATTGAGATCATTTATAGTATTCTTTTGATGCTTCAAATCATCAAGGGATTTTATGATCTTAGCTTCAAGGTTCACTTCAGCTTATCCTTTTTCACTATCATAATATACTTCTTCATCATAAATGTTGTCTTCTTCCTGTTGATCACAAGACATATTGTGCTTCTTAGGATCACCTTCAAGCTATTAGACTTGTCACGAAGAACTAGGCTCTAATGCAAATTTATGTAAACACAATGACTGAGAAGGGGGGTGAATCAGTCTTCAAATTTTTTTACAACTTTACCTTATCATTCATGAACTATCAAAACAATATAGTAAACTAGCAGCACATTCAGAGCCATGAGCATGAGAGAAGAGCATAACACACTGAAAACTTAGTTTAGTAGGAAACCCTCAAGGGGAATAAAAAACACTAATGATGAAAATGTAATATAGTCCTATAAAACAAAAACTAACTTTAATGAATCACCCACTTCACATGGATCACCGACCCCAACTAGCTAAGCACCAACTCAACTAGGCTTTAACAAATACCAAATTACAAGGAGGCACTAAACCCATAGATGAATCAACACCAAATAAGCAACCTAAAACTCTTGATTACCTTTATAATATCTTATTTCTTATACAAAAAATGATGATCTTCTTCTTCATCTCTTTGTACACTTCTATCTCTCTCAAACTAGCCTCTAGCCTTCTTCGCTCAACTAACCCTCTTCTTGACTTGATCAGTTCATATGAAATTGATTTTCATATATATATAATATATAATAAATTCATCATAGTTACTATACACACCCTTGATGGTCTATAAGACCTTATTCTTCTTACAAATGTTCTATTTCATTTGGCTTGTTCTCCACACCCATAAATAGGCCTAAAATTGCTTAGTATTTATACAAGCCTCTTGTTCATATCCTTCTTGGTTGGACTGGATCTTTATACATCTCATATACATGTATCAAATGTTCTTTGAGTCCCTTTAGGTCTGACTTATTTCAATTAGGCCTTATCTCTCCTTTAGGTCTCATGGAGACCTAATTCCATTAGGTCTACTTATCACACATTACCCTTTGATCTTCTTGGAGCATATTAAAACACATCACATAGTAGGAGCACATAATATGACACTTTGATATACCCATTTTAATTTTATCTAGGCTTCATAATACTTTTTAGCTCAAATCACTACTTGGAACACATCATAAGTATTGTTCATATAAGGCCTATACTTACCTAGAAAGTCTGTCTTAAACAATTGAAGAATAAACACAAATTTGATCAGTAACCATGGAAAAAAATCATACATATATAATCTACATTATTTTAGGGTCATCACCATGTGATTTATAATTAATAAATCAGGGCAAAAGGACTTAAACCCTTTTTTGCAAGTAGCCCTCTCAGAACTGCCAAAACACCCCAAAACTAAGTCATGAGTAATTTGATCTTCAACGTCTGAAAGAAAAATTATAATGAACTCTAAAAATTAAATACTTTCTTATACATATCTATACCATTCTCAAGTACAAATATCACAAGGTCTAATGTCAAATATTGGTCTTGTAGACCAATCATTTTTTCTTCAATATACATAGTCAAACCTGAACCAGTCAACCCATTTTAGATTTACCATTTAAATAATTTTCACTAACTTAAAATATTATTAAAAACATGGATATTACACTCATTTCCTAAACAACAACATCGTATGTATTTAATGTTTCAACTTAGGGCAAAGAGCCTCCAACTTATCACTAAAACTTGCTTACCCAGATCTGCGAGTTTACCTTTAGACACAGTCATGATGATAATGACCTTCAAAACCTATGTAGACACTTTAAAATACTCAAAATTCATGTGGATGACCTTATAATATAATTATACCAATATCAAATATATAGATAACATGTTTATATGACAATATTGGTCTTGTAGACCAATCTCACAACCTCACACCTTCATTGTCTTATCTGCACTAGACATGTCAACTTATGAGCAAAATTTTCATCATTAATACTGATATAAAAAACCTATATCTAATATGAACATGTATTATAGGTATTTAAAAATATCCTAATGCATTTTGATCCATCCCTATTCAACTTACCACTTTTGCTTGGTTTTCTCACTGTTTGTACCATTAGGCCTATTATCAACTAGTCAATTTGTAAGACTAGCTTGACACACCTAAGGGATATAACCTACTAAAAAACCACCATGGAAATATAATACAAGTATAAATATTCATCCTTCATTAATTTATTGACTTTGACTAGGTCAACTTTGCCTACTACAATAAGTTTTTGAGAAACAAGGCATTTCCTATAGGGTCCACTCACTCTCCTAACAAAAAAATCACACCTAAATATGCCCAAGAGAATTGGATTCATGATACAATAGATAAAATTTCCAAACTAATCCATTATGATCACTTTAGAATAATTTATATCACATCGGGTCACTATTAGGGTTCTTTGAGGGTTTAAACCATCTTACAATCTTAACGATCATTCATAAAACTTAGCCCCTTATTATTCCAGTAACCAATGCTTAAAACTTTGATCTAGGAACTTTTCCCATATACCATGAATATATTAAGACTTCATGTAGATTCTAAACATGCTAATGAAAGCTTGAAAAACCTTCTCGAGTAGACATCTCTTCATCCTGTGCACTCGAGAGACCTTAAGACACTTTTTCTTAATTTAACCTTCAATTTTTTTGACCTAAAAATTCATGCACATGATTAAAAAAAATTGAATCACCTTTTCCAATGCTCACATACTCACACTTGCCTTGGAAACTAATCTTGATATCCCATATGGCCACCACCTCTCTTTCTACTCTCTAAGCCTTTAGCCTATAAGTCACAATAGGTCTTGAAGCTGACCTTCTAACTACTATCCAAGCTCTCAACACCTCATATACAAACTCAAATAACCTCTTATGCCTCTGTGTATTCATCTCACTAGACCACCATGCTCCTTCATATACAAGACTAGGCATCCTATGCACAAGCCTTCTCAAGTCTCTTGCTAGGTTCAAATAGTTATCAACTTTAGAAACTGATATTGAAACACTCTTTGATGCTTCTAGACCTTGCTCACATGCCTTTCATGCGCCTTAGACAATATCATACCTCTACACATACTAATTCATGCTCACCATGCACATGCTCATGATATGACTATGATTCAAAACATGCTTACCTTGACCTGAAGCTTGACATCAACCTCATAAGAATCATCAGGTTGCCTTCAAATTCTCTCTCAATAGAGAGACATTATCAAATCATTTTCAAATATTATTATGAATAGTAATGTCTAAAAGAAGATATCTAAAGATGGGAAATCTATATATGTATAATATATATCTTTGGAGTTGTTATATTAATATGTAGAGTATAATTGGACATCTTTGGAGCATGGTTGGACATGTATTTGAAGCTTCATCAAAATGTCTTCAGAGCTGCCTGGGTGGATCTTTAGATCTCAACTAAAGATCTTTGTAGTTCACTATTTTCTATGCTAATTATTTATATCAGTCATACAAGATCATACCACACACACCATGCATCTTGACATGATCTTCAGACCTTGACTAAGGATCTTCATAGCTCACCTTATACACCATGTATCTTGACATGATCTTCAGAGCTTGACTAAGTATCTTCATAGCTCACTGTGTTCTATGCTAAGTCTTCATATTAGGCAGACAAGCTAATAATCTACACACCATGCATCTTGACATCAATGACATCAACTTTGACATCAATGACAACACTTCTAAAAAATAGAAACAATGCTCAACACACAAAACCCTAAACCACCTAGGGTTTGGTGCTCAAAAGTCAAGTTCACCAAAAATTTAACCCTAAAAATCTAGATTAGGTAATCTATGATTAAAGGGGATAGAGATATCCTAGGGTATAAGGGTGATAAAATTCTCTATAGTAGGCCAATTAAATGCTAAACTCAAATATAACATATGCTAAATTCATTAAATTGAATAGGCCAAGGGGAAAATGATAGAGAATATGAGAGACTTCCAAAACTGGGAAAGGCCCAAAACTAATAAGAATAACCAAGGTTTGAATTTTCCAATTGTAGAAGACTGATGTGATATATAATCCATAAATATGGTTTACACTAGCTTTAGGTGAGTCTCTTATTTTTTCTCGTGCATGAATTTTTGGAACCCTTATGTCTTCTTTAGCCTTCTCATAATTGTTTACCCACTTGGGTCCATTGTTTTCTTGTTCTTCTATTTTTCATATGTCTTCCACATGATGTTTTTAAAATTTTGAAATTACCTTCTTCCCTCTTCATATGTTGTTCTTTATTTTGAATTCCTTCTTAAGTTCCTCTCATGGTTTATATGATTATAGTTCCCTCTTTGCTCATTGGTTACTTATGGTTGCTTTTTAAATTACATACATGTGAATCTCCTAGCCTTTACATTTATTTAAATGTAGTAGTTTATTATTACTAGCGGCCCTTGCCTTGTTTCCTGTGTCACATCCTAAAATCATGCATAAAATTTTCCATGATGACAATGCATTATATAGTGGGGCCACATGCCCCATTGTATGCAAATTTCTAAGGGAAGTTGTAGGTTACTAGGGACTCACCCCTTCCTTTTTCTTCTCACTTTTTTCCCTTATATTTATTCTCATTTGATTGATTCCCTCTTATTGCATTGTGTATTCAAAAATTTATATTACTTTATGTTTGAGTGTTACACATTTACATAAGTAGATAAATTATGATTATTTGCCTATTTATAGAGGTCATATGTTATTTACACACATGCTACTGATATTATTATTGAGTTATATACAAGATACACATATAAGATTATGGATTTATAGTTGACTAGGGGCATGCTTCATGCTCACCCTGGGGGAATCCTAGAGGACATATATTAATATTACTTTGGGTTATAGATTTTATGGTTTTTTTAAATCATATTAAGCTTTATTATGAATATATAGTTCCTACCATATCCTATATAATATATACTGTGGCGTCATCTATTTCCTATATGTTGCTTGATGTGTTTTCTATACATGCTTACTGTCTAACATGCCTCTATTTTTTACCCTCTGCTTGATGTGCTTTCCTTATGTAATATTTTTGATACTCCTCTCTTATTTTCCTTGATTTCATTTTATTCTCTATATCACATGATTATGCATGTTTACTTCATGTGACTTTTATTTATTTGTTTACTCTACATTACTATGTGATCAGTGCCATGCTCTATCTAATACACATTGTTCCTTAATTGGTTTTATGTTTTCTTGCCTAGGTTTCTATGGATCTTACCATGGATTTATTGGGGCATGACTCCTTGTGCATATTTTCCATTGACATATCTATTACTGCACTACTTGTATTTGGGAACATTACCTTAGCACTTTATTTATTATATCCTACCCATTATGGGGTATCATACTAATATGCTTGTAATGATTATACCTTGCACATATAATGGAAACCTGTTACTACTTTTCCTACATTTATTAGACTCAAACACACATGAGTCAAGATAACTATTACATACACACCTTCATGATGATAAATTCCTTATATGACTTAGATCTATACACATATTTGCTAAATTACTTTTAAAACATGTGATTTCCTGATGATATATTTATATAATTACACTAAATTCCTTTACATATACAAAATTTAATGATATCTTACCTATATTAATTAGACCCAAACAAACATAGGTCTAAGTCCTTTATACATACATGCTTTCATGATGGTATATTACTATGATTATACTTTGGTGATTTATTATTTCTATCATGCACATGGTACACACAATCATTTTATTTTGAGACATTGATTCTTAGGTTCATCCCGCACTTAAAAAGAGGGGCATATGAACCGCTTATTCCATCTTCAGTCACATGATGATACACAACAATCCCAAAGTGTTATAAAAAATACTTATCTTTGCTCACACATTTGGAAGTAGTCACAAAGTATCATACAACATACTACACTTGGTCTCCTCAATGAGACACATACTCAAATATGACACAATTTATGAGGCATGGATTTCACAAAAGTAGTTTTCAAATATCTAAGTGTATTTGTTCCTATTTTTCATTTTCTCAAATTGATTTCATTAGTTCCTTGATTATAGGTTTATATAAACATTGTTTCACTTGCCAATATTTCCCTTAGGTTTTTAGGTACACAAGTTTTCATATTTTAGACACATGAGCATGGATGTTTACTGTAGGATCTTTATGACCTTTTATAGTGGTAATCATGATGATCACCATGATCCTGAGGAGCACAAGATCTATTCAAGTATAAGTCACAAGGATTAGACTTTGAGATAAGGTAACCTGTATTTTTATTTTGACTTTCAAATAATTATCATTTCATTTATTAAACTTGAGAAATCTTATAGGGTTCTACTGTAACATATTCTATGATCCCTCTTTAGTACACTTGTTTGTTTTCCTTTGATATGTACATATACACACATCAAATTGGGGCATTATGTAGGCATCTAATTTTGTTATAGGCATTGATTTTGGGCATTTTTGTGTTTATTAATTATAAGTTCATATTAGGCTCATATTGGCATGTTTTATATGTTATTGGCACATTTTCTATGTTATGGGCCCTATTTTATTCCCCTTCCCTTTGTTTTCTATCTCTTCCATGGTTTTCCCTATTTCATTGTTGTTTTCTAGTTTTCCTTGGGTTTGAATAGGAGTGTAACACCATGCTTCTAGTTGACTAGGAGCTTAATAATACAATTTTGGGCTAACTCAGATCATACCACTACACTCATAGTCCACTATTTTTATAGGTTGCTTTGATGCCTCCCTCCATCTTCCCCATGGGTTGTTCTTCTTTTTTTAGCTTTCCCTCCCTTTTTATGTTGGCTTGCATGCGAATAGGGTCCTAATTTGAATTTGATAACTCTATATATACACAAGTGTATTAGTGCATTTAGGACAATGAATAAAGGAGTGATAAGAGTGCCAAAAAAAATTCAAGAGTGATAATTAGACGTATAAGAGTAGAATTGAAGTGCTTATGGTGGAGTCTTCATATTGCATCATTGAAAATTGCTCATGTAGTGAAAAGACATGTAAGGGTTAGGGATTACATCACCATGTTACTTGAAGAATCAAATTGAGTGTTGATTTCCAAATTTCCAAGGATAGAGGTATTATTGAGATAGGCCCTGACTAACTACACAAAGTTTTAATGTTTTCAAGGTTTTATGAGCTAATTAAGGTTTCAAGAAAGGATACTAATTTATTGATGATGCACAATGAATTATATAAAAGTAAGAGAGGTTTTCAAATCCTATAATAAAAGGATTAGATTCATTAATTTTTTACCAAATAATTATATAGTGTCTAGGAATGTATCTTGGCCCTAAAGTACACACCTAGAAGTGATCAGGAGTATAACACTCCACTCTTGGTAAAAAATTAAAAGTTATTAGTTTGCTATGAAATTTATGGTTATGTAATCATTGGTTCTTAGACCCATTTCTAACTTATTTTAGCCTCTAATACAAATTTTTGACAATTAAATATTCTTCTCAAAACCCTAGATATGTAAATTTCAATTACTCTAGAATATTACCTTTTTACAACCAAGTTTTTATTTTACTGTTATGTTAATGTAATCTATTTAGATACGAAATGAAACATTGTATATGTATATATGTATTACATTGTGAACTACATCAGTTTATTCATATTTTTTTAATAAATAGAAATGATAAATGTGTTAGCATTATTTAATCATCCTTGAAACAATATGGATTTGGACACAAGTGTGTAAAAAAAGATGGGATATAATGGTAAAGAACTTGGAAAAAAAGAGCAAGGTCTCATAGAGCCTATTTTTCCAATCGCTGATAAAGATAAACAAGGAATTGGCTATAACAATGATGACAAGACTAATAAAAGTTTCAAGTGTGGACATACAAATGATTGAGCACATGCTATAATTAATAATACACATTATCAAATGAATGATATATAATTGGGTACTTGTTGTAGACACCAAAATAGTGTCAACCCCCCTTGGTCCCTTACTAACTTTCACATGCCTAACCTATACTTTATTAATTTAAAATTCTTATTTTAAATTAATCATCCCCTTTAGACACCTCACCTTGGATTCCTCGCCCTTAGACCATTTATCACCCTATGACTAATCATAATTACCTAAGACCTAATTTTAACTCTCCCACTCACTCTTACGCCTATTAAACCCGCCTTTGGACCGTTTAACAATGACAACCGAACTTGGCAAATGGAAAAATGAGCAAAAGGCTAAAAATAGCCTTTTTTCCCATTCTCTAGCCACCGACGTCGGTTAATAGTTGACCGACACCGGCGGTATCACCGAAGTTGGTTGCTTAAAACTAAATTCCGACCTTGACTGCAGACCCAAATGTGAATTCTATTGCTCTTGGATCCAAATTCTTTCTCTCCCAGACTTTGAAACATCAAAGGCAATCTTTAGGATGAGGCATCAACATTCTATCATCACTCTCCAGGCTAAGAAACTTTAAAAAACTCACTCCACCCCAGATTGAAACGTTGCATGAGGTCTCCTACATCAGCCATAACGGAACAAGTCTTCTACACTTCTGGTTCTCCACCAAGAGCTATGTATTCTTCTGGTTTATATTTCATTATTTTTAAAATGCATTGGTAATTAGTCCATTGGCTATTTCTGAGTACTGTTGAGACCAAATCCGGCTTTCTTCCTAGAGAGGCTGAAAAGCCTTTCTTTTATCCTGACCCATTTTGACAACCTGCCCCCTACCTTTGTCCTTCCTAAGACTCTGTCCACTATCTTGCATCCCTACACAACCCTTTTGAATCTCCCAGACCATTCTGTTGACCACAGACATACCCTGAAACCTGTCCAAGGCCCATTGCCCCTATTGACATCAGCATCAAGGCCCATTGCTCCTATCGACGTCGGCATCCTAACTGATGTTGACAACATTGACAAATCGATGACGACAGACTAACCAGCATCGACGACTATGGGAGACTTACAGAAGAATACATGTATGCATTGTCTACTTTTTGTTTCTTTGTCTTTCATTATTTCTCTTTATCTGACATTCTTTTTATCAACTAGTGGACTATCATCCCTCCAAGAAGTCTTTGCACTTCTGGGACCGAGCTTTGCATGGCAGTCCACCATATATCTATCTAACAATTTCTTTGTTTAAGTCATTCTTATCTACAGGTGTCATCCTCCATAGCCAAAGAGGAACTCCTTCAATCATCTGGATACAATGCGCAGCTTCATTTGGGTATCATCTAACCCTTGACCATTAATCTTAGTTTATTATTTCTTCTGAATGTAAACAAGCAAAAATGAGTAGAAACATTTTGGCACGCCTGGTGGGACCCTAGAATTTTTCTTGGGTTCATTTCTTCTAAGGCAAACTTTCATATAGGTGCATTAGGAAATTTTCTCTTCTTGCATCCTTCTTCTATCTCTTTATCTCGAAAAGAAATCATAAGCACAAGTTAAAAAGAACTTCTTTCTTTTTCTTCTTATCAATCTTTCCCTGCATCTTAGAGTAGTGAAATTCATACTCTTAACCTTTTCCTCACTTGTTTGCATCCAAACAAAACATTTCAGTTTGGGTTAAAACACTATTGCATTTCATTTCTGCCTGAATGCATACTTAGCTCTCACAATTAGTAATTAAAAACACATTATGAATAAATCATAGTGCACATATGTTACACATCCAGACCACATTCACAAAATCAAACATCTAAACATACCTGAGACAGGGCCCAACTAGGATTTCATCACCTAGCAGATACCTTACCCTTCCTGGTAATCATACTTGGACTTCACTACCAAGGGGAGAACCCACTCTGTTCTCTGGTAGAGTATAAACTCTAGGGGAAGTATATATTGGCTAAGCGACCTAGCTTGTCTCTGGGCTCGTGAAGTGAGGGGAGCAAGCTCCTAGCACCAGGCCACATACAGAACCTAATACAAATTTTGAGCACCAAAACTCAACCCGAAACCAACCTTAGACTGCTTCTTTTAGTACCTATTCTAAAAGCCCAACTTTCCAAACACACTCTTCTAAGGAATAAGCCACCACGACTCTAAAATGTATTCTTAGGAATTTAACGTTTAGAGGCTGTTTGCCTTCATCTACTTTTCTATTTTTATCTAGTTTTTTGAGTTGGTAAGGACACATTATTCTGAGCTCCAAAAAAAATAACTCAGAGCTTTCTTCTTTCTTCCAAAAACTTTTAGTTTTTTGAGTTTCTGGAAATACACAGTAATCGACATCATTTTTTCCACCGATGTCAGAAACTATATTCACCGACATCAGTTATCTGACTGACATCGATAACTTTCTTCACCAACATCGGTTTTTATACCGACATCGATCACTGTAAAAAAAAATTTCTTCTCAAACAACAAGCTAAAAACCTAACCTTTTTGCCGTTAAAAACAAATTCTAGTTTTCTGAGGCTAAAACATATAGTTTTTAGAACCTAAATCTATTTGGCCTTGAATGGTTTTGACACGTAGTCAAGCTAAAACTCTTGTTGACCATGCAAGGCAACAACCACTCCCGCCTTCGCCTTCTATATCAAGTCTCCAAATGGAGTATAATTCAAAAATTGAACGCACTCCTATCCAACCAACCCCAACTCAACCCCCTATTGTTCCCGAAGGGGACCAAGACTTTGAAAGGTTCCTTGACCTCAATGTCAAGGCTCTTCAGCACTATCTCGCGAGAAGTCAAATGCGATATCCTTCAGGCAACCCAGTTTATGGGATGCCCACTTCCTTAGTTGAAACGACAATCATATCAATAGCCTCCGTAACCCAACCCATGGTCACCCAGGCCATTGCCTCAACTAACAACCTGACCATGACTAATCTTCAAAGTGTGGCCTCTCCTTCTCTTTTTGGACCTACCTCCATTGGGGTTTCTATACCCCCTCAACCACAAACCATTCAACAAAGTTCTACACTATTCCATAACTTAATTGTCTCCATTCCACCTACTCTTGCACCCATAAATACAAGAGTGACTACTTATCCTTCGACTAGTGTTGCCACCATCCAACCACCTTTGGCGACATCAAGTCAAGTTGTGCCCTCTAGCTTCATGACGCAACCATCCTTGACTTCAACATTAGTCCCTATGACTAGTTACCAATATGTTGCACCTATACAAGCGCAACCAACTATGCCATATGCTCCACCTAATACCTTCTAAATGCCTTACAACCTAGGGGGTGCCCCACCTACAAATCCATCAACCGATCTAATCAAGATGTTGATGGATAAGGTTTCTAATCTTGAGACATCCATTTTGGGTTCAAGAAATATTCTCTCATATGAACAAATCTGTAATGAACCTATTCATCCTTCAGTCCCAATCTGACCATATCCTAGTCAGTGGGAAGTTCCCAAGTTTACTCTCTTTTAGAGTAAAGAGGACCCACATCAACATCTATGAGCATTTAGACACACTTGTTACCTTATAGCACATGATGATGCGTTATTACTACGCACATTTCCCATGTCACTTTCTGGTGCTGCCCTCGATTGGTATAGTTCTATTACCAGTCACTCTCTATTTACCTTCACGCAACTAGCTCAACTATTTCTTGACCACTTTTTAATTAACAAAACTAAAAAGGTCTCCATCATAGACCTATATTCTATCAGACAATTCGATGATGAATCAATAGTTGATTTTGTTGCTCGTTGGAGAGGTTTAATCAACCAACTCTCCTTTTCTTTACCTCAACCTGAGCTCATTGAGCTCTTTTCGCAAGCATGTGCCAAACACATCTCATCTACTTTGCGGGTCCAAATATTTCACACATTTGACGAAGCTTTCACCATGGCTAGGAAGCTTGAACTCTGTGCTATCGAAGAAAATAAAGTCAAACTGTGTAGTAAAAATACTAATGCAAAATCAAATGACCCTTCATCCAAATCTTTTTCTTCCAATCCCAAGTCCAAGGGATCGAAAAATGCTGTGGTACTTAGATCATCATCATCGACCACAACTAACCAATCTGAACCTTCCACATCTCAAAGCATTACATGACAATTCTAACAATGATACATACAACATTAATATACTCCAATAAGAAAATCATACACGTCCGTGTTGGAGAAACTAGTCAAATAGGGAGTCCTCAACCTCCCTCAAATTTGACCACCACCTCAATTTGATCCCTCACGTGTCATCCCTACATGGTATAAGGAGAATGACTTCTGTAATTATCACCGTGTCAAAGGCCATGACACAGACAATTGTAAAACCTTCAAGAACATTGTCCAAGATATGCTAGACAAAGGTGATCTTGTCTTGGATAACCCAAATGCACTGGCTAACCAAAACATAGACATCTTTAGACAACCTTTTCCTAACCACCCCCTAGCCAAAACAATGTTCAGACCACAGCCGAAGACCCCCAAGAGCGTAATATACACACGATCGGTATGGTTTCGCCTTTTTTCCCTAACCAACCTCTTCCACAAACTGAAGAGGTTAGTCAACCTATCCCTCCACCACAGGAAGAAGAGCCTTCTTCTCCTAATAGTCCTCCATCTACCCCTCTTATATTGGAGGATGCTTTAACCATACCAATGCCACTAGCCCCACCTTCATCCTTCCTACTACCAATGGAGGACCATACCTTTACTACTCTTCAACCACAAGTAGAAGGCACGATCATCCATATGCTCTTTCCTCTTGAAGGACCCTATTCTCCAATTCCTTCTCCATTGAGAGAAGAACTTATCTTTTCACCTACTTCAACCGAAGACGATCTAGTAATGGCTCTCTCTCGCCTTTGGCCTGAGATTGCTGCATCTAACATATTTTCACTCTCGCAACCACCCAAATCTTCTAAAAAACCAATTATAAAGCCTCATCTAACATCTTCCAAACTATTCTCTTGATTGGCTGAGAACTTAGGATTTCTCCATTCAAGTAACTTAGAGCATGAGGCATTGTGGGAACGACTTAAAACTCCTTATCTTACACATCCCACTTCATCTTGTACTAATGACCATCCTTCAACAAAATCTCCTAAAGTCTCCAACGAGGACCAGGCATCTACTTCCAATTCTTCAGAAGCTCAACCGTCTGCATCTGAACCTAAACCCTCCCAAACATCCATCATACCAAAACCAATTAAATCTCTCGGTGTTTGCCCCATATCTAACCTCACTCACCCACAAGTGAAGGTCGACTTAAACCTCGCCCCCCATACTAGTGCTCCTCACGTCGTATTGAAAAAGGCCACTAAACCATGTCATAGAACTCCTCCACCATCACCATTGCCCTCTATTTTGGGCCCTCATCCTCTACCTTAATTGGAGTGCTCCCTACTCCAACACCTAACAAAAACAAGTTGCCTCCATTACTCCCTTTACCCACCAAAAACATACCTCCTCTGAGAAATTTGGCACCCCTCACGAAGAAAGTGTCATCTACACGAGTGGCCACACCACCAACCCAAAAGGTGGTACGAAAATCTCCCTCAACAACTCCCAAACAAAAGTCATCAACACTAGTGCATCAACAAGCATGGACCCCTTAGTGGGTTCATATGCTTTGATACTACACCGACTTTTGCAAACTTCTAACATCACTCTTCCACCTATTAAACCATTTCAACCTCTCGGACCAAAACTGTCTTGGTTCGATGACACTAAAATCTGCCTATATCATTGCTCACCTAGGCATGACACTGAAAATTGTTGTGCCCTCAAGGTTGTCATTCACCATTACTTGGAAAAAGACACCCTTCTTGTTGAGGATACTTTAAACAAATCTCCAACACCATCTCATGTCTCTCAAACCTCTTCACCTTCATCAGAATCCCATCATTAGACTATGGTCCCTTTACCTCTTTCACCCCCTTTATTCGAGATTAACACCATCAATATGGCCACTAGGTCACAAACTTTAAAGGATAAATCAAAAGAGAAAGTTGCTATTCCTTGGACCTACCCATTTGTCAAACCTACTCAACCACCCAAACCCAAGATTTCTATCTTGGGTACATCCCAACCCACTTCTTCAAAGGCAATTTGTGATTTTATGGTGAAACAGCTTCACCAAACTCCCATGAAGATGAATTTATATGACCTCATTCAAATCTCTCTACAACATCGTAAAGCTTTAATCAAAGCTTTACAGGCAGTGGAGGTCCAACCCGAGGACCCCCAACCACTAGCTACCTTAGTCCAATCATTATCCACCGTTGCCTCTATTACCTTTAGTGATTCTGAAATTCCTACCTCCAACTTGGAAGATTAGGATGCTGCCCTTTTCATCACAGCCTACATTAATCGAACTCGCATTAAGCGATTTATGATTGATGGGGGTGCCATCATCAATATCATTGACACCCATGCCTATGACCAATTAGCCCTCCCAAAGAATTGTATCTCTAAAACTGACGTAATTCTTCAATCTTTTAATGACTCCACCACCACTACCATTGGCACCGTCGTCTTACATATTCGTGTTGGCCCACGAACAATCCCAAAACTCTTCTACATCATCGAAGGGGAGTTACAATACAACATGTTATTAAGACGACCTTGGATCCGTGCCATGGCCTATGTCCCTTCTACTTTACACCGTTGTGTCAAATTTGAACATGACGGTCAAGTCCATGTCATTCCCACAGACCCCTCCCCTTTCAAGACATGCAACACAACTTATCGACCCAACGATGTTCTCATTCCTTTAAAAACATCGACCCAAACACCGCCTCCACCCACAGAAGCTTCAAAAAGTATGTAAACGGCGGTTACACCTACACCACCTCCTCAAGTGATAATAAAAGACCCTATGGAAGATACCTTCCAACGTCTTTCACTCGAGGAGTATCGTTTACTCACCTTGGACATGTTCTAGACTCCTTAAGAGTATGGAAAACTTCATCACAATCCTAGCTATGACCATCGTATCAAAATGGTCATCCCTTATGGTCCTCCCAATCTTCAAACAAATCTCATCTATGGAGGGCTAGATCGAGCTCCCACTGATGGGAATCCTCTTTCATCACCCCAACCATTTACGTCTAACTTCTCTTTTCTTGGCAACCCAAAATTTGCTCATACCTATCTTTATAGGTGTGCATGGAAGGGATTTGGCTTTGGACGCTACGAACAAGGCTCCCACCAGCCCGTCAAACCACCAAATGATGAGGCCATAAAGAATGCCAAGAAGCGACATGGCCTGGGTTTTGAAGAACCTACTGAAACTTCTAAAAACCCTCACCTTAAACCTATCATAGAACAATCACCTCCAAACTCACCTATTCCCCCATCTTCACCTATGGAGTCGGTGGTTTCCATCCCTCCTAGTTTTTTTTTTGTATAAACGCCTTTCGCTTGGAACCCCTAACCTATCAACTAGGTGGGGTATCCAGGTCTCTCCCTCTCGTTTATCCAAACATGATAAACGATGAATCTTCTACCATCAACACCGTCGAATGCGTGGACGATGATGCCATTCTCACCTACATGGGTGCAGATGACTCTTTCATCCAACGATCCCTTCCTTAAAAAACACAGGTTATGTTAAATGAATCAACCATTGACATTAACCTTCCATCTTTTGATGTTCCTCACATTTTAAAGATCGATCAATCTTTGGATGCCCAGGAACAAATTGACTATACCAAATTCCTTTCAGATCATAGCAAAGCCTTTGTTTGGACCTACAACGATATGCCTGGCATCGACCCTAACATTGTCATCCATAACATCGTCACAAACCTAGAGGCTAAGCCTATCAGGCAAAAGCTTCGCAAGATGCAACCTCGCATTGCACTCCTTGTCAAAGAGGAGCTTCATCATCTTCTCTCTGTCTCCTTTATCCAACCCATTGATTATCCACAATGGGTGTTAAACATTGTCCCTGTCACCAAAGCAACTAGGGGGATCCAAATCTGTCCTGACTATCGTGACCTTAACATGGCTTGCCCAAAGGACGATTTTCCTCTACCCAACATCGGCCAACTTGTTGATCTTATGGCCAGTCATGAGATGATATCACTCATGGATGGATTTTCAGGATACAACCAAATATTGATTACACCAGAAGATCAACACAAGACCACCTTCATCACCCCATGGGGGACTTTTTGCTATAGGGTCATGCCTTTTGGCCTAAAAAATGCAGGCACCACATATCAACGCGCCATGACCTACATCTTTCACGATCTCCTCCACAAAATCATGGAGGACTATGTGGATGACCTACTAGGCAAATCTAAACTCCGTCGTGACCATCTATTCTCAAAATCATATTCACTCGCCTCCTTCGATACAATGTTTGACTCAACCCCAAGAAATGCATCTTTGGGGTTCTCTCTGGGAAGATTTTAGGCTTCATCATTTCCCTTCGTGGCATTGAGATTGATCCCGCTAAGATAAGAGCTATACTCGAGATGCCGCCACCTACCAATCTAAAGCAACTTCACAGCCTACAAGGGAAGCTTCAATCTATTCATCACTTCATCTCGCAGCTTTTCGACCGATGTCAACCCTTTCATCACCTCCTCAAGAAGGATGTCTCCTTTAATTGGGATAAAGATTGCCAAGAGGCTTTTGAGGCTCTTAAACATTATCTTGTCTCTCCACCAGTCCTTATTCCACCTAAAGACGACCAACCCTTCTACCTTTACATTTCAACAACAAATCATTCTTTAGGTGCCATGATCGTACATCGAGACAAACAACATCGTGAGCAAGCAGTTTATTATATAAGCCAAATGCTCATTGACTATGAAACTTGATATACTCATATCGAAAAACTCTGTTTGGCATTAGTCTTTGCCGCTACCAAACTTCGTCATTATCTTCTCAATCACAAGACTTATGTCATCACCCACACTAACCCTCTGAAATACATGCATTCCAAGCCATACCAAAACCAACGTATGGCTCGTTGGCTCATGCTTCTTGCTGAGTTTGATTTGGAATTCATCCAACAAAAATCTATAAAGGGGAAAACAATCGCTGACCAACTAGTGGATGCCCCTCTACTTGACAACCAACCCTCTCACTATAAATTCCCTTACGAATCCATCACCACGTTATCCACCGATGACATTTTCTATCAAATGACAATGTTCTTTGACGGGTCTAAATGTCACACGGTGGGGGTGCGGGGGTCATTCTCATCCCTCACGAGGGTGAGCCCATGCCCCTATCTTTCAAACTTGACTTTGAATGTACCAACAACATGGTTGAATATGAATCCTTAATTTTGGGACTTCAAACCACCCTTTTCCTAGGTGTCAAGACCATCAACATCTTTAGCGACTCACAACTAGTCGTCAATCAAATCAACGGTTCATATCTTTGTAAAAATGAAGTTTTGCAAAGGTACAAACACCGTGTTAACACCCTGCTAGAATGTTTTGACCATTACCTCTTGCAATTTGTTCCTCGATCTATGAATAAGTTTACTGATACTATGGCTTCTGTTGCCTCACACATTCCATCCTCATCATCTTCCTCGAGAATTTATGTTACGATACATCGTTTGGCGTTACCTTCATATATCTCCACTAACATCAACCTCGTCAGCACCATTGACTCTAGTCCACAGGATGTTTGGTATAAATAACTTGTGGACTACTTAACTTATTCTATTGTCCCCCTTGATCTCTCTAGTAATGCGCGACAGACTTTTATCAAAAGCACAACTTGATATACTATGCTAGGGGGTCTTCTCTATAAATGAGGTTTCGATGGCCTCCTTCTTCGATGTCTAACCTCCACTGAAACATCTCACGCTATCAAACAAGTCCATGATGGGATTTGTGGAGGGCATTTTAGTGGTAACTCGGTTGCAAAGCACATCCTTTGCCTGGGCTATTATTGGCCCACTCTTCACCAAGACTGTAGCGACTATGTTCGGCGTTGTATCAAATGTCAACAATATGCTAACTTACTTCACATCCCTAGCCACGCTCTACAGGTCGCTAAGGATTTCTAACCTTTTTCACAATGGGGCTTAGATCTAATCGGTGAGATTAACCCTCATTCATCTCTTCGACATCAGTCCATTATCACCGCAACTGAATACTTCACTAAATGGGTGGAAGCTGTTCCTCTTGTCTCCAATAAAGTTGACAAAATTGTTGACTTCATCAACACCCATATCATCTGTCATTTTGGTGTACCTCACAAAATCATCACCAATAATGGCAAATCTTTCAAAAACAAAATTGCCCAGAAACTTTGTGACTCATTTGGCATCAAGCTCAGCTTCTCCTCTCCTTACTACCCACAAAAAAATGGGTAGGCCGAGGCTTCCAACAAAATCTTAACCAAAATTCTAATGAAGGTGGTCAATGATACTGGAAGGGATTGGCACATTCACATTCCCTTCACTTTGTGGGCCTACCGCACTAGCATTCGAACCCCTACGGGTGCTACACCTTTCTCTCTAGTGTATGGAACTGAGACAGTTTTGCCTCTTGAAGTACAGATACCATCTCTGTACATCTCCTTACATGACATCCTTTCTTACAATGACTTTCATCAAGATTGGTTGGCTCAACTTGAGTTACTTGATGAATGTCACCTTGCTACCCTCAACCATCTCCATATCTACCAAAATCGCATCCAATGTGCCTATAACAAAAGTATGAGAGAACGAGATTTTAAAATCGAAGATCTTGTCCTAAAAAAAAACCAACACGTGACCATTATGGAAAGAAGTAAACAAGGCAAGTTTGCTTCTAATTGGCTCAGACCTTATATCATAACACACAAGTATGGATTAGGGACTTATCGTCTGTCTTCTCTTGAAGGCCGGCTAGAACCTGAGCCCCTTAATGCCTTGCATCTACGACCATTCTACTATTAATCAAGTACTCATTCACTTGATATTTAACTTGAGCTCATCCCTTGAGCAACCCCTGTCATCCTCATTCCTATTCCCTTCTTTTCCTACAAATGTTAGTTAATCCTTTTTGCATCAATGCTTTGTCCTACTAAAAAGGGAAACCCTTAAACCTCTATAGGCTAGTCCATGACTAAAACTTCAGTCCACAAAACATATAAAACTAGGATGCCTATTCAAAGGTCATAAAATTATAAATGTAGACTGCTCCTTGAAGGACAACTGCATAATTGCTGTAATTAATAGACTGCTCCCTTGAAAGACAGCTATTCAAAGACATTCAACCACACAAAGCATAATATAGACCACTCCCTTGAAGGATGGCTATGCCCAAATCTTGCTCCAAACAACGCTCTCTTAGAAGCTTCCCGCATCGATCAGCTTCACATATGACCACAAAATAAAACAACATCCCCACATAGACTTTCCGCATTGATCAGTCTACCAAAAAAATAAAAAAATAAAAAAAATTGACTGACAAAATATTAAGTCATGCACTTGCCTATAGTCATTCTCAGGGTCACCTATAAAAGGGGCAAAGTTATCCTTGCTAAAAAGGGTTACGCTATCCTCACACCTCACATAATCAAACCTATTACCCCGACATACCCAAGGGATTTCGAGCTCACTTAACATCAAGTGATTTGAATACTTCTCTAACACAAACAATGGTCAATGACATAATGCATAAACAGGGTTTTTGTTTGCAACAACCCTATCTATGCTACCATTATGGTCCTTGCCAATGAAAGAGCAACGCACCTTTCACTTCTTATGCATCTTCGTCATACAACCAAACCCAATCAAACCTGACCAAACCAAACCAAAACATTTTCAGACCACTAACATATCATACCCCATTCACACTAGTTTCTATGGAAACCAATACACATGGAAACTGTCAACCAAACACAATTTATGTCAAGCATACACCATCACCAATATGGAACTTGCTGAAGCATAAATATACTCATTTCATTTTTAGCATACACCATCACTACTATGGACAATTGCTAGGAATGAAAAACCACCCAACCAATGTTATAGAATACACCATCACACAATATGGAAAAGGCTATAACATCATCACTCATTTCATTTTTAGCATACACCATCACTAATATAAAAAATTGTTAGGGATGAAAACCCCACATCACTTATGTTACAGAATACACCATCACATAATATGGAAAAGGCTGTAACATCGTCATATACTCATCATTTCAAGCATGTACCATCAGACATATGGGAAGTGCTCAACCATTAACATGACCAAACCAACTATTGACCTCTTTGACTCCTCCTCCCTTCTTGGGAGAACTACATTGGCCTGAGGCCCTTCAAACAGGGGCTATGTAGGCAACACTCAGTTGACATGGGGTCTTCTAAGGTTAGCTCAACCATTCCTTTGTCCGTCCATTTAATGGACCAACTATCTATACCAACTTAAAATCATGACCAAACAATCAGCCCTGACACTGAATGAGTTACCTAAACTTCTCATGGGACACATTAGAGATCACATACATCTCCCTGACCACAACACATGCCACTTGAGATCATACCATGACTCAGCCTGACTCAACCAATGACCTTGGAGATCACGACTATCTCCTCAGACCATGACCACTTTCGAGACAACTTTGCCTTGGTTGTTTTGATTTCGTATATGTTACCTCATAAATAGTTAGCAAATTATATGCAACCCACATTATGACTCTCACATGTGTTGTCGGATCACGCTCCAATTGATCCTCAATATTTGTGACATTTTCGTGTTTTCTAGGAGCACTTCCTGAGCCTGAGATACTTGGAACATGATGACCATTGGAGCTACAACTTTGATCGTTTAACCCAATCAGCTATGACTAAATACTGGGGCCCAGTTATTTTGATTTTAGCACTCTTTGACCTTTGACTGTGACAATTTGACCTATCTATCACATGAAGTGGTATACGCATAATCCCAACTATTACAGTGTTCACACTCCAACTTCACCATACCCATCCAATGCCTATCAAATCGGCACCCGATATCAGGTTACCTTCCCTCAACTCCCACTTTAAGGGGGAATACCTCATCCCTTTCTCGGAGTGACCTACACTTCATCCCATACCTGGGGTAACTTACTCCTATTTTTGTCTTGCAGTTCGTCAGAACAACGAACAGGACAAAAATGACTTCATCCCATACCTAGGGCAACTTACTCCTATTTTTGTCTTGCAGTTTGGCAAGAACAACCAACAAGACAAAAAGGGGCAAATGTAGACACCAAAGTAGTGTCAACCCCCCTTGGTCCCTTTCTAACTTTCACATGCCTAACCTATACTTTATTAATTTAAAATTCTTATTTAAAATTTAAAAATCTCCTTTAGACAACTCACCTTGGATTCCTCGCCCTTAGACCATTTATCACCCTGTGACTAATCATAATTACCTAAGACCTAATTTTAACTCTCCCACTAACTCTCGCACCTATTAAACCTACTTTTGGACTATTTAACAATGACAACCGAACTTGGCAGATGGAAGAACGAGCAAAAGGCTTGAAAATAGCCTTTTTCCATTCTCTAGCCGTCGACGTCGGTTAACAGTCGACCGATGCCAACGGTATCATTGACGTCGGTTGCTTAAAACTAAATTCCAACCTCGACTGCAAACTCGAATGTGAATTCTCTTGCTCTCGGATCTAAATTCTTTCTCTCCCAGACTCTGAAACATCAAAGGCAGGCTTTAGGATGAGGCATCAACATTCTATCATCACTCTCCAGGCTAAGAAACTCTACAAGATTCACTCCACACTAGATTGAAACGTTGCATGAGGTCTCCTACATTAGCCATAACGGAACAAGTCTTCTACACTTCTGGTTCTCCACCAAGAGCTAAGTATTCTTCTAGTTTATATTTTAGTATTTTTAAAATGCATTGGTAATTAGTCCATTGGCTATTTCTGAGTACTATTGAGACTAAATTCAGCTTTCTTCTTAGAGAGGCTGGAAAGCCTTCTTTTATCCTGACCCATTTTGACAACCTGTCCCCTACCTTTGTCCTTCCTAAGACTCTGTCCACTGTCCTACATCCCTGCACAACCCTTTTGAATCTCCCAAACCATTCTGTTGACCACAGACATACCCTAAAACCTGTCCAAGGCCCATTTCCCCTATCGACATCGGCATCAAGGCCCATTGCCCCTATCGACGTCGGCATCCTAACCGACATCGGCAACATTAACCAATCGACGACGGTAGACTAACCGGCGTCGGTGACTGTGGGAGACTTACAGCAGAATACAGGTACACATTGTCTACTTTCTATTTCTTAGTCTTTCATTATTTCTCTTTATCCGACATTCTTTTTATCAACTAGTGGACTGTCATCCCTCCAGGAAGTCTTTACACTTCTGGGACCGAGCTTTGCTTGGCAGTCCACCATATATCTATCTAACATTTTCTTTGTTTAAGTCTTTCTTATCTACAGGTGTCATCCTCCACAGCCAAAGAAGAGCTCCTTCAATCGTCTGGATACGGTGCGCAGCTTCATCTGGGTATCATCTAACCCCTGACCATTAATCTTAGTTTCTTATTTCTTCTGAATGTAAACAAGCGAAAACGAGTAGAAACAATAGGAAAAAATTACTTAAAATACATTCACAATACAATTCAACCCCTTTATGTCCAATTTAAAAAGTATACAATGAATCAAGCTTTATAAATGGAAATTATAATATAGGTGTTGAAATAATATTATTATAAAATTATGCCCTATCGCATGGTTATCTCTCAAGATCCCATTATTGCTCCTATTTTATTCTCATTTACTTATGCAAAAAAACCACTTGTGTAATTTCTTATGGTAATAAAATATTCAAACCATAGTGACGTATAATTTTATGATCCAAGCTGATGAGATGTGGGTGAGTTGGTAAAGTGGCTTGGTTTTCTACAACCCCACCCAGGTTCAAATCTTGTTGGGCATGTGAATCCAATTGTGGTTATATGTGGTGTATTCAAGCCCTATTGGTTGTAGATCTAGTAATCATGAGGATGGTTGTGGTTGTATGTGGTGTATTCAAGGCCTTTTGGATATTTATATGGTAATAATCAAGGGTTATGGGCCCATGTATGTGCCCTAGATCAATTTATAGTTCTAGTTAAAAGTGATGATCAATAAAAAATAATAATTATATGATCTAAATGCATTACCTCCTTTAATTTTTGTGCCTATAATTTCCTTATGATTATCACACTCTATGTTTTGATATGATAGAGGTTATATATTATGCACACATGCTACTGATCATATTATTGATACAGATGAAGGACATATAAGTTCATACATATGATTATGTATTCATAGTTGGTTAGGAACATTCTTCATGCTTGCTTTGGAGGAATCTTGGAAAAAAGTTCTTAATAGTACTTTAGGTTCTATCTTTCATGTTTTCCTTTATCATATTGAGATTTCATGTGATCCTATATATTTTATAACATATACCTTTGCACACATGGTTTCTAGAGTGCTTGATGTGTTTGTTGTATATGCTTACTATCTGATGTGTTTTATTCATATGCTTACTTCATGGTGCACCTCTCTTGTTTGCCATATGTGTGATGTGTTTGTTGTAAACTTTGTGTCACATGCTATTGCTTGTTTACTTTGTGTGACATTGATTTCTCTATGTATGACATTGTTTATTCTAAGTGTAGAGTGCTTAATTTATGCTTATTGTGCCATCCTTCCTTACACTATTTAATTTACATTTCTTTATGATTGGTGTCATGATATATATCATGTAAAATGTTCCTTGATTGGTTGTATGTTTGTTTTTTTGTGTTGTAATGGTTCATACAATGCATCCACTGGGGTATGACTCATTGTGTATGTTTTCCTTTGATATATAAATTGATACACTACTTGTATTGGGGCATATTACTTTAGTGATTTATTTATTATATATTTCCCATTATGAGGCATCACACTCCTATGATTATATTGAATCTAACTTACTTATATTGGGGTAAATTATCCCTATTGTGCCTAGATTGCTTATATATTACCCATAAAGGGGCATGATGCATGTACACCTACATTGAGTATATATTGCCCACGTAAGGGATACCTGTTATTATCTTTCTTACATTGATTAGAGTCATACACACATTAGTCATTTTACCTAATACGTATGTGCTTTCATGATGATATATTACCTATATCACTTAGTCCTAAACACACATATGATGAATTCCTTTGTACATACATGATTTTACGATAATATATTATTATGATTATACATTGGTGATTTATTTTTCCTATCATACACATGGTATGCATAATCCATTTATTTTGAGATATGTGATTCATAGGTTCATCCAACACCTCAAAATAGGGACATGAACCAAAAATTATATCAATAGTCGCATGATGATACACAATAGTTCTATAATTTTATATGACATAATCACTCTTTCTCCCACATTTGGAAGTAGTCATAGATTTTTATATAACATATTCCACTCAGTATCTTCAATGATATGCATAATCAGAGATGACATAGATTCTGAGATGTGGATGCCATAGAGATGACTTCATAGTTTCTAGACAACCACGTGTATTCATTCCTATTTTTCATTTTCTCTCATTGATTTCAACAACTCTTTAATTATTGATTTATATAAACATTGATTCATTTGCAAATTTTTTCCTTATGTTTGTTAGTACACATGTTTCCACATTCCAAATAGAGGATATGGATTTTTTTAAGGATTTTCAAAAAAATAAGGATACTCATAGAAAATTATATAGAGTACATCATTATTTTTTTATAATTCATATGAATTGGGACATAATAGTAAAGAATCTTTATTTACATTTTGAATTTCATATCACTATCATTTCCTTATATACTTTGATAAATATTATAGGTTTCATTCACAACATCTTCTACAATCCCTCTTAGGCACAGTTATTTGTTTTACTTTGATATGTAAACACACACGTACACACATCAAAGTGGGAAGTTTTTGGTCTGGGTTAGTTTTATATGTTAATTTGTATTGACTTAGGGTACTTGTGTGTTTATTGATGATCAGTTCATATTAAGATCATATTGGTGCCTATTTTCTATATTATGGGCCTCATTTTCTCCCCTTTCTTTTTTTTTAATCTCTCCTTTGTTTCTCCATCTTCCTTTTTTTGGTTGTTTCCTAGGCTTGACCAGTAGCATACCACTATGCTCATGGTTGACTAGGACCATACCCCTATGCCCTTGTTTTGACTAGGAGTGTACCTTTACACTCTTGGTTACCTTTTATTTTAGGTCCCTTTGATCCTTCCATTTATTTTTCCTAGGGTTCATGCTTAATTTTATAAGCTTTCCCACACTTTGTGTATAATATTACACATCAATAAGGTCCTAATTTGAATTTTATAAGTCTATATATACAAAGGTGCATTATTACATATAAGACATGCAATAGAAAAGAAAGAAAAAGTGAATAAAAGAAAGAGTTCCAAGGAAAGGTCAAGAACGATAAGTAGAACTATAATATTTTATTTGAAAAGTAGAATTTCATTTGATTTCTTCACATAATGTCATTTCCAATTGCTCACATAGTGAAAAACATATAAGGATCAGGGATTGCATCACACAACTACTTGATGAACTACATTAAGTGTTAGGTTCAAAAATTTCCAAGGACGTGTCTAATTGAGACATAAGCCTCAATGACTACACAATTTTTAAATGTTTTTTGAATTATATTAGGATTTGAAGAAAGTATATCAATTTTATTGTGATTTAGATTGAATTTTAAAAAAGCGAGTGATTTTTTCAAAGCTTAAAAAAAGAGGATCGAAGTTATAAAATTTATTATAGATAATTATATAGTGACTAGGAGTGTATCTTAGCTATAAAATACAAACTAGTAGTGACAAAGAATGTAACACTCCACTTCAAGTAAAAAATTGAAAGTTATCAGTTTGGTTTGAATTTTTTGGGTTATGTTCATCTTGATTCCTAGACCTATTCATCAATGTTTCTTCAACGATCCCCTTTCATATTGAGTGAGGATATTAAAATATCATTCACTTTGGTCATGACCGACATCAGTGTGTTTGTCAATAATAAAACTTCTTATAAAGTGATTTATGTTTTTGTAAAGGACCAATAATATGTTGGCATAAAAATTATATGAATTTATGTCAATTTATTGTGAGAGATATAGATATTGTTAGATATATAGATACTCTCACTCACACATCATTTGGTAATTAGAGAATATTTAATCCTTTTTATTTTTAGTGAAGAATTTTGGTATCTAAGGGATCATTATCATATCTATTTTATTCTTTTGCAATATTTATGCAATCTATTTTTCTTATAAGTGTAGGTAATGTGTTGAGATTTCATTATATTATCTAATGTAATGGTTGTGAAATTAATCACATGTATTCTACAAAATATTTCTAGTTAATCATAAGAAACATGCATAAAAATAAGAAGAAAACAAAAAATTAAAAAAAAAGTAGTTATTTAAAATCATTATAGAAGAGAGTATAAGATAATCTTACTATCCAATGTACTAGTAAAAATGGAGAGAAGATTCTATTCAACATTTTGTAATAATCGTTCTCCATTATATTTCTATATAAATAACTACAACATAATTTTTTTTTTTATTACTTTATAATTTTATTTTTATGAGTTTTTAATTTCAAAATTTCCAAAACACCACCCACTTCCATTCGATATAGTTGACATAAATATAATTGGCATGCAAACTTTAATCTAGCCATAGTCTATGTAGGCTTTTCTCACTATTTTTTAATGTAAGTTATTGTTCTCATATTTTTGGTTTTGAATAATATTTAACAATCAATGCCACTTTTCATTTGTTTTAGGAAGCAAACCTTGAAGTGCCTCTTCATACCGACCCCTTGGGCATTGTTTTAGAGAGAAAAATTGGGATGAACTATTAAAGTTTATTGACGGTGCAAAACGAGTGCATATATTTCTATGTTTTTATAATATCTGTTTGGTTATATTCTATTTTCAAGTTTTTAAAATTTCATATATTATATATTTCTTATATTGTTTAAGTATAATAAATATATAATATGGATTGAAAAAGAAAAACCACAAATATGAATAATTTAAGAACAATTTTATTATTAGAGAAATATTTTAATAAGATAAATGAGGAATTAGAGGAAACAACTCCTTAAATTAGGTTATACCAACGTCCAAACGCCCTTAAAATAACTAGTAGATTTCCATTGTTTTGTGTTTGAATTTGTATTGAAATTGATCTATTTTTTACATATAAATATTTATGTGACATATTTTATGTCAAGAACATTCATGTAACCAAAATGAGGTGGAGCTTTCATAAAAACATTATGCGTCAGATAGTGTATCAGACTTTGTATCAGAATACGTGTAATCAAAAGTGTTATAATATTTTTGAAAAAAAATGATTTTAAAGAGAATTTACTATGTGCCAAGGAGTGCATTAGAATTAGTGTGCTAGGAATTGTATCATGTTTTATTTTTAAAGTTTTGAATTCAAAGGAAATTTCCTTCTACATCAGTTTGCATTAAGAGCATGCATCTCACGTTGCATTTTTAAATTTTTTCACATAATACAAATTATTTAAATTTTTATTTCTTTATGAATAAAATATTTATAATTTTATTTACATTCATTTCGTAGTTGTAAAAGATTTATTATTTTCAAAATTTATATGATTGAAATATCAATAGTTATTATTGGAGTAATTAACAACAAATTAATATAATACTAAAAATAATTTAAACCCTATAAATTAATGATAATTATCAAATATGATAGTTATGTTAAATTTAAATATAGTTATTGTCATCATTAAAAATATCATGGAGGTGACACAATTTTTATACTGAAAGAGTTGATATAAAACTTAGTGTAAAAACCATCAATGTTTAGTCATTATTATTATCATCATCATTTTCATTATTATCATTTCTGTGATTACTATTGTTGTCACATTTTTTGATTTTATATCATTTTCGTTCCAACTCATCATCTATGAAATAAATGCAACATCAAATATTAAGATCAGTATTAGTTTTTTTAAATATAAAATATTTTTTACTAGAATTAAACTTTTATTATAGAGGATATGATGTAAAATAACTTAGACATAGAGTTCTATAATAGGACTTGGAGGTTCCTTGTGAAATTAAAAAACTCAATTAATTAATTAATAATATAACATATTGTGATTGATTATACAATGTAAGCTTAATCCAACATAATATATTAATATTTTTAAAAGTAAAAATACTTTTAAAAAGTATAATATTAATATATTTATATGATATGACTATAATTACTAGTTAATTTATTACTTGAATAGCTTTTATCACATCAACAATTTTTATTAGAGTTGACAAACCTTTATTTAATGTCACTTATATGTGATTGTATGGCGGCTGAATTTTGAAGGTTTTTTTCTTGAGTACAAGAAAAACGTAAGTCTTAGACAAAAGTAAAAATATTAAACAAAAAATATAATAAACTGTAATTAATAAATGACTAATATAAACACTTACATAAGTCATCATAATATATTTAATTCAATCATTATGTTTGATGAAATAGACATCCTCTTTGCTAGCCCTATGTTGAAATATATTTTATTAATAAAACGCGAAGAAAAATATTTAGTTAAATATTTTGAATAAAAAAATATGAAAATTACACTACTAATAAATAATAATTAAAATTCTAAAAAAACTAAATAGAATAGATTGTAAGATTAAAAAATCAACTTTCATTCTTTATAGGTCTTTTTGACCTATGCATTGAGTAACTGGGTTATTGTGAAACCTCATTTATAATTATTTTATGTACTCACATTTTTTTTTTGAATTTTTCTTCTTGCCTTTATCTTCATACATGTTTATCAAAAATTTCCTCCCATCCTTTATATAATATGCAATATGAAGATTCTTCCATTATCCTCTTGGTTTTTATTAAATTTTCTTGTATGTTGAATATCTTGCCTTTTTAAGAACCTTGCCATTTTCTCTAGGTGTATTGTTCTCATTAATGTCTTCCCAATAATCTCTTTGTATCCTTTCAAATGTAAGGTGATTTTTCTCTTTTGGAAAAGTAAGCCACTTTAGATGAGTTAGTCGTCATTGATTGAATAACTTTGTGATCACATCTTTCAGGTGAAATAAAAATTATTGTGAAACTTTGTTTTTCTAAACCTCACCATTTTAATTTCACTAAATGGCTATATTTTTATCCCTATACAACATATCTGGAGGGATTTCAATAAGTTGTTTGGGTTTTAACTTGGGTAAAATTATATAATATAATCCCGCATTGACCTTTTCAATCCTTGTTTATATTCTTTTAACTTTAAGATGGTTATATTATAATTTAAAAATAATTTAGGATATTGTATAAAAACTCAAGAATAAAGGTTTCATTGTAAAAAATAATAATTTTTTTTTAATACTAAATATTATAAATAAAAAATCTTAAAAAAATAAAATTGGAATGTTACATTTTTAAAAGTTCAATCAATGTATAAATTGAATGCAAAATTTAAGGAATCAAATGCACAAATATTAATTAAATAAATAAATAAATTCAAATTTAAAAAATAATCTAAAAATCTATTTTTTTAGTATTCATTATGTTAAAAATTTAGACAAAAAATTAATAAAATAATTAACATATCAATTATTGATATTTATTCTTACTTTGTTATTTTTTCCCTCCATTTCCCGCTAAAATAAATTCTCACCTTGTTGATATTCATCATCCCTTGTTTGAAAATTATCCTCCCCTTGCTGATATTCTTCCACTCCTTTTTGATTCTTCCCCTTGCTGATTTTATTCCTTCCCTTTATTTTTAATCTCTTTCAGATTTTGTTTCATGCATTTTATTTGCCTTCTTTAAAAAAAAAAAAATTAAACTATTAAGAACTCACTATCAATTGTAGTTAAACCTTAAAAATACCCTTCAATATTTTATAAATCATAATTCTATTAATATATGAGTTGAAAAAATATTATTTTAATTCTCCCACATACTTTTGGGTGGGGATTTTTAAATGTGGTTGACACAAATACTAACACAATTATGTTGAGATTTGCATCAAGATTAATGTCGAGGAACACAGTTGCAAAAAAAAATAATTCTAACTTATTGAAATTATCATAAATAATTGAAAACCATATTAAAATAGGTTTTTTTAAAAAAAATGTTTGAAAAAAAAAATATAAACATTAAAAAAATCCAACTCATTGAAATTATTAATGAATAATTAACATCAATATTAAAATAATTTTGATTGAAGAAATGTTAAAGAGATTAAAATGACTATTAAAAAAATTGTACATATTCTTTAAGTCTAGTTCAATCAATTATATGAATAAGTACATGAATCAAAGTGATAAATAAATTGAAATTAATACATATGATAATAAATTCTAAATAATTCTCCATTAATGGGTCAATTGTCATCGGTAATGAGGTCAGAAGTAGAAAGTAGGAATGGATGCCCCCTCCTCTAGGGTGGTTTAAACTGAATTTCAATGGTGCAATGTGTGGTAATCTAGGTGCTTCTGGGGTGTGCTGCATTATTTGTGACTGCTATGGATCAATGATAAGATCTTTATCTAAGAAAATACAGGATAGGTCTAATAACAAAGTAGAAGCTCAAGCTATGATGAGCGGTATTGAATTGGCTATCCAATGTGGGATTTCGAATCTGATTGTGGAAGGCGATTCACAAGTTATCCTTGTGGCTTTGGAAAAAAGAGAGGCTAAATCGTGTCACCTAGAGAATATCTTGAAGAAAACATGGAAAAATGTGGAAGCTTCCTCTATTATAAAGTGGAAGCATTGATTTCGGGAGGTGAATATGGCTATGAACTTCCTAACAAACTATGGCATCAATCAATCAGAGGTTTACAAGTTGGATAATATCAAGGATACTTGGGAGGATTTCCCTTCAACTTCATTGATTGATCTTAGTTGAATTTTGCTCGGCTATCCTTTTGTATTGCTTTGTCACACAAAGCAATTATAAAATGGCTAACGTAGCTATCAGAGCCTTTAGCAGAGCATTGTGGTTGCTAACACTTCGGGCATGCCCCCACTCACTCCATTTATCATTACTTGTCAAGAATGTGTGTGAAGTGATCGGGGAGGAGGTTTCACATTTATGCTAGTTGGAATTTTAATTAGGGTGATTGACAACTCTCCTTGGCATGAGGGAGCCTAGAGGCTTCCCTTGGGCTCATTTATTCTTTAGATACTGTGCTTCATGCTGCATATGCACATGTGGCATATGAGAATTCTATGCTGTGTTGGGGGGTAAAATCAATGGAGATCCAGAGCGACATTGTGATTACCACTATATGCATCTTTGGGTCTAGTGAGGTGAGGGAGATGGCATTTGAGGGACTAATATCATAGGCCTGTCTTTGACATATTTTTTGGCTACCTTTAGAGGAAGTGCACGATGTTATAGTAGATGTTTTGGGGCAAGAGTTCCTAGTTAAGGGGATTAAGATCAAGGTAAACTCAAAAGTGGCATCTATCTTTGCCTCTAATCTCATATTCCTAATCTTTGATGCAGAGGTGGTGGCGAAGGTGGTAGCATTTTGTGTCTACCTAGAATGTCGAGTCAACTTAATCATGAAAATTAGTTTGCATGACTTGACCCCTCTCCCATCCATACTGTTCTAAGGGTAGGATGGCCTAGGAGTCATCCCTACTTTTGCATTTCAAGCTTTGGAAACTAGATTCATGATTCTCTTAAATTTTGTGGAGGACTTCCATAAGAAGGTCATTCTTCCTGACATGAAGATCTATAAATTTATCTTATTACCAATGACGTTGCAAACGATGAATCACATCCCAGAGTTGGTGCAGTTACGTAGCCACTGACATGAGTAGAAAAGGGTGGAGGCAGTGAGGAAATTGGTTAGATGGGTGCTACATGGAATGCTAAAATCACCATCTTGGTATAATTTGGCATTGGTGGAGGTTGTAGACCCTAGATCGAAGGAGGAAATAATGCCCTCTGTGCCTTCCTCATCTGGGGGTTCGAGTGACTGGACCAAGTGAAGGAAGTGGCTGTGGCTGCGAAGGAGGAACATATGAGGGGTGAATATGATTTGGTGTTGCTATCAGATTCATATGAGGATGGCAATGTGGGTGATACTATTTAAGCTATTGGTTTGGTGTCCTTACTCATTTTTCCATCTCTTTGTATGTCTAGTTTTTGGGGTTTATGGCTTTCTCTTGTTATGTTAGGTTTTTGTGTGACTCTTAAGTGTTTCTCTTTGTCTCAATTTTTTGTGGATGCCTATTGGTTCTTTGGTTTTGGTTGGCTTTGTGCCAGGCAATGTAAAACTTTTTACTTTGCGGGTTGGGGCCCCAATACTAGCCCTGCAATGATCTAAAAATTAACTTCTAAATAATTGAGTTTCATCATACATATTTTTAAAGTCCAATTCAATTAATTGAATGAAGAAGTACATGAGTTAAAATGAGGGATGCATTGGAATGAACACACTTAACACTTAACCATAAAAAAATGAGTTATGTTGTACATCTTCTTTAAGTCTAGTTCAATAAATTATGGGAAGAAGTACATGAATTGAATTAACAAATGCACTGGAATGAACACACTTCCCACTAATCCATACATAATTGAGTCATGTCATATACATTTTTTAGGTTTAGTTCAATCAATTGTAGGAAGAAGTATATTAATTGAACTCATGGATGCATTGGAATGAACACAATTCATATTAACCCATAAATAATTGAGTCACATCGTACATATTATTTAAGTTTAGTCCAATCAATTGTAAGAATAAGTACATGAATTGAAGTGACAGATAAATTAGAATGAATACATTGGATAATAATCCCTAAATAATTAAGTCACATCATATATATTTTATAATTTAAGTTCAATCAACTGTATTAATAATTATATGAGTTGAACTAGTGGATGCATCAAAATAAACACACTTCACACTAACCCCTAAACAATTGACTCACATCATAAATAATTTTTAAGTCTAGTCCAATCAATTGTAAGAAGAAGTACATGAATTAAAGTGACAGGCAAATTGGAATAAATACATTTTAAAATAACCTCTAAATAATTGAGTCACATTTTACATATTTTTTAAAGTCTAGCTCAATAAATTATAGGAATAGGTACAAGAGTCAAACTAACAAATGCATTGGAATAAACACACTACATAATAACCTATAAACAATTGAGTGATGTCATATATCTTTTATAATTTTAGTTCAATCAATTAAAAGAAGAAGTACATTAACCAAAGTGATGGATAAATTAAAATTCTTACATTTAAAAATAACTCCTAAACAATTGAGTCGCATTGTACATATTTCTAAAGTCTAGTCCAATCAAATGTAGTAATAAGTATATGAATTGATGTGATGGATATTGTTTTTAAGTCTAGTTCAATCAATTGTAGGAAGAATCACGATTTAAACTACTAGATGAAATGGAATTAAAACACTTCACACTAACCCCTAAAGAATTGAGTCATGTCATACATCATTTCCATTTTTCAAATTCAAGTTAAAACCTACTATCTATTGGGGTGAAGGTGTGAGAAAAATTAGTGATTGTTTTTCCTATTTCATTTGTGGCGTGTCCATAATCTATTTTTAAGCTATGGAATTATCTTTACAAGTATTGATTATGTTCATTTTGCTCAATATATTTAATTTGTATAGTGTTGTTTATTTTTTATATATTAGATAGGATAAAATGTGAGCCAAAATATTGTTTTTTCAGTTAGGTGATACATTAATTATGACATCAAATATTTGGACTGCATACATCAATGGCAAGTTTTAAAAACAATTGGGATGGGTAGACATTGATTACACATTATATGATGTGGATGGGAGGATGATAAAATGTGTTAGGAATATTGTTGACCAATGGAACACGACAAATCTCAATGAAGCTAAATATCATGCACTGATTACAGTGATAGAGATTGCAACAGGGTACAATGTGAAACAAATAAAGATTCCCTTATATAGATAATTGATTATGGAGAAGCCCCTAGGGTTGTGCCTCAATGGTATGCCATTATTTTGGTGACCACTATGTCACATGTTCAATCTTGATTTATCCGCGGTGTGTGGGCTAGGCCATTTGTGCATCACTTGAGGGACTAGTGTGATGGATTTGCACCCAAGTGTGCGCTTGATCATCATTTCCCTTTAAAATGAAGTGATAAATCATGATACCCTCAATTCTCAAAAAAAAATTATGGAGAAAATTCATGAACGTGGGGGTTTTCAATGTGGAGATCCTAATTTGATGCCCTTAAGTAGTCGAGCAAAGACTCTTCAAACTGTCTTTCAAGTGTAAAAAGTTACTTACCTTAGGTCTGGTCACCCAAAGTGTGAATGCTCCCAAATTGCTCATTGTGTAATAGCCAAATATGTAATTGAAGACGTGTCAAAATAATTTAAAAACTCAACATAGGAGGTGGTTATTATAAATGAGAATACAAAGACCAAAAAAAACAATGTATGCTTATTTTATTGTTGATCTAATAATTTTGTTTTCTATTAATATAAAATAATCTAATTTGGTATGTCTATGTTTGCTTTTGATATAAAATAATATTACACTAAGATGAAAGACCATAAAAAGATGAAATCCCACAATAATCAACATAGTGAGATCCATAAATAAATTTTATTACATCATAATATGAACAAGTTTATTTTACATTAAGTTCAACCAAAAATATGAAAGTTTATTATCATCATGATGATCTACATCACATGCACCAATATCACCATGTCTAATTTGAGAAAAATAAGAAGCCAATGTAGTATTATCAATATCTTCTTCATCACTGTCACCTACATTTCCAACACATTACTCCTCATCTTCATCTAAATTTTAAAGGTTTTTTGTGGTCTTCACTTCCAATAAATTATTCACCATTCTTTACATTTTTCTCTTATAATTTATAACCTCTGTATATCCACATCTTGACTAATATTTACATGGTCTACATGAAAAGTACATTATTCTTCCATTTCTTCATTTTCATCATCTTCATCATATTCTAATAGAATATCTTATGGATGATCATTCATGCACCATAGATATTAAGTATCATAGACATGGTGGGCCCTAGAATGATAGTGTATTACCCACTTGCTTGTGCAAATGTTTTACATATTTAGTAGAAGTTACTTTCATTATGATCAAATAACGTATGAAGTCAATACATTTATGTGGACTTGAATCAAAATATTGTAAAAACATATTATTAATAAATTAAAATAAATAAAATGATTTATATACTCTATGCCTGCCTCTTTCCCCAATTAGAGTTCGTTGGGCCTAAGAGACATTTTATGAGTTTTGGGTATGGATTTTAAATGGGTCAACCAGGAATACTTGAGTTTGGGTTCAAATAAAATATGTGAAAACCTTTGGACTTGGTTGGGATGTGGCTACCAAATCTTTTGTATGTAGGCTAACTTTTATTTCATTTGTATAGCTAAGCTACAAAAGTTATATAATCTAAGGTTATGGAAGATATGGTTTATGTTTTTTTGATTCACGAGATTTTTTTAGTATAAATGCATTTTTTAACTTTTTGATTCATTATAAGAAATTATTTATAATGTTTTTTTGATATAAATGATAAGGGCAAGGGATCTCATAGCCCTCTTTTACTAATAATTAAAAAAAATTACAAATCAAATATGTGAATAATGTTGAGTCAACATGTAGGGCTTCTTGATTTCTAGTAATTTTCAAGTGTTGTCTATGGAATTTATATAACTATATTTACATCTTGTAACACATATGGTGTCCTCAAAATCCTCATACTAGCTACATTTTAACAACACAAATTTGATCTTGGATCAACCAACATAATCCAATTTCCCCTCATTTTTTTGGTTTTTGTTTGGAGTTTGCATGAATTACCTGCTTAAACTTCACAACAACTCCACAATGGCAATTAACTCTCTTATTTTTCACACTTTCTACATGAAAGTATTGTCCATCAATCCACATGCCTTTGTATGTATTATCATAATAATTTAGTGGAAATAAAAGAAGATGATAATAATAATAATAATAATAATAATAATAATAATAATAATAATAATAATAATAATAATAATAATAATAATAAAAAATGGTTTGGAAAAAACAAATTATAAATTTATCACAAATACAAATTATTCACATCATTCTACAAAGTCTAAGTTTTCTTCATTTACATTGGTTGGGTCACTATTATCCTTTTATCATGCCCAAATTTTGCATGACTAAAACACATGCAAAACACACCAATTTATTTTTTTGAAATAATAAAAAGCACAACTATGCTACATATAACATCCACTGTTTAGCCACTTTCGTGGCATAACACACATAAAGCATCGATAAAAATCACATTCTAAAAGATAAGAATAAGAGTAATGGTCACATGGTTGCTACACAACAATGCCAACCATAATCTAGCCTAATACCTAGACCCGATGGCCCACCTCTAAGACATTAACATGACAAGTTTTAGAAATTTACGCATCAAAAGAATACTTAACATACTCTAACAAGTTTCTATAAGCTCTAGAATCCAATAAACAATACAAAATTGCACGCTCTAGACAACCCTTAAAAATATAAATCACATCAATGTGCATATGCATGGATTAGTAGTACCTAACATTATTACCATGTTTTTACACATTGCCATACTTGTGGCCATGACCACATACTGAAGGGTTCATATAACCATGCATTTATGTTGTTGTGCTCTCGCAACATTACACCATTCAGAGCCATAGACGTAGTGTACACAAACAACATGGTTAACATAGACATAGGTATTGATTGATATGATGAAACTATTCAAATCAATCTAATCAAAGTGATAGCACAAAACTAAGATATTCAAAGCAATTCAGATATATTAAAAAAATTTGAGGTTGTCATCCCAAATATATTATAAAAATTTGAGATTGTCATCCCATGATACAAGTTATACAACATAATATCTAATTTCCCAGTCATACCCACCATGAAAATCCTTAAACATTTCTTAGGTTTATCAATATCCAAAGCTATACTCGTGACTTTGCACAATGAAATGCCATGGTTAAAACAACATGTGGTCAGTTTAAATAGCCAAAAAAACAATCATTTTTTAATATTATTATTGACAACGCTAGCTCAAAAGATCGTTATGGACCTCACACCATGTAGTCTCATCCCTTATCCAACAGCCTTCTATTAAAATCAATGGAACAAAGTTTACCTCTAAAATTTGTAAATTTATATTTTGTAAATGTAAACATTATTTAACATAATTTAATTAGTAAGCAAATCCAAAAGAAACTAAAGGTTCTAGTTATTTTCAAGTTTCCATTTGAAGAGACCTACTAAAATGTGAAGGGCATGATCTCATGATAGGCTAGAGTTACTTTTGATGGTTGAATTATAGTACTACTTATTTTGCACCTAAAAAATTATACACTATATCATTATATATGAGAATTATAGTGATGAACACTATTATCATAGATAGTTTTATTTATAATAATATATAGGGTTTTTGTATCATTTTAATAATAAAAAAAGTATAATATAAGGAAATGAAATGAAATGATTTCAATTATATTTGTGGGACATCTCTAAAATATTTTACTTATTCTCATCAAAAAATATTTATTACATAATCTATGTGATAATAAATTTCATAAACCTTACTCAAATTAATACCAAATTAATCTATTAATATAATAACATCTTAACCAAAAATATAAAATGATCCTTTCTTTTATTAATGTTGAGCACACCTCATCCTTGGGCTATAATTATAATATAATATACTTCAATACAAAATCCATATTAATGACATGGTTATTTAATCAGTAATGTCCGTATCATATTATTCATAACATCAATAAATATTACGTGACAATATTCATATCACATTGAGAAGTGAATAACTTTTCAGACATTTATGAATTCGACAATTATATATATATATATATAGACTAGCATCCATATAGACAAGTCTCTAATTTATTAGACTGATGATTCCATACAAGGTAAGGATACCATTTCAATCTAAAATGAATTTTTAGGGACCCAAAAATGACTACATGGAATAAGATATCCAGATCGTAGCTACGATGGATTAGCCTCTTCACATGTTACCAATTTAACCAAAACATGCTCCTTAAATATAAGGGTTAATATTTTATAGCAAAGTTTATGGCTACCCATTATGTGGTTAAGGTACTCCCACACTATATTTTTTTATTAGACATTATAAAAGAAATTACTCACACATTTAAGAATTCTTTCCAATTAATGTGCGCGCACCAACAATAACTATCTAAAAGTGGCATTTAATTATTATAATAAAAATATGCAAAACGATGAAAATATTAATCTTTAGGTTTATCAAATATTAATTAAAGTTTTAAATTAATTTAATGGGTGTCCAAGAAAAATCATTCATAATGTTTATTTTTTAAGAGGAAATATAATATTACTAAAAATCATTTGGAAGGGTAAGAAGGAAGCTCAAATTTTTGCCTCATTTATTATATTTTTTTTGAAGTTTTATTATTATAAATATTTTCGTTAATTTTATACAATAAAATTAATTTGATCTATAAATTAATATTAATATTTAATTTGTATGTTTCTATGATGTATTATTTTAACTTACATCAAAAAGTTTGTTGGACTTGATCTATGGATTGTTAAATAGAAAACTAAGTATTTACTAACATACTTATCTTAGATAAATCTATGTAAAAGATACTGAGAGACATCATTTTTGAGGTGCCTATTCTACTTATGTTACAAATTCAATATAAAATAGGTGCCTTGAGAATGATATCTCTCGATATCTTTTACATAGATTTATCTAAAATAAATATGTTAATTTATATAGTGTCAGCGTTTATCAAATTTATTTATTTACATTAAATTAAATTTAAAATAAATGTTGATAGTTTTCTCTAACACGATCACAACATCAAACTCTTCTCCACCTCTCTCATTGTAAAACACCTCTCAATATAATTAATACGAAAAATGCATTTGCAAATGACTACCATTATAATAAAAATTATTGTCTTGCTAATATGTATGACCCAGTGCACTCGACTTAAAACTATTTTTTTAAAGTTACGTTATCATGCCTCTTTGTGCCAACACAACATCATCCATGATACAAGACAAGTGGATGGTTTGACACAGAGCCTCCACCATTGCTAATCGATATGCTTAAACAAGCAGGCTCGACTGTTAAATAAACTCCTGTGGTGTGCAACAAAGGAACGCAGAGTAAAGGTAGAGTGCCATAAAAAAAATATGACCTCAAGAGAAATAGGCCTGCTAACTATTTGGCCAAATGCCTCAAAGAAAAGTAACACAATCAATTCCCTCATGTTCATTTATTTCAAACATAAATTAATGAGATCGGTGCACATTTCGCACCATATTCCAACAAAGCTATCCTAAAATGGAGAAACTTGTGGTCAATACTCAGATATTAAGGAATCTGGGAAAGAACAATCAAATTTAGTTTGAATCTAATAAAACTATACACTTTCAAGTGGAATACGATGGTACCAACAACATTATATAAACTAAAATCTCAAGCCCTTTTTGGGTGTGTACCAATGTTGGCTCATAATAGTGATTTAAGTGTAATCAAAGCACGTTTGCCTTTATTTCATCATAGAAAATATATTTTACTCAAAACCATGTCAATATTTCGCATAGGCAATAAGATGTCATGCAAAACTTCATTGGAACATAATGCTAAATTGAGTAGGAATCTCTATAAACCCATAAAAAAATAGACCAACAAAGTAAAACTTCAACCACATTATATATAAACATATTTATCTTCACAATGTTGTCCTAAGACATTTGATAAACAATAATAATAAAAAATCACCTTGTCACACATATATTAAGCACAATATAAAACAAATTAAGTAATGTTCAAACTAAAAAAAATGTTTTATTTTTGAACTTTCAATTAGTGAGAGTTGATGTATGATTCTTACTTTGCACTCGAATGGGATGTGGCATACCTATAATCAAACCTGAACTCTATCTTTATAGAAATATATATCTTTATTAAGGAGGACCAAGAAGAAACACTTTTCAGTCTTTTTGGCATAATTGGTATTCTTCATAATTTCTACTCCATTTTGAGTAAATATTAAGCTTTGGTATCGCTTGCAAGAGAAATAATATTCATGTTGATCTTAAGTGTTTCATTGGTTTTGTGGTACTATTGCAGGATATTATTCTATGGACCAGGGAACTTATAGCTATCAATTTGTAGAACGAGGTAGTTCTGAGGCCTCTGTTTGAATGTTGGAGTTTGTGTTACAATATTTTAAAGTCGAATCATAAATTTGCTAATAAACATCCAAAATAATCATGGCACCAATACTCCAACTATTCTCTCCACTCTGTGATCATTCTTCTCTTCTCCCCCTTTCTAGCCAACCAGAAAATCCAATTTATGGTTTGATTTCCCCTTTTGTGTGATAAATTTTTGGAAGGGGATAACTTTCTATTTTTAGGGCACATGGTAGAGAGAATTCAAAGTTTATAGGTAACTGAATTAAATTATTGGTAGAGTTTCAAATTGATATAACCTCATACCACATGAAGTGCCTTATTCATTGCATTTGTAAGCCATCCATTCAGACATGCCTCCTAGAAATATCTTTTTAATTGGTTAATAGGTCATAAATTAATGTTCTAAAAAGTCTTTATTCTCAAAGAAACATTCAAATTATTAATGATTTAAAATAACCTACATTTTATGATGCCTAAAACAACATAACAAGTTGAAAAAGGCGAGCAAATCCTTAAATTAATTTATCATCTATAGTTTTTGAAAAATTTGGAAGTTGTCATTAAACAATAATTATTGCTTATTAATTGTATCTCAGTGTAAATTCATGGAAATAATAGGAACCGATATTATATTTAAACTACTTTATCCCATGCAATATCATAGCTCAAGGAAAAATAATTAATTAGATTCTCTCCTTCTAAAATATATTGTCTTTTAATAAGACATATTTCATAAGGTATAACAACATTTATGAATAATTAACAATAGTTGTAATATAAGGTACCTGTTACTAAATTAGTCCTATTCGATTGTTTTCTTTGACAACACTTAGATTTGGATCATGATTATTGTTACTTTCCATTAACAATATGTCAAAATGATCTATTGTTTAGATTTATCAACCAAAATAAGTCAAACTCGAGGGCACCACTTATGATGACTAACTGGTTAATGTTCACAAAGCACACACACAAAGAAAATGACAAGGTATCAACTGCAATGATAGCTAATGATTGACAAGGAGACATACCACCAAAAGGTGGCTATTACACCTTTATATCTTGAAGATAGTCATATATCTAATTAATTGTGCAATCTTGAGGTTAATGTTGCTATTACAAAGGCTCAAGTACAATTTGTTTACATCTATAGATTCTCTTAAATTCACCTCTTTTTTCCATCGCATATTTTTTTTGACTTCATATGCTTTAAGCCACTTATTCATTGATTCTCTATTATGGAGAATAAAGTGTTTGATTTTTATTTAGTCATCAACTGTTATAAAAGACACAATTTTTTTTAAGATGAGGAAAACAACTCATATATGATATCTATGCATCTACTAAACAATAAGTTATACAAGAAATATCTGTACATACCATGTCTCTTACTACACCCTTTCCCAACAATAATTCTCTAACTTCTTAGATTCATGATCCTCTTCCCATATTCTTGACACATTAGTGAATCTATTTTCCTTAAATAGGTATTTACTGACAAATAACCAAATTTTATGAATTAAATATCCCTCAACCATTGAACCCTATGGACAGGTGAATTGCTTAAAAAAACCCTTCAATGTTTTAATGTATCTCTCTAAGAAAAACATTTGTCTTGTGCTTACAATATTGGAGTCATCCACTATATGAATTCGAAGATGCACCATTATGTCCATGTGTTTTTTCAATATCAACTCCTCTTCAAAAAATCAAACGGTTTCAATGATTTTATTTCTCCACATTGTAATGTTGTCTTCATGTATCTCCTTCAACTAGACCCATCTGTTGAAAAATAAAATATTAAATAAATTTAAATGTTAACAATTTCAAAAAAAATAGTGTATAAGATTAATGATTTTAAAATACCTTGTAAATCATGATAATCGATAGATAGATTTAAGTATTTCGTGAGTTAATCCTCCCCCCTTGAGCCAAGTGGGAAAATATGTTATGAAATAAACAAAGTCATGTCATTATTTACTTGTTTATGCAGATAGAATTCATAACCTATCATAAAAATAAAACTCCAACATCCATATATTTAACATGTTATTCCAAATCATGAGTTTTGAGGCCTAGGATTAGTCCATCAGTCATGAATGTCTTTCAAAGAGAAGACCCATAGTTTGTTGGCATCCTTATTTTCCTCATCACACTTCTTACTTTATATTTATTGGTTGAATAAAGTATCGACCATGATTTTTTATATCCCATGTGGCCATTTGTGACCTTATGTGGCCAATACGTCTCCTTTATGTTTGACACTTTGAGGTCCATCTTTGTCTCAAAATTGTCTTTTTATTTCAAAATTATGTGTTTCTTATAAGATTCAGCACAATTTTTCAATATGTGCATTAGGTCAAAAATATGTATGATGATGATATTTCTCCAATATTGAAGAAGATCATAAAATATGGACAATCAATTCATCTCATTTGGAATTATGACATGCACTTCATCAGATCTTTGTTGTCATGCCTCTTCATATTTCTTAGACTAATCCCTTGGTGAGAACATCTTTGGAGCTTTCTTATTTCAAAATTTCCATCAAATTTGATATTTTTTAAATCTTGAAATGAGTGGGACATGTAGTAATATCATGTTCCCTTCATACACAAAATTCTTCATGTCCTTTGACCATATATAGGTCATTAATCACTGCACCTTGGACATGAATTTTTTTCCTTTGTGTAAAGGCCTAGAAATAATTATATATATTATATAACGATCAAAATATTTTTAATTATAAAACTAACTTACATGAAAATGAATCACAAATAATATATTCTTGAAGATACTAAAAATAATAGGTAGTCATGAATAAACTAGTAAAAAAAAATTATAGTATATATAAAGGTTTTGTAACCGACTAGTTTTTAGACATCAAACATGTGCACACCATTTCAAAGCAACTGTGGCACTTATATAAGTGGTGCAAGATAAATATCCACATTTTGCACTTGATTCTTCCTTAGAACAATAAGTGAAAGGATGAGGTGCTACTTTTTTTGATAATAATGGTATGTCATACTGAATATCTTGTGGCCATGTTACCAAAGGGGTTGACTCCATCCATAGATAACCCAAACATAATAATATATGGTTTTATATGAAATTTCATAGGCCAAATTTTATCAATATGTTTCATTGCTTTGTAGTAATTTAGTAATTTGTTACATGTATTACACCCTTTTCTTTTCTTCCATTATCATAATGCCAACTTATTAACTTATCTAGGTTTTCACATCAATATATATACACTTTAATGCATCTATAACAAAAAATAGTGCAATACCTTTTATGAAATTGTGTGGAAATTCATACATTCCCAATAATTTAACTATCCAAAAATGTGACACTTTTTCATTCTCATAGTCTTCTATATATAATATTCAATAATTAAAACATACATCATATTTGTTGTAGCCAATCCCTAGGGATTCAATTTTTTTTTAATTCATCTCTATATGTGTTGGAAGCACATTTCCATCTAGGAGAAATTCATATTTGAATAACTTCAACAGTGTGGTAACACTTGTTTTAATCCATCCATAATTTACTTTCAAGTCTAGAAATGTTAAATATCATGAAATAAAGATGACCTAAATGCTCTTAGCTAAACAATGGAGTTTTGGCATATGCTTTTAGGGCCTCATAAGCTTCATTTTTGAACTCGCGTTCATCCACCATTTTGCCTCATTATTTAATAGGAATTTAATTTTTTCACATGTCCATATTTAAATTAGTGTCATTAAGTTCAAAATTGATCATTTCATCCCATTACGTAATAGAGTAATCTATCAACATGTAATCCATTAAACCTTACACATTCTATTCTAATTGTACTAGATAGACTAAAATAAGACCAAAATGAGTACAAGTAACCTAATTAATCAACTCATATTTCTTCTAGAAACACCTACCATGGAATTTTGTAAGTTTTTATCTATCACTTCTCTTGATATTATTATGGTGAAATGGGTCGATAGGGTGAACCTGAGTACACAAGGTGAAACAATTTTAACATTTTCAACAACCTAAAAAAATGACAGACACAAATTCTATGTAATTCATTTTCACATATATTTACTCAAACATGACAATGTTATATAGTTTTGTGGATATTTACCCCATCAATTCATGTTAGCAACAAAATTATATCACATATATTGGCAACAAGACTTATTACTAACATAGTACTCCCTCATTATTTTTTGACCTTGATCCACTCATCTCTCCCTTGTTGTAGCTACTTACACTTCCACATTGTATTTGTAATGAGAGTATGAATATGTAAAAATACAATAGTGTATGAGTAATAAATACACTAACATCCCCCCTTAGCATGCACTTGGTGAAGGGAAGGATGGAGGAATCACATAATTATCCCCCCTTGATGATGCCTTCAATTCTAAAATTTTCCTGAGATGAAAAAATTGAGCTTCAAGAATGGGTTTTATGAAGATGTCTTTAACTTCATAATTTGTTTGACAGTACTTAAGATCAACAACCTTATCCTATATGATCTTCTAATTATAATGCAAATGAAATTTAATGCGTTTTAAGTGTTGCTGCTCTACAGGGTCATGAACAATATGGATGACGCTCTGATTTGTAACTCTATTATTAGATGTAACCAATAATAATTAGGAATAACTTGGCTTGGGTGTGTCTTCTTTGTGGGTTATTTGATATAATTATCTCATTCATAAATAACGAGTTATAACAAATTTTCATATCTCTAACTATAAAACCCTAGGGCACTCCAATATTGATGGCCTCTTATTGATGAGTTCCCCTAAACCCTAGTTTTGGAGGTTTTAGGTTGCACCCTAGCTGAGCAAAGGATTGTTCAAGTCCTCTACTCAAACCTAGTCCAATATGGGAATGACCTTAGGCTGTGGGTTACCTAATTTTGGGTCAGACCTCTAGGGTTTTTTAATGAGGCTAGCTCCTCAAATATGACAATTTGAATCTCTCTTCTTAAAACTTAATATATTAGGATGAAAAGGGGAGAAAATGCATGATTGAAAATCTAATTTAAGTGTGGTGATACACCAAACGTTCAATGATCCACTCTCAACTTGGAAACTTTCATGACTAATAATGATATAATGGGGACATGGATCAATTATATTTTATGATAGAGTTCCAAACATGAGTATTTTGTATGAAGGTTAAAAAGAGACCTGAAAATTGAAGGACATAAAAAAATAGGTCTATGTAAGACACTATGGACTTGTGACACTTCAAGAAAAACCTCATTAGATAACATTTCAAACAACTTGGAAGAAAATAATAGTCTTAAATTAGGGTACATGAAGGACCTATATATGATGAATAGGAAACATACATTCTATAATTCAAACTTTAATTAAGTACACCTAGCATTAAACTAGAATATGAAATCATCTTATATTACTTCAAAGAGTTTACAAAGTGATTTTAGCAGAGGTTTGCTATACCCAGCTGAGGGATATAAATCAAGAGTTTAAAGATAGTATTTATCGGAAGAAAGAAGGTAAGAGAGAGAGAAATTAGCATTGAAGGGGTCATTAATGATCCCAATTCCACTCAAAAAACCACCACCAAAATCCTTCTCGATCCTTCCCTTACATTAATGTCACTATATCTTTATCTGGCATGATGGAGAATGTGAAGATCAAGATCAATTTTAGGAAGCAATCTCCACCACAACATGAATCCTTCTCAAAATCCTCTGAATTAATGCCCTTTAATATCTTCCTCAATCATGCTCGGTGTTCTTCATGTTACTAGGCAGTTACTTGAGCTTGCTCATTGGTGTTCTTTTTGACATTCCTTACGTAGTCACCATTCTGCCATCACTTCTAAATATTGGATATAGATCTATTATGGATGAAAAAAAATCACCCTATTAGTTTTCATATAGTCATGATTGCAAATGAAGATCTGTAGGCTAGGGCCTCTTGAACCTAAATGAGACGTAAAACCTACATCTAGGATCTCTTAAAAAGATTTACATGGATTTAATGGATTTGCAAGATCTTCTCATGGTTATCTAGATCATGTTTGATCTTGCTTTTATGTATTTTACCTATTCGGGGTGGTGATATATTTTTTCAAACATATCTACCTTCATAGCATCCTTTGGTTTGACCTTAGGTCACGTTTTCTCTCCATTGAAGTCCCTTAGATTTCAACTTTTGATATTGATCTAGGCTCCTCATATTATACCAACTATCAACTCTTCATTCATCCTGCAAGATCTTACTGTTATCTCTTTGAATTCTTGACCTCACACACATTGTAAATCTCCCTATGTATGAATGAATGTGAGCCATATATCTTCTTCTAGTTTAATGCACTTGAGACACTTGTTATCCATATATTTGCTCTTTAGATCCACTAACCGTTTGACCCATCACTTACTGTTAGATCTACTTTGTATGATGGATCATGTACTATTGATCTATTTGGGCCCATTGCCCTTATCAATTGCTATGTACTATCATATCTCTATTTAGGGACTCAAGATCTTGACACTTGTCATTAATGCATTTATGCTAACCTTTTGACTTGATGCTCACCATTGATCTTTGATACATGATCAAATGTGTGCCATTGGATCTTTGGGACCCACTGAAACTATCCTTGCCCACTCACCATTAGATCTTCACAGTATGATTGAACACTTACCATTGATATTGGGACATTTGAGTTCAAACATATATTTTATGTGGCCCAAATTTGACATTTGTACACACGTCTCCTTCTATAAATCTAACTTTGAAGCTTTATATCTTAAGATATGAAGCTCATCAAGACACCAAATTTGTAGAGGATGATCTTGGCATGAATAATTTCATGTCCATGTAATCTTTTGGCCCTGAGAGGCCTCTTGAGCATGTTTATAAAATGCATAATCAAGTTGACTAGTCCATTTCTGTATGATATGTGATGACGATCTAGCTCTTTTAAGCTTGTGTAAGTAATTTTTCTTGATCTTTCAAAGATATGATGAGTCTTTGGGGACTGTGAAAACTCATTCCATGATCCTAATTACATTAATCACCATGAGAACATGCTTCCTTAAAATTTGACAAACTTCACTTTAAGTCTACTTAAAGTGTTTCAAAAGCTTTGCAAGCTACATGTGATCTTTGGACCACTCATTCCACCCATAACTCTATTCAACTCATCCATTCAGGTAGAAGCTTTGAATGTGGGCCAAAATTGGCCAACATTTCTGGTGACTCAGCTGGCTTGACCAACCTATTGGTCATAGAACCTAGAATTTGATCAAGCTTGCTCATGATGACTAGACACATGAAGTATTACTTACAAAAGGATTCTACCTAACATATAGAAACACTTTTGAAGTAATGAGACACACACAAATGATAATAAAAAAAACAAAAAACATGAAACAACTACCTAAATAGTAGAGAAACAACAAATAGAACAATGCACAAGAGCACTTAGAGGTAAAGATAGACCTATCTACCTACATACAAAGATTATGAGACAACACTAGTAGATGAATTTAAGATACCTTCCATTGACAAGTACAGGAAGGCTCTCTCCATTCAACATAGAATGCTCAAAGTCATTGCTCTCCTTATAACCTATGATAACATAAGGTCCACTCCAAAGACTATCAAACTTGGAGTGCTTCCCTGGTTTTGCACGGTCCTCATCCCATTTGAAGACTATATCACCTTGTTGTAATGTATTTGAGGAAGCTTTCTTGTCAAATCACCTCTTCAATTGGTGTTTATTGGACCACATAATGTGCATATTAGTGTCCCTTATCTCCTTCAATTGTCTTATCTCATTCAACCTTATCTACATAACATCATCTTCTAGAAGCTCAAGTTGATGTGAAAAATCTAATGCAGGAAGTTCAAGAGATATAGTAATTTTGGCTTATTTCCCATAGATAATAAGGTATAGGGAGTGTCCATTAGCTTTCGTAGGTGTCACTCTATTCTCCCATAGGGTATTCCTCAATCTAGTATGTCACTCCCTTTGACTATCCTCCATAGTTCTCTTGATAATCCTCAACAAGTTCTTATTTGTGGACTCTACTAGTCCATTTCCCTATGGGTAATAATTAGAGGATGACTTGAGATAAATTCCTTGTAAAATAGCCCACTCACATATCTTGTTACTTCTGAAGTCCATTTTATTTTCATAAATTATTTTTGAAGGCACACCAAATCAAGTCACAAAGCTATCATAAAAGTCCAAAATAGAACCTTCATTAGCTTCCTTGAGGGAAGTTGCTTCAACCTACCTTGTAAAGTAGTGTGTAGTTGTAATGATCCACTTATGTCCTTTACTTTAAGGAGGGTGTATCATCCCTATGAAATCTAATCCCCATTACATGAAAGGTTGTTCTACTTATATGGGTTGCAAGGGAAGGGAAGCCAATTTCTACTTGCCAACAAACATTTTGGGCATTTCCTTACCCAAGAGTGTGAATCTCTAAAAATTTTAGGATAAAATTTACCCAAATATAATGATCTTAGAGGCTATGGTTTTGGCATAAAATTTCCCACCACTTGTACCATCATGGAACTGCTCAAATAGAATATCTATTTGGCATGATTCCACACACCTCAAAAACATGCATCCTATATCTCTCTTGAAAAGTAATCCATCTATCAAGACATAAGGTATACTATGCAACCTAAGGTACCTTATCTTGGATATATCTAATCCCATAGGACATTGGCTTGACTCAATAAATTTGATTATATCATGTGTCCAACTGAAAGGTGTGTTGTTTACAGTTGCCTATTAGCTATCATGGACTGCCAACACTTGATTTTTATCTTAATTTAAATTTTCTACAAGGTGCTCACATAACCATTTTCCCCTTAAAATATTTTTAACTCTAACTTCAAGGTCATACTCTATGAATTTTGTCACCCATCCAGTTCTTTTCTCATTGAGGTCTCTGTTGAGTATAAACTCTTTAGCACTTGGGTGTACCAACATGAGTAGGATCTTACAATTAGAGACCATGTACCTAAATTTATTCAAAACTCTCACTAATGTAAGCACATGTTTTTATATAAATTTATACTGATCCTCATACCCCTCTAAGGCCTAGATAAAGAAAGCAATAGGTTGTTCCAAACCTTGCTCATTCTGCTGCATCAACATGGCAGAAATTGCATCTAATGTAGAGAAGGCATACAAGTAGAAATATTTGTTAAAATTAGGATTAAGAAGTGTAGGGGCATCATAGATGGCCTCCTTGATGGCCCTAAAACTTCTTACCTTATTTGGTCCATGTAAACTCTATGAATTTTCATAACATTTGAGTAATAGTCTTGACCAGCTCTGCAAACCCTGGGATAAACCTTCTTATAAAATTAATATTTCCTAGGAAACTCTGTAGACCCTTCTTGTGCTTGGGAAAGGGTAAGGATACGATGGAATAAACTCTTTCAAGATCTATTGAAAGAATATACTTGGACACTACATGGCCTAATAACCCACCCTCATGAACACCAAATATACATTTTTTAGGATTCAATGACACATCAAATTATCTGCATCTTTCAAATACTAACCTCAAGTGGGAAATATGATCAGCTGGGTCCTTTGAGAAAATAGTGATGTAATCTAGGTAGATGATCACCATGTCATTGATCAAACCTTCAAATTCAACATCCATTGCTTTATGAAAAGTTGGTATAGCATTGAATATTCCAAAGAAAATTTTCATATATGCATAAGTGCCCTACTTTGTGGTGAAAGTAGTCTTATGTCTATATTCTTCCTTGACCATAATCTAATTATAACCAGAGTAGCCATCAAGCAATGAGAATATCTGATAACCTACCACCTTTTGAAGAGTCTGATCCATTGAGGGCAATGGGTAATGGTCTTTTAGGGACACTTTATTGAGGTTCCTAAAGTCAACACATAAACATATTTACCCATTATTTTTCCTCACTAGCACAAGGTTTGGCACCCATGAAGAATGTTTAATGGGGAATATTATATTTGATTCAATCAACTTAAAAAACTCCATTCTCATCAACTTCTCCACTTTCGGGCTGATAGGCATTTGTTTTTGCCTGACTAGTTTTGCATTGCTTTCTAGTTCAATGGTATGTTGTGCAAGTTTGTGTTCAAAACCCTTCAAATCCTTATATTTCCATGAAAATACATCAGATAACTCTTGGCATAGGGAAACAAATGCAACTCTCTCTTCTACTATTTTAATCTTTCCTAATTTTAACAATTTATCTTTGAATATCTCTATCTTTTCATAATGTTCCTCCTTGGCTGAGATATATGCCTTACCTCTTCTCACTTAGTCATCTTCATTGAAGATGATTTCCAATGTCACAATCCCCTTAGGTAATTTATTAGATCTCAGTTATACTATCTCATCATCATACTGATGTTGAAACTTGTTTTGATTCTTATGTTAGAATTCTACCTCCTACATCATAAAACATATAATTTGGTCATCATTTTCAAACACCTACTAACTCACCTCATTGTTAGGTACAATGGTATGTATATGACCTTGAATTTTTCTTGACTCTGGTTGCCTTTGACTCCTACAACCTCATACTGATCTCCAGTGGCTTCAAACCTATTTGCATATTAATTTGCCTCTCTTGGTATGGATTATTTATTAAATGCTAAGAAGTCCTCTATGAGATCCCATACACGATTCTTATAAGATTTCAAATCATGGTTCTTGACTACACTTATGCCTCTCACTTGTTGCACAACAAGCTCACTATCACCTTTGACTTGAAGAAGTTTGACACCTCTTCTTCTTGCCTCTTGCAAACCATGTAAAGAAGATTCATATTCAACTATTTTTGAAGTACATCTAAATTAAAATATTGTAGATAAATAGTAATTATTATCTGAGGGTGAATCTAGCATGGCTCCAACTCCACTACCATTATTTAACCTTGAATCATCAAAGAATAAAGTCCATCAACCATCTTCCTCTTGAGTGGTGTTAGTTAGGCAAGGTATAATAACACCTTCTTCATGCATATAATAAAACCCTAACCCTACTTCTTCAATAGTAGTGTAGGGATCAAATCCATGATTTTCATCTACCCATTCATCCAAGTATAGGTCTAAAATGCCTTAAATATGATCATGAGGCTCTTGTTCACTAGCATTTTCATCTTCTTCAAATATGGTACAGTTGACATTCACAAACTTAGGCATATAAGGCTCTAGGTGAAACCTAGAGATAGGTTCTAACCTAATAGTGACCCTAGTCCCATATCTGGTCCTGAAATCCATGTATGACTATTCAAAGGAAAAATAGCCCCTAATTTTTGTAGTAAAGTCCGTAGATAGGCATAGGGCAAAATATGGGGGTAGGTCTACAACCATTACATCTTGAGTGATGATTTAGGCAAGCTGCCAATGTGATCTTAAAGTCTTTAAATATACCTATTATTTTAGTGGGGCAACCATCCAACTGGATAACACCTTTTTCATTAGCCACATATTTAAGCTCAAGCTTATTTGCTATGGCTTTAGGCATAACTGAGGTTGAAGCTCCTGAATCTATCATACAATTGTGCACTAAATAGTCCCCTATGATGATTGACAAATAGAATGGAGGGGGTTTGACAAACTTAGTGGGATGAACAACATTATGAACTTGATCTTGAATAGGAGCTTGACCAAGAACTTAAATTTGACTAGGCTGACTACTATTTGTAAAAATAGTGTTCACCTTATTAGCTGTCTTATTCAAATGAAAAGTTTGGAGAGATCTTACTGAAGGATCTCTTTCTATCCCATAATAGATAGAGAATCATACATAGACGTAATGACATTTGCATTTTTCATATGATCCACAATATTGAAATGAATACTAGAACCTTTGAACTACACCTTAGAAGTAGAAGTATCACTTGGCACTTTAGTGACATGAGGAACAAAGGGAGACCTCTAATTCCATCCATGATGCTAAGGTATTTTTTGAGTTATAGGAGCTTTAATAGCTATATTTAAATTGGTACGCTAATGACTAACTTGTGGAGGTGTTTAAAAATCCTTAGGTTGCCCCAAGTTATCATTAAATATCCTCCTCTTAGCCCTTGTATTGGCTGTAAATGGTTCATCTACCTTTGTGTAGTCTGCCCCATGTTTACTGCTACATGCTCAAATATATGCTTCCCTTCTTGAAAGTTTATGCACATGGTGTTAGATGGTTCCTTACCCATGCTCCCTTACTATTAAATTTGAGATTTTGATGATGTCATGATAGGCATGTTATGTTGATTCATTGGAGGAACTTGTGGTGGAGGAGGCATTGTGTCATGGCATTGGAATGAAGGAGCATGCTACCAACTAGGATCCTGATATATTTCTCCACTTGTAACCATTACCATCTCATTGGACTACCCTCCTGATTACTATTGAACCTCTTTTGTAAGGTTATTTTGTGTGGGGCCTAATGCTCTTGAGCTATTTATAGATGTGGGGTTGTAACTATTATAAGATCTAACTTGAGTAATTTAGCCTTGGGCTTGTTGATTTGATGGATAATGTTAGGTTGTGGAGCTAAAAGATTCACTGATGCAGACATGGAGGAGGTTGCTGAGGTTGCAGAGGATTGTTGAGTTGTAGAACGAGTTGCAAGCCAACCAACGTCGATTATAATTTGGTCGACATCAGTCAGGAAGGAGCCAACATTGGCAACCTGTGTGTGCATGCAGTTTGCATGCGAGTTCTAGATAGGTCTATTTTTGGACTGTCAGTTTGCATGTTAAAGGCTAATTATAGTCTTGGAGTTGCGAGTCTAATTATTGTAATTAAGAATGTCTAATTATTGTATGCATGAGATCTATATAATAGACTCATTGGCTATATTGTAAAAGTGTGCTAGAAAGCCATTGAGCTTGAAGAGAGAGCTAGAGTAGCTCCTCCTAGTTCCAAAGGGGTGTTGAGTGTGTATGATCAGGGAGAGTTTCAAGTTGTGCAAGTTTTACTAGGAGATCCACTGGGGTACTGGTTGAAGAATCATGAGGACTTGGTGAGGCAAGGATAAGGGTTCTTTAGGCTGTAGAGACATCTACATGGTAAGTAAGCTCTGTTAATTTGTAGGTGGCAGCAAGGAAAGGGAGATCTAATTAGAGTACAGTTGTGTATTTGGTGTACTAGCAACATTGTTACTGAATGGTGGAGGTGAACAATAACTCTGTATTGGAGTTGATTGTTGTGACCGTGATGAGAGAGTGAACTGTTGGAGGAGAATTACTGGTGAACACTTGAGGTGTGGGAAGCTTCTGAAAGGTGTGGAGAAGAAGTGGCATCTTTTTTATTGTATTCCCTTCTAGATAAGTATTAATACAATTGTGTATTGTCTCTCATATCCTGTGTTGTTTCATATTTCTAGTTACTTATTCATTCTGGTTAAATTCCATGTTTAGTTGCTTATACAAAGGTAATCATATTGTGCTCTAATTGAGGAGCAAGATCCTGACAAGTTGGTATCAGAATTGTTTGTTGTTCTAGGTGCTTGACAAGTGGTATTAGAGCTTTTGGTTGGGTTACTAATAGGCGGTTTTAGATCTGGTTAGTGTTTGTTGATTACAGGTCACTCACAGGGGTTCCAAATTGAGTGGGAGTATAGCAATGGCAGAAGAAAGTAAGCTACGAATGGAAAAATTGAATAGCATGAATGGTCTGATTGATGGAAAGAAAGAGTAGGTAAAGGGAGATTGTTGGTTGGTAGAAGATCAATGTGTAGAAGCAGATGTTGCAGGTGTTGTTACACAGGTTGGTCTGGATAAAGTAGAATCTTGGTTTATAGATTCTTTTGCCTCTTTCCATGCAACTTGAAATAGAGCATCTTTTCAAGAGTATTTCCAGGGAGACTTTGGAGAGATTTATTTAGGGGTTGGTGAGCCTTGTCAGATTGTTGGCAAAGGGGAAGTGAAGCTGAAATTATAGATGGATAACACAGAGGTGTTGAAGGAGGTCATGCAAGTACTAGTCTTGGAGATGAGTCTAATTTCTTCAAAAAAGTTGGGTGATGAGAGATGCACACTAACTCTCACAGTGGATGCACTTGAATTAGATGGTGGTAAGAAAGTAGGTATCCTTTATCTATCTACATATATTACTGATTCACCTTCTATTGTAGAGAAGTGGCTTTGTAGGCTTGGTCACATATGTAGGAGGGGAATGCATGTTCTTAAGTGGAAGACAGATATCTTTGATAAAATTAAGAATTGGAAAGCCTTGGTGTTCATGGAGGAGATGATGGATAGAGATCAGCTGTGGGGACTAAATTATTCTAAGTAGGGCTATGTTAATTTGAATAGGGTTTTGACCCAAAATGAGCTCATAGGTAACAAGTCATCACTCACAGGAGAACACAGGTACCGGCGTCGGTCAGGGGTAATTGACATCAAACAGACAGGCACCAACATCGATCATGTGCAGATCAGTAGAGTTGGTGGTGTCAGGCAGTAGGAACTGATGTTAGTCACATGGGAACTGACATCGGTAGAAGGTACACTGGCATCGGTCAGGGAATTGACGTTGGTAGATAGGGTCAGTCGTAGGGAATTGACGTCGGTTGGGTGTAGATTGGGAGATGACCGAGATCGGTCATTAGAACAGATGTTGGGTAGACAACAAGCTGTCAAGGAGTCTCAAATGCCCATGTGGAGGATTGAAAGTGTAAGTGAGCCTCATATTCATTGTTCACCTTCTTTATTTACTTGTTGCTTACTGATGGTCGAGAATTAGGAAGATGTGAAGAGGCAATGCAGGTAGAATCCAGAAACAGTGGGAGCTTGGCATAGATAAGGAGTGTGAGTCCTTGGAAAAGAACCAAATAGGAGTTTTTTGGTGGAGTTGTCAGCTGGAAGAAAGCATTGAAATATGGATGGATTCCCAAGTTAAAGAAGAAAGTGGATGGATACATGAGATGGAAGGCTAGGTATATGGTCTTGAGGAAGCTGTAAGACAGTGGTACAGGTTTTGACAAGTGGATGACAAAGTAGAGCTTTAGTCAATGTCAGTGTAACCATTGTGTTTGACTTACCAGGTGGATGATGGTTGCAATATTATCCTCTTACTGTATGTGGGTGATATGCTAGCAGGTTCATACATATAGGGTTTTGCTGAGCTAAAGGTAAGGTTAGTTCAATGGCATGTCATGAGGAATTTGGAGCAGAAAAATTTCCATTGGCATAAGAGACATGGAAGATCATAGGTTGATCTCCAGTGGGAGCTGATGTGAAGGTGTTGGTGAGGTTCAAGATGCAGGATGCAAAATCGGTAAGCACACCAAGGGCTGGACAGTTCAAGCTGAGCTTAGAGCAGGGTTTGAAATCACATAAGGTCTGGTGTAGACCTAAGTTTTCCCAAGCAGTGGGAATTGTCAGAGAGTTTGGAGCCAATTCAGGGAAGGTAAATTCTCAAGTATCGGAGAGGGACTAGCAGCAGGGATTCATGTTATGCAGGGTCAAGGTCTTCACTACATGGAGTTGTAGGTTCGGATGTGGCAGGTTACTTGGATGATAGGAGGTGCACCATAGGGTGTGTGGTGGTTGGTCTTCAGGTTTGAGCTTGAATAGGGATACAAGCCAGGAAAAAAATTAGATGATGTATAGGTATAAGTACAATGTAGCTGTTTATCTCCAAGTGGGATATTGTTAGGTTATGGAGCTAAAAGCTTCACTAATGCAGACATGGAGGAGGTTACAGAGGATTGCTGAGTTGCAGAATGAGTTGCAGGGCAATTGATGTCGGTCTGATCAACCGATATCGGCCATATTATAGTGCAGAAGCAACTAACATCGGTTATGAGTCGGCCGACATCGGTTAGAAAGGAGCCAACGTTGGCCACCTGTGTGTGCATGCAATTTGCATGCGTGTTCAGAACAGGTCTATTTTTGGACTGTCAGTTTGCATGTTAAAGGCTAATTATAGTCTTGGAGTTTCAAGTCTAATTATTGTAATTAAGAATGTCTAATTATTATATGCATGAGATCTATATAATAGACTCATGGGCTATATTGTAAAAGTGTGCTAGAAAGCCATTGAGCTTGAAGAGAGAGCTAGAGTAGCTCCTCCTAGTTCCAAAGGGGTGCTGAGTGTGTATGATCAGGGAGAGTTGCAGGTTGTGCAAGTTCTACTAGGAGATCTATTGGGGTACTGGTTGAAGAATCATGAGGACTTGGTGAGACAAGGACAAGGGTTCTTCAGGGTGTAGAGACATCTACATGGTAAGTAAGGTCTATTGATTTGCAAGTGGCAGCAAGGAAAGGGAGATCTAATTGGAGTACAGTTGTGTATTTGGTGTACTGGTAGCATTGTTACTGACTGGTGGAGGTGAACAATAACTCTGTATTGGAGTTGATTGTTATGACCGTGATGAGAGAGTGAACTATTGGAGGAGAATTACTGGTGAACACTTGAGGTGTGGGAAGCTTCTGAAAGGTGTGGAGAAGAAGTGGCATCTTCTTTATTGTATTCCCTTCTAGATAAGTATTAATACAATTGTGTATTGTCTCTCATATCCTGTGTTGTTTCATATTTTAGTTACTTATTCATTCTGGTTAAATTTCGTGTTTAGTTGCTTATACAGAGGTAATCATATTGTGCTCTAATTGAGGAACAAGATCCTGACAAGTTGGTATCAGAACTGTTTGTTGTTCTAGGTGCCTGACAGATAAGGGGGTCTATTGTAAGATTGGGTAGGGTATTGGGCTTGGAAGGGACCTTGGAATGGCCTATATGAAGTCTGTTGTTGTCTCTCTATAGCCACTAGCTTGTTGTTTTGTTCCTTCAACAAGCTCTCAATCCTTGTAAATTTAACCACTTGACTATCATCAGGTTGGGCCTGATTGTTTGAAGTGGGAAATGGAGCAATGGTATGTGGGGTTGGCTAAAGATTAGGAAAAAGTGGCATGATAGGTCTTGGCATGATTTTCCTTACTTGTATCAAATAATTTTTTGCCCTTATAGATATTTCATAAGCCTAGGCAGATTTATCCCACCCATAGGTTGGATCATGAATGCAATGTCTGAATTTAATACTCTCAAGTAGTAAAGAAAATCATAATTGGGTGTGGGTTTAATGATGATAGGGATCCTATCCCAAGTCTTTTAGAATCTATAGTTGAAATCAACCATGTTGGGGTGCCCTCTTGATTGAGGTGAGTTATTCAACAAGTGACACATGATCACCTCTATCCTCAAATTTTTTACATAGGAACTCACCAAACTCATCCCAAGTATTGATTGAGGTAAGAGATATACCCTTATACCATTTTATGGCTTTTCCTTTCAAGGATGTGGCTAGTAATCTCATGGATATATTTTCTTATGTAATGTTATGTATTAAACAAAGGTTTGTAATGTTAGATATGTGCCCTGTAAAGTATGGTAGACTCTTCAAAGAGGCAGTGGGATATCATCATGTTGATTAAGGTTAAGAGGGCTGCCACTATTGAAGGGTACAAAATATTGCATTCTAGGCCTTGCCATTTGCATAGTGGTAATTGCATTGCTTAAAACAATAAGATGAACATGAAATGAATATTTATTTTGGGGATAAGGACTTGTCCTATTTAATATTGATATTTTATATGAAGTAGAAGGTAACTAAATGAATTCAAAAGGAATACCTTTACTAGCTAACCTTATACTAACCTTTGGCATAAGAGGTGTTGTCTGGATGATGTTATGAACTTTGTAACTTGGAGAATCTTCAGCTCCTAATGATGGTGGATGTCTCCCTCTACTATAAATATTTATCCTAACTCAAAAGTTTGGTCATGCCAAAGGGAAAGTGTCCCACTGGGTGTTCTAGAAATTGTTGGAGGTTTTAGGTTGCACCCTAGCTAAGCAAAGGATTTTTCAAGTCCTCTACTCAAACCTAGTCTAACATAGGAATGACCCTAGGTTGTGGGTTACCTAATTTTGGGTCATACCTCTAAGGTTTTGTAATGATGCTTACTCCTCAAATATGACAATTTGAATCTCTCTTCTTAAAAATTAATCTATTGGGATAAAAAGGGGAGAATATGCATGAATTAAAATCTACTTTAAGTGTGGTGATACACCAAATGTTCAATGATACACTCTCAACTTGGACACTTTCATGACTACTAATGAATATAATGGGGAAAAGGATTGATCAAATTATATGATAGAGTTCCAAACGTGAGTATTTTATATGAAGGTTGAAAAGAGACCCACAAATTAAAGGTCAAAAATAAATAGGTATATGTGAGACACTATGGACTTATGACACTTTAAGAGAAACCTCACTAGATAACACTTCACACAACCTGAAAGAAACTAACAGTCCTAAATAAAGGTACATAAAAGACCTACAGATGATGAATAGGCAACATATATTCTATAAATCAAACTTTAATTAACTTAGCATTAAACTAGAATTTGAAATCATTATATATTACTTCAAAGAGTTTACAAAGTGATTTTAGTAGAGGTTTGCTATATCCAAACAAGGGATACAAATCAAGAGTTCAAAGTTAGTATTTATAAGAAGAAAGAAGGTAAGAGAGAGAGAAATTGGCATTGAAGGGGTCATTAATGAGCCCAATTCTACTCAAAATAACCACCACTGTAATCCTTCTTGATCCTTCCCCTACATTAATGTCACTATATCTTTCTCTAGCATGATGGAGAATGTGAAGATCAAGATCAATTGCAGGAAGCAATCCCCACCGCAACATGAATCATTCTCTATCTCCTCTACATTGATACCCTTCACTATCTTCCTCAACCATGATCAATGTTCTTCATGTTACGAGGTAGCTACTTGAGCTTGCTCATTGGTGTTCTTTTTGATATTCCTTGTACAATCATCATTCTATCATTATTATAAATCCTTGATATAGATTTGTTATGGATGAAAACCAATCACCCTATTGGTTTTCATATAGTCATGATTGCAAATGAATATCCATAGGCTAGGGCCTCTTGATCCGGAATGAGACATAAAACCTATGTCTAGGAGTTCTCAAAAATATTTATAGGGTTTTAATGGCATTAGATGGCTTTGTAGGATTTGCTCCTGGTTATCTAGATCATGTTTGATCTTTCATTTATGTATTTTACCTACTCAAGGTGGAAAAATATTTTATCCAGCATGTCTACCTTCATGACATCCTCTAGTTTGACCTTAAGTCATGTTTGCTCTCTATTAAAGCCCTTAGCTTTCAAATTTTGATATCGATCATTGATCTATATCTGGGCTCCTCATATTATACCAACTGTTAGCTCTTCATTCATTCTATGGGATCCTATTGTCATCTCTTTGACTTATTAACCTCATGTAAATTACAGATATCCCTATGTATGAATGATTGCAAGCCATAGATATTTTTCTAGTGTAACATGCTTGAGATACTTATCATGCATGTATTTTGTCTTAGGATCCACTGACCTTTTGACCTATCACTCACCATTATATCTGATTTATATGATGGATCATGCACCAGTGATCTATTTAGACCCACTAACCTTGTTAGTTACCACATATCATTGGATCTCTATTTAGGTACTTGAAATCTTGACACTTGTCATCAACATGTTTATGCTGACCTTTTGACTTGATGCTCTCCATTGATGTTTGATGTATGATCACACACCGTTGGATCTTCAAGACCCACTAACACTATCCTCACCTATTATTTTTTAGATCTTCATGATATAATTGAATTTTGATCATTAATATTAGGACATTTAAATTCAAATGGCTATTTTATGAGGCCTAAATTTGACATCTGCATGCACATCTCATTCTATAAGTCTAACTTTAAAGCTTTATATCTTTAGATAACAAGCTCATCAAGACACCAAATTTATAGAGGATGATTTTGGCACAAATAATTTCATGTATATGTAATCTTTTGGCCTTTAGAGGCCTCTTGAGCATATTTATAAAATACACAATCAAGTTGACCAATCTATTTTTGCATGATGTGTGATGATGATCTGGTTCTTCTTGGCTTGTGCAAGTCATTTTTATTAATATTTAAAATATATAATGAGTCCTTGGGGCCTATTTGAACTCATTCCATGATCCTAACTACATTGATCACCATGAGAACCTACTTCCTCAAACTTTGACAAAATACTCTTTAAGTCTACTTAAAGTGTTTCAAAAGATTTTCAAGCTACATGTAATCTTTAGACCACTCATTCCATCTATAAATATAATTAGATCATCTAATTAGGTATAATATTTTTATGTGGGCCAAAATTAGCCAACACTTAGGGCACTTCTAATATAATAAATGTGTGTGGAAGTTTAAATGCATAAATAATGGTGTATAAGACCTTGGGTATTGGTGTAACACATAAATTCAAATGTACTTAGAAAAAAATGATAGTTTTTTGTAATATTTTAAAATACCTGGTACAGAGTCTCTAACCTTGATTAATTTAAAAGAAAAAACTCTAAGCCCTTAGTACCTGTTAGGATGAAATTATGACTTAGTCAAACACAATTAAGAATTAATTAATCTAAATGAAAAAAATTGGTTAATGATTTATGGGGCAAAGATTACCTTATTTTTAAAATATGATGGTGATCCAAGGGCCAAGAAACTTCCAAAATGTTATAGCATGGGTATGTTATGATTGTTTCCACTTAAGGTTCAAATGTTTTCATCCTGATATTCAAGATCTCACCATTGGTTCCTCTATAGATGAGTTATTTACAATGTAATGTGTGTTATATGTACAATAATTGAGAGGGGGTGAATCAGTGATGCTAGATAATTCAATTCAATTCCTAACTCTTAAACATTTAGCATCCATCAATTTTGATTAAGCAACATAAACATGAAATCACATACATCCAAAACATATATAAGAGTATACATAAAATGAACACATCATATATGTAGGAAACCCTCTTAGGGAATAAAACAAACTAAACCCTACAAGATGGAATATATTACTATAAAATAAGATCCAACATTTAAACCAGTACCTAGTGATCAAGGAACACCCATCCCTTAGTTTAGTGAGACACCAATCTTACAAGGAACTACTTCCCCTATCTAGCTGAGCACCCACTACAACTAGACCTTTAGAAAGATTTACCTTGAAAGGAGGAACCAAAACCCTAGGAAACTAAGCACCCACTTATCTACCTTGAACATATCACCTTGAACACTTGTTTTTACTCTTTAATTGATGATGATTGCCTTTATTTTTACTCTTCTTTTTCAAACTGCCTCTTTTAGGATCATTAAGTTTAATGACCTGTCTATCCTCCTACATCAACTAAATTAGAAAAACATGACTGATATTCTTCACTCTTTGATGGTCCTCACTAACCTATACCTTCTCTTTCAAAGGCTCTCTCCTTTGCTTGAATCCACATACACACAACTGGCACAATTAGTCCAATTATGCCTTGTATTTATACCACTCTCTTCCTTTAACCCATCTTGGTCAGCCAAGATGCTTTACATATTTTAACTACCTTTAACATAGGTCCATAAACACATTAAATGTGAGAACCACACTCTTAATAGGCTGTCCATTACCTCATTATCCCCAAATCACCATTAGGTCTTGGTGAAACCTAAAATAATTAGGCCTTCATACTCACACATTACATGTGAGACTACTTGGACCACTTTCATCCTTTACCAATGCTTAGAAAAAATAAAAAATATATAAAATATCCCCTTGATTAATCCCATATGGTTTTATGCCATCTAGAATACTAACTCAACACTCGAAGCTACCAATTAGGTCTCTTTTCTCTTTAAGCTTTAATAGATAGAAAACACAGTCTCAAACTTTTGAAGCAAACACTCAAGTATTTCACAAATCTATATGTAAAGATCACATGGGTGAAACCTTCAAGAAATTTAAAACACCTTCATGTACTTTAGACACTTTAACATAATCTCTAAGAACTTAAATCAACTCTCACAAAATGACCACTCAGACTAGTCACACATAGTCAAAATATAGTTATACTATTTTGACTCTCTATATATGATTAGGGGAAAACTATGATAACAAATTCATTCTCATAAGCCTTAGAGACTTATATAATATCTCCATACTCATTTACCTCTTAAAATATACTTAGAACACCTTTAATAAACCTCTGCAAGATGGATACTCAATCTGCCAGTGCTTTAAAAAAACACAGTCAACTTTCAAGCCTTTGTTCACACTAAAGATGGATTGGTAAAACCTCCAAAATCCATACAACTAGTCTTCAATTATATTTCTCAAGTCACTTGTAGAACATGGTCAAATACATAATAAAATTTGGAGATTAATATCTTTGACTATACAAACATTCAAATCTTCTAATCAAATTTTATAGATGTGTCTTGAAGTCCTTTACAAATTTTATTTTTACGTTACCTTCAAATTCATCCTAGATCAAAATATATAAGAAAAATACTAAGCACTAGTTTTTTCTGTGTTAAATTCAAATGCCAATAGTCAATATTAAACATCAACCACTTTGACCTCATCTCGTGCTTCCTGGTAACTTTGAACAAATACGCACTGTTGATCTCCTCAAGAGTAGCCTAGTCTTTACCTTACAATGCTCACCATTGATATTCGATTTGAGATCTCATGATTATGTCACTTGGTAGCTCTGCATGCCTTCTACACATTTGAATCTTTAACTCGACCTATAATATTGATCTCTATTTTTATGAGTACCTGCACGCTATTGATCTTTTGTCAAAGTGTCAAGATTGTGACACTTGTCACCAACATGCGCAATCTTAAACTCTAACATATTGACTAAATACGTACCATTGGATCACTACTGACAAGGTAACTCACTTCATTAGATATTTATCCAATCATATTAAATTCTCACCATTAGATTTGTATATGATCATATGATCACCATTGGATATTCATCTATCAGATTAAATGCTCACCATTAGATCTATTTGATGCTTACTGTTAGTTCTATTTTTTTAAATTTGGCTAAGTATAGAAACTTAGTAAACTCTATTTGAGAACCAACTTTGCACCTTAATAAATTTTTCTATGCTCAACCTTATGACATGAAATTTGAACCAAATGATCTCCTCACATAAGGGAATCTATCTATATATCAATCTACTCTTAAAACTTTTACACATGTGAAATATGATGTCATCAAACTACTTACTCAGCTTTATCTATCAAGATGACTCTCTAAACTTAGACACTCAATTGACTACTCTGATGAATTATGTTCACTTCCATAAGCACTCTAATTACTCATAACATCCCATAGGTTTTATCCAATATGTCTATATCATCAATATTATCCATCAATTTCCTCAACTAGGCAAACACTTTCCAAACCATCAATCTGATCATTTTGTCATTAACGCACTATGAATCATGCTCTCTTTAACATCAATGACAACCTAACATAAATTACCATGCTCAACAATGTCTAGGTCATTTCTCATTTAAAAAATATATAAAATAGATGGAAGAGTATGGCATAAAATAGATAAACCCTTGATTGAGATAGGTCTTACAATACTCATAAATTAGATTAATGCAGTCTATAGTTAATTATTGGGCATTAAATATAGCTATTGCACAAATTGAAACACCATAATGAGTAAGAATATAAGGAATAATGTGTGAACATGAAATATATAACTCTATTCAAATAAAGTAATTACATCAACCTATAGCTATTTTCACACCATGACTAATGTAAGCCTCAAGATAATCAAAATGAGCTGGCAAATCTAGTTAAACTAGATACTATGTAATCTAATTGTATATCCACTTGCACACCAATAATATAAAAAAAATTCTTTTCATAGATTAATTCTTAAATCAAGATATTTGGCAAACCATCAAGACAAAACTAGTAGGAAGGACAGGTGAAATTTTGGTTCAATATCAATAGAGTTTTAGTATTCAAATGTGTTGACCATGGTATACAATCCAAATCTAAAAGCATGAGGAACAACTTGTGTAAGCCTAGTGTTATTTTGATAGTGTTTTGGGGTCTAATTTGCTAACCCTTTAAAATATCAAGCAATGTTACTTATATAGACAATTTTAGTCCATCATGGCTATGGTGGACAACCATAAATTAAGTGATTTTGATACAAACATTAAATAGAATAACTAATTATAAATCAATATTATGTAATAACACATCAAGGAAGGACTGTTAGAAATGATGAAAAAGCATTCCAACCCAAGAATATGAAGCGTTATAAAAAAAATATCACATAAGTGAGCTACATGTATGATATGTAAAAATAAGGCAAATCATATATTATTTATAATGGAGCATTCTAGTACAATAGAAAATCTCTTGCATAAATAGGTAAGGTGAAACAAAGAACTAGCCTAACTAGCCAATGTGGGATAAATCCTCACATAGGAAAAACTCACTAAAAGATAAAATAACTAGATAATACACTATAAAATGTGAGAAAATGCATGAAATACATACTTTAACACCCTCCCTCAAGTGAAGCTAGGGGCTAGCAAAAGATAAAAAAGAAATAGTGGCATATCCATAGTATAAGTCCTAACAAATAGGCCTAATAAGGTATCCATGTACAATATGTATCCATGAAAATAAGAAATATGTACTCATGAACATGCCCAAGGATAAATTATGAAACCCCAAACATGACATGCAATTCTAGGAAATGAGGTGATGCAAAAGGCTTTATGATTATGTTTGTAACCTGTTGTTAAGTCAGAATGTACTCCAAGCTAAGAATGTCATCCTAAATGTGCTGATGAATGAAGTGTATATGTACCTCAATGTGTTTCATCTATTGATTGTTAACTATGTTGTAATATATATGAATTTTAATATGGTTTTCATACCAAAGTATAGTGGGTGAATCCTACATGAAGCCAAATTCTGTCAACAACTGACAAAGCCAAAGAATCTATTGACTCACTGTAACTATTGACCTATACTCAGTTGTTATAGATGAAAGTGCAATGGCCTATTACTTATTACATAACTAAGTGAAAGGTGAATAACCAAGATAAAATATGTAGTCAAAAGTGGAATACCTATCATCAATAGAACCTACCCAATATAAATCATTGTATCCAACCAAGTAGAATCCCTGGTGTAGTGTAATCTAAAATGAATAGTGCCTTGTAGATATCACAAAATCCTCTTATCAACCTACCAATGACTATCATGAGGTCATGTGAAAACCTAGATACAAGCCCAACTATAAATTAAATATTGGGGTGAGTATGGGTCAAATACATAAGACTCCAAACCATCTACCTATACAATGTAGGATTACAAAGTGGAGTGGTACAAGTGGTAGTGAGAGTCACTATAGACTTCAAATTAGGACTTAGTTTACAATTAATCATGTTAAAATGCTAAATAATATCAAGGGTATACTTATTCTAACTCAAATAGATCCCTATATCTGACTATGAAATCAATAGACCAAAAAAGAAATGCAAAAGGCCAAGATCTATCTTATCAAACTATGCTGAAAGTGCTTGATAAATTGTTTGAATATGAGATGAGGAGATGCATGTGAGAAGCATATAATCAATATATAAGACTAGAATAATAATGTCCTCCCTAGTACACTAAATATATACTATGAGATCAGAGTGGTAATGAACAAAGCTAGTGGAGAGAATAAATGAATCCATCTTATCATACCAAGCCTGAGTGGCCTATTTGAGACTATAAAAAGAGCTCCTAAGTTGATAAACAAGAGAAGAATCATGAAAAAACCCTATAGGCCAATATATATATATATATATATATATATATATATATATATATATATATATATATATATATATATATATATATATATATATATATATATATATATATATATATGCAGGTCTCCATACAAGAAATCACTCTTAGCATCCATTTGATATGCTGGATAACCTTGTGATGTAACAAGAGAAAGTACAAGGAAAATATAATCCATCTTGGAAACAAGCATAAAAGTCTTAGAATATTAAATACCTTTAACCTACGAGAATCCATTTTCAATGAGATGTGCCTTATACTTGTCAATGGACACATCATCTGCATACTTGGTGTGGTAAATCCATTTTCACCTAACCAACTTTCTTACCTTAGGAAGAGTGACCAAATCCCAAGTGTGATTCTTCATCAATCAAGAATACTCATCTATCATTACATCATCCCATTCTTATATCTAATGAACTTTTGAAAAATACTATGGATCCATAGAAAATGCCTGACACAAAAGTCTAGTACCTGTAGAATATGTATGACAATGCTGAGTAGGTGGAAGATCTAAATGAAAGGTACTTCTTCAAAAGCTATAGTACATGCCCACCTAAGCATAGTGACAACATTAGTGTGAAGAACATCCTCATCCTCTTTAACCTCCTCATGAATCTCCTAAAATATATCCTCAATCGAGAGGAGGTGAATCATCAAAATAAGAAGATGAAGGCATGGAAGAATATGAAGAGTCATGAGGTGTGAAATGCTAATCAAACTGTATGTGTGTGAAAAAATGAACATCATGAGTATCAAGATATAAAATATGATAAGATCTCATGTCCTTGCAATAACCTAAAAAAATCAAAGGTTTTCTCTTATTATCTATTATTTTCCTTTTCTTCTTTGGTACAAACTTTGAAGCAAGGCTCCTAAAGACTCAAAAAATGAGACATCAGGCTTGGTTCTAGATCAAGCCTCTTTCAAAGTCATGTAAAAAAGTACTTGATGTGGTGTGTGGTTCTGAATGTAGTTCACATAATTAACTACCTCTACCCAATAAATAGGAGATAAATCCTATGAATGCATCATGTAGTTAGCCATCTCCTTCAAAGTTTGGTTATTCTATTCTACTAAGCCATTCTATTATGGAGTATGTGTAACAAAATGTTGGTGAAAAATACCATAGACTACAAAAAAATTAGAGAATTTTCAACTGAAGTACTCCCCCCATTATCTATATGAAACTTATTAATGCAACTCAATGACTATTTCTCAACCAAAGCGTTAAATACTTTGAAATGAAAAAATACATCACTCTTGTACTTAAGGAAATAAAACCAAGTATGCCTTGAGAAATTATCAATTAAGGAAAGTTAATACTTAGTTACATTTAAGGAAGGAGAATGAAAGACCATTAAATCACTGTACACAAGCTCAAGTAGTGAAGAATATCTCATGGACATACCCTTAGGAAATGGATCCTAGTGTTGTTTCCCTAATGCACAACTAGGGCAAACTCCATCAAGACATGAAATTGTAGGAAGGCCCTTTACCATATAGTGACTTCTTAACTCATTTAAATATTTTTAGTTCAAGTTTCCAAATCTTTCATGCCAAAGTTGACTCTCAGAATCCACATGAGAAATTAAACATTTTCCTAAAAGAGGAGTATCATCAAAACCCTCAAACTAGTAAATTCAATAAATGTGATCAACAACACCATATGCTATAAGTGTGTGTGTATCTAAAAAATCTCAAATTTTATCACCTTGTGGTGTGAAAGTCATTATGTTACCTTGACCAAAATGATAAATTTTATAAACTAAAAGTAGATTGGTGGTGATGTCTGGAACATATAATGCATTAGTGATGTGGCCACCATCTAGATATATGTCACCCTTCCCCTCAATATAAATTTAGTAAGAATATCCAACCTCAATGTTGGAATTAGAACTTAGATCAAGAGATACAAATAACTCCTTGGTAGAAGTCATATGGTTTGAAGCACCAAAATCTAGAACCCAACTATTTAAAATAGGTAATTGTGATCTCCTGACAACATTAAGTGCTTTTCCATGCTCATGAGATGGTGAAGGAGTGGAGATAGAAATCTTGTATTTCTTAATGACATCTTATAGGGCTTGCATTAACTTGAAACACCTAGAATCTTCATGACCAGTCCCCCCACAAGAGGAACAAGATAGGTTAGACTTATTCATGGATTGGGTTTAGATGTATTAGTGTTGGGCTTAGGTGAATTTTGAGGTGGAGGTGGGGTGTTATTATTCTTACCCTTAGTTTTTACCTTATTCTTAGGATGTTATAAAATTAATGCTTTTAGAGAGGTGGAAGACTCAAGGTGAGACAATTTAGATTCCTCCCTATAAGACTCACAAAATAACTCTAGATCTGACATTTTGAATGTGGTACCTAAGGCATCCATAATAGATAATAAGGTAGAAGTAAATATTTAGAATGGGAAAATCAACTTAGACAAGATCATGTATACACACTCTTCATCCTTTTTATCTCATCCACTCCCTTTCAACTATGTCAACAAATGCTTAAACTTTATGAGGTAGTCTACAATGGAGGCAAAGTCATCCAAATTTAGTGAAGTAAGCTCCACTTCAAGTTGCATTGCTCTCAAGTGATTTAATTTACCAAACAAACCTTTTAAATTATTCCACATTTTTAATGGAGAATCACACCATCAAAATGAAACAAAAGACTATCACTCATATATCCCACAATCAAGCCCATACACTCTTCAAACTTACATTGGTGCTGAAAATTTTCAAATTCATGCGTAAATTGTGGTTGTGTTTCATTTATTAGGAACCATAGTAATTTATGATTTATGATTGTTTCCATTTAAGGTCTCCATGTGTGGTAATTATGTGTATTCAAAGGCTCACAATGGTTAACACCAGAAGTAGAATCCATGCTAACTAATCACCAAAGAGTAGAAAGAATGCAAAGGGTGCACAAAATCAGCATTGGGAAAACCTCTCAAAATATTGTATTATAGGATCCCCCCCATTTGAAATTTTATAAAATTAGTAAATTTTTATAAATTAATGACACCAATGGATAGATAATTGAAAACCATGCACTTTAAAAAAAAAGAACTCATATCCGAGTTATGATTCAAAAGTTATTGGTGTTATGATCTCCCATAAAATGGGTCAAAACATTAAAAAAATCACTAAAAACTAGAATTTGTGACCAGATTAAAAAATAAAATAGTCGTCTAACCACTCAAAATCAAAATTGAACCATAGACTCATAAATACTAACCGATGTGAAAAAAGATCCTTCTAGTTAACGCTATGCTTGTACAAGTGAACTGTGATTCCACTTGAGACATAAATTTAATCTTGTAAAAGCAAAAATTTAATAAAGACATTGTTTTGATTAAATAAAAAGGAAAAATACTATAGTTTTCAGCTCTAGATCCCTCCAAGGCCTTCAATTTTTAATGCAGTAGATCTTCAAACTCCCTTTGATCTCTTAGCAGATCTCAATGCCAAGATTCAAAAGAGTTTCAATGCCTCAGTCAAAAAATATCAATGTAACATAAAATACAACTCAAATCTAGAAATGCCTTGTCAAATAATGATGCCAAGCTATATTCAGGTTATTTCTCTCAACAATAGATCTTAATGGCACTTGAAGATCACAACACCTTGTTAGATAATGCCACTACTTATAGATCAAAAAAATGGTCAACCTTGAAAAAAGTTATGGTGCCAAAGCAAAAAAGGACACCTCACACTACACCAATGCTTTATCTCAATATTTATTTATTGCTAAAAAAATGGCTTCAAATCTCTCCAACACAAAAGCATTCTAATGCCTCCTTTCTCCTTTGTCTCCAACACATTTTCTATGTAGTGCTAGCAGAAAATTCCAATGCCTTTGTCAAAAAGGGCCTTGTCCAATAGGGAATAATGCAAAATAGAGGAAAATCCCAAGCTTAAAAAAGATCTAAGAAAATAAAAAAAGCTAATGCTAAAAATTATGCCTTTCTTAATAAACAAAGATGCCTAGCTGAAGAGTTTCAAAGGCAAGCTAAGAATAGTCAATGCCAAGGTTAAAACAGGCACCTATTATTTCACAATGCCATTGGTATGCAATAGACACCAATATCTCCATGATAGATCTCTCAAACAAAAAATATATTTTAAATAACAACAAAAAAAATGCCTTAGATCAAAAGCATATCTGGCCTCTTCTAATGCCTAGCTTGTTGAGGATGCCAAGATCTGCACCACTTTCACAACCTCTTCAAATGGAACACCAAGCTTCAGAAGCAACAAAAGCTTCAAAAGCAACAAAATCTTCAAAAATTCTTGAAAAAGGCCACCAAGATCTCTTCACATGCCTCTCTTCTATGCTTCCTCTCCATGATGAGGGATGAAGCAGTGGTAAGGAAAGTACATGACAAGGGAAGAAGCAATGGCAAGGGAAATTTTTGAAGTAACAATGTGGATGGGATCAACACTTCATAAATCTAGTACATGGAGAAGAAGCATTCCAACCTAAGAATCTAAAGTGTTAGAAAAAAAGTATCACACAAGGAAACTGCATATATGATATACAAAAATAAGGCAAATCATATATTATTTAGATTGAAGAATGTTAGTACAATAGGAAAGCTCTTGCATAGATAGGCAAGACAATACATAGAACTAGCCTAACTGGCCAATGTGGGATAAATCCTTACATAGGACAAACTCACTAAAAGATAAAATAACTAGTTAATACACTAGCGAACGTAAGAAAATTCATGAAATACATATACTTTAACAAGGATAAAGATATAGTCATGGAATAATTATCAAGTATAACTTACAGTATAGAAGTGGGTTCAATCTCTAATACACTCTAATATTCCTATGAATAATAGGGTCTCTCTGGGAATCAATTCCTTCTACTAACTAATCATCAATCCAAATAGGTGGATATACCTCATTGTGAACCAATCCTAATCATAAAGCCATTTGATATTTACTTTAGCTTCATCTATTCCATATGTTTATGCTTATTCATAAGACAACAAATCCCCTTTCATATGTGCCATTTCCTATTAATTATTGATGTCTAGGCCATATAGAACTATGGTTTATTCTGAGCTATAAATAGATGCATTCAATTATCTTAATAAACCTACTGATATCACTATTTTTTGGGTTGACCTTAACTTGGGGTTGTGAACAATATTCTCTATTTCAAAATTTTCCTTTGTCTAGATATTTTTTAATATTCTAGGCATTACCATCTCTATCTTCATTCTACCTTTTTGTGATCAAATTATAAGACCAATAATGTCAGTTATTTTTGACTAATTATATACTCTATTTGGTACAAAATGTTTGGGTTTAAATATTATCTTTGATTTTAATTGAACACAATCCATCTCTTGCTTGTCATTTTGTCTTTGCCTTGACTATTAAGTTTAGACTTGTTGTATGCTAAGGGGATGCTTGCATGTCTAATTATTTACCACTTGTCACTTTTTTAGCTTTATGTTGCTTCTCCTTCACTATATTCATGGATTTTTTGGGGCCATGTGGTCTTAAGTTAAATACTACGATTGCTTTAGGGCTCTAGGCTTCCTGAGATTATGATAAGTGGATGGCTTTTGGGGCTTACAACATGAAACTTTACATTGAAGTTGCCTCTAAGTTGGTGGGATGATGACATGTAAATGGATGTCACTACTTCACTCACCTAAAACTAAGAATGACCATACAAGGAAATCTACTAACATAACCTCTAAGTCAATGGAATGATGACACATGGATGAATCTTGCTACTTTGCTCACCTAATAATGACCATACAAGGAAATCCACTAACATAACATGTAGGTTAGTAGTATGATGACACATGGATAAATCTCACTACTTTGCTCACCCAATAATTACCATATAAGGAAATCTACTGACATCACCTCCAAATTAGTGGGATGAATATAATTACTTTATTTGTTTGGTAATGACTATAGAAGGAACTCTACTAACATCACCTCTGGGTCGATGAGATGATGACATGTGGATGGATCTTGTTGCTCCACCCATATGATAATGATCTAAGAGAAACTCTATTGATGTCACCTTTAGGTTGATATAATGATGACATGTGGATGGATCTCATTACTTAACTCACCTAGGGTACATATCTTTATCACTACTAGTACACTTCTAGGTTACTAGGCTTCTAGGATTGTGACACTTGGTATAATGTTGGGATCTAGGGGGCATGGTGATTTACATTTCTTGTTAAGTCTTTGCTAGATTGGGTCACTAAGATCCAATCTCAGGATTTAGAGGCATTAAATGACTCAGTCATTTGAAAATATTTGATTGCAGAGCATTTCATCTCTGTAAACAAAGACCAAAAAAAGATAGACTTGGGAAACAATCAGTAGGTTAGTTGAAAACTAAAGTATATCAAAGCACAAATAATTCTTGAGTAAAGCATTTAACAACACAGACCTAAGATGAGAAGTTCAAAACCATTTTCAGCTCAAAACAAAATCTATACAAGTAAATCCCAAAGCATAAATAAACCTTAATTTTCAATGAATACTTAAATTAGATAAACATGATTCTGAATGAAATAAAATATTTTATCAACTAAATAAGCATTTCAAATTGACAAGACGAACATCCAGATTGGAATTTAAAATGAATACGCATGAAACATGACCATAATAAAATAAAAAATCTCAATAATGTATCACCAGGCATATGCTACTAATTAGGATAATGGGGAATAATTTGATCATACATGAATCCACATTTTACTTGACATTTGAAATTATATGAAGAATATAACTTTGTGATGCATACATAAACTAGAATGTGATAAACAACTCAGGATCATAACTTAGAAATCATAACTAAAACTAAGTATCTACCATTTTAATGGTATTCCTAAATGAAATCTTACCAGTATACAAGAACATGAAAATAAAATATCTGTGTTAAAGCAAGAGGGTCCCATGTGAAATTATCTAAGTATGGGGCATGTTGGACCCAACAATACCATTCTATTGAAAGATTATCTTATTTTGATCATCATAATATATTGAATATATAATTTTAATGGGATTTTAAGAATTAAGATTAAAAACATACATATAATTGGTGAGATCACACACCTTCTTCTCCTCTTACAAAACTAAAGAGAGAAAAAGTCATTTGTCTCTTCACTTCTTTTAAATTTTTGTGTGTTTTGTTAAAAACTTAAATATATATTTTTTTCAATCTAATTAATTATATTTTGTATTACATGGAAGAGGCTAATACAAAAATTGACACCATTACATCATGATTAACTTCATTTTTTAAGTGAATGTAATGTGGGAAATTCTAATTTCATGGATTCATAGTGCCTGATGCAAAATTTATGCATGATTATGTTAGCCATGCAAAGGTTGGTGCAAATTTGCATCATCAACTTGTTTTGGGGTAGAGAGAATTATTTTTATAAAGGAAATTGACACTTGATGCAAGTTACATTACCAAAATTTACACTTGATGTTGGTTTCATCATAAATGATTTATAATGCAAAAAGCCAAGTCAACAATTGTAAAAAATTGAAAACATGACATAAAAAGTGTCACAAATTCATGAAAATCTATTATTGAATGTTAATAATCATCTTGACAATTTATTGTCTTCTCATAAAATTTTATAAATCATCATTTGAGAATATGTTCCCAACATTTTAATAAAGATTCCATTATTTATTTGGAGTTATTTTTAATAAAAACTAAGTGACAAGTAACACAAATAAATTGAAGCAAAAAACTAAAGTAAATTAAAATTATTTCCTAAAATAATTAATGAAATTATACATACCATTTTTTAGATTCAATAAAAGATATTTTGTTAAGGTAAATTGAGTAGTTTTATCTAGAAATATTATTGGAGTATTATGGGTGTGTACAAAAATATTACTAGACTATTATATTATTAGAAAATTATTTTTTTAGATTAAAGAAAACTAAAATATCACAAAAAATATATAATGGTTGGCCCAAAGACACTTAGAAACAAGGAGAATTCAGAAATGAGTGTTTTTAAGTTATATAGATAAAGAGAATATTATTGTGGAATAAAATCCTTTACTTCTAGGACATGCCAATTAGTTTAAATTGCTTGTAATTATAAATATGTATATGATCACGTTATGACAACCAAATTTATAGAATGTCCACATAACATGACTATGAAAAATAGTTTGTAATATTAGTAGGGGAGACATAGACTAAGTTATTTCTAAGATAATATCTTATAAACCACCTCTTTTCTTCCCTTCAATAACCACTTTGCATTTCTTGCCATTATAAAAGAAAAATATACTGAATATATTTTGGTGTATTATTCCTAATTACCTTATTAAGCTAACTTAGTAATTACTATAACCTAGTTGGTTTAATATATTTATTATAAGCTTATAATTATAGATGTACAACTTTTTTTCATCCAACATTAGCCATGGTTATATGATAACAATATTTGTTTATTCTTGTGGTCAATAGGGTAAGAGAAGCAAAGTTTGATTTTGTTATATATTATCTTATTGTCCTTTGTATTTATAAGTAGTACACACATTACGTGAATAACCATTTCATACCTATTATTCATTTATATCTCCTCTTCCCACCTCTATCTTATTTTTGTGTGAGTTATGTCTCAATTTACTTTTGATCCTACATAACCTAGATCCTAATATGGTATCAGAGCCATTGTAGGATATCTCCATAGAGTAAGATTATGTTCTGAGAATTTTTTTACAGGAAACTTTTTTTTTGTGTATCTTAAAGTATTTTAACTCTACCATTGCATTCAAAAGGCTTGAAAATCTATGGATTGACTACAAACACCATAGAGGTTTCTGATAGTTTTTCTAAGGTTATTTTTTGGTATCCTCAAGGCTTGCAGGGTATAGTTTGTATTGTATGGAGTGTACAACCTTGTGTGGATTTTTTTTAGATATGTGTCTGGTTATTGTTTTTATTTTTTTAGGCCACATGACCCCTTGCTACTTTTGGTTGTGTGTAACCTCTTATATGCCAATGTTTTATTTTTTAAATTAAGGACCATTTAGCTTCCCCTGATATTATTCAACCTGTACAGCCTTTGCTGCCACATGCCCCTACCAGGTACCTTCAAAATTTCCTCTAACCTCCTAAACACAACCTCTTGGTTTGTTTTCATTTTCCACCATTACCATGAGAATACTTTATTTTAGTTGTTCCACTATAGGCACCACCCTCTACGTCACCAACTTCATTGGCTCATCCACATCTTAAAAAATTGGCATTAACAATTACATTGACATGGACATTGGCATGAATGGCATGATAATAATTGTAACTATATACCTAAACATTTATGTCCATGACTGCTATTAGTAAGTTGAATTCCTTCCACTACTAGCATCACTTTTCATCTATTGTCCTTAACTAAAATTAAAAGGTATATAAATGAGTGTAAATTTTGTTAAAATTATCATTTTACTTTTCCTGGTGCATTAGTCACTCCATTACCATGGCCCCACCTTTTATAACGTTTATTTTGTTTTTTGAATTGATTAAAAATTCAAAAATAAATTTGGCCATTAATATTTCATGAGTTGTAGCATGGTGCAGTGGTAAACAATATTTTACTAAAATCTTTTATTAACAAAATTCAAGGGTTCAACTCTCCTTAAGGTTGTTGGGGGGTTATATTTTTTATTATTAAAGGAAGAAGGTTATTTTTTTAAAATGGGGTATTAGTAATTCTTAATAAGTGGAAGCACATTATTATTCTAATGGGAAATTTCAACATCATAATCCATTTGGAAAACCTTTACAAATTACATTTGACAAATGCAATCTATAATTCCCAATCTCATTTTATCTAAGACTAGAGGGTGGGCTTCAATACAACAATAGTTAGACCCTCTTATAATAAAGTTAAATTTTTAATTTTTTATCTCTCTCTTATAATATTTTTTGAGGCATATCTTCTGCATACAAACTTTATTTTCTGAACTTTTTTTGTTGAAATTACATGTTTTTCCACATTCTATGCAACCATGCAGTCCCTTGGTTATGAAAATGCACTATTTTTCTCCATCATGTAGAGGCTTCTTATTATGGCCTCATTATTGGGACCCTATAGAGGAAATTTTTTAACTCTTTTCACATGGCATCTTCTAAGTAGAACTCCTTTTACATTTACTGAACATTTTATTTAGGTAGTGGATACATATTACTAGTGCAAATAATTCCTTAGTTCCTTTTACTATTTGACACTTTGATATGATGATTGTTCCTTTTGATGAGTGAATTTTGGCATCCCCAACATATTTTTGGTTCTATATGTTCAAATTTGAGGCATTTATACCACTCATGCAATAATTTTTTGGCTTGTTTTAAGTTTCTTCTCCATCTTGAGTAGTTTTTAATTAGTTTCATCTGCCACTTATGTGTGTGCCATTCTATTCAAGACATATGAGACCCCTTTCTATGCACCTCAATATATTTTCTAAGGTAGATTCTATTTTTTTTTAAATAAATATTTTTTTGTGTATGTTTTTAATGTTTATTTTGATTTGATACAATAAATGCTATAAACATTAAATAATTGAAACATTATTTAAATTTACAAAAAATACAAAATATGAATGTAATATATAGAAATTAAAATGAGATATAAATAGTAACTTTTAATGAAATATGAAAACATAGTTCAAATCTAACTTATTCTAATTATATAGGTAGATCATTGATGTGGAATTGACTATAAGGATCTCTGAAGTATGCCACACTTGAAAATTGAATCCTGTAATGCACTGGGATAAGGCCACATTAGGGAAGATAGGGGCACACTGTGACCTTGTTTGTTTGACTAAAACAATGTATACATTGAATTTATGAGTGATTTTGATGTTTAGGTAACAACGCTTGTTAGAGGTAGTTTATTTATTGTCCATGATTACTGAGTTGTCACATGAAAGTACCTACAATGTTGAAATCCTAGTTCCTACAAAAACTAAATAGACATCAAATTCAAAGGGGGCAATTAGGTAATGGGAGTATCCAAGATATCCTCTAAAAATATTATATAATTTAGGTGTTTCATACATAGCCAAATAGCCTCAAGTTGATATAGTTATCCCTCCTAGAATGAGTGTGTGAATTTTGATACTTGCACTATATAGATGCATTTAGTAAATTGATTTGAATACTTGATAAAGATACCCTTGACATATAATAAAATATATTTAGACTTGGCCTATTAATATTGGAATAAATTAATAATTGAATTGGAAATAATAGGGTTAATTTTCTTTATGTGTAGTACTTGTATAGAGAGTGATTTTGTAAAATTTCTTAGTTATGTATTGAATGACTTTAATGTGTTTATCTAGTGGTAGATTTTAAATATTTTTGTTAACCAAATTTTATAAAAGTGTAGTATGGATAACATGAAATGTATTTAATTTTAAAACTAACCATTTGATTGTAGGAGATGAGGTTTCACTAGTGTACAAGGTTAGGTTGTGGCCTTGCCTGACCTAGTATGGTCTTGTCCTAGAAAGACAAATATTATTAGAACTTGGGTAACAAGAATATGTAAGCTGATTAGAGTTGTTTGAATGATGTTTTAAATATTTTCAAGAAAATAATTAGGATATTGAAGGCTCTCATAGATATTTCAAGTTAACATAATGGATAATAATTCAAGTAAGTTAAGGATGTCAAGATTAAACATTGTCATACACTTAATAGTTTAATTTGAGTGTTTACATTTTACCCACATTTGGTCAAGTTATGAAATGAAATTACTGGAGTAAAAAATATGTGTACCTAAATGTGTATACACACTATTTATTTTAATGTGAAGCTTTATTGTGCAAGGTGTCTCAATGCAAAACATGTAATAATGCCATTCAAAGTAGTTGCTATCCATATTTGAAAATTAAAAATTTGTATATTGAAATTTGAAATTTGAAAAGAGAGCAAGGAAATAATATAATTGAAAGAGTATGCAATCTAATTTCCCTATAACTTGAAAATGGATAAGTGTGTGCCTCCTTGTTGAGGCATTTGTAGAAATGTTGAACCTTTGGAGAATCGAGAGTGATCAAGTCTCAATTTTTAAAAACTAGTGAAAGCCCTTGAAATGGAAAGATTGTATGATCCAACCCTCATATGAATATTTAGAGTACATTTGTATAATAATTTTAGTAGAATAATTGGTGGAACCACCAAATCTGGCTCATTATAATACAACCATAAACATTGAGTATCACTAGACTCTAACGTGGGCCACTTGTAAAATAATATGAATCACACTGCTATAGATGGATCTAGATTCTATTTGAAACTTTTGTACCTTTAAAAATTTGAAAAAGAAGTGAAATTTGAAAATTTTAATGTATTAACATGAACATAAATGAATATATTTCCCCTTTATATATATGATAAATTAATATAGAATGCCAATTGAACTTGTAACCATTTGAAACCTATAGCTTGTAATTTTTTTCACATACCCATGCATATGCATCAAGTATATGTGAATATGTATTTATTTAACTATAAAAATGATTTCACATACATGTCATATGCCCCCATAATCTAACAATTTTGAACCATACTATAATTTTGAAAACTATATGTTGTCATAAATCTAAAATTTATTCATGAGGAATTGAATTCTCAAGACAAGACCTTTATGATTCCACCCTTTTGAGATGAGGGACATAGCCTACAAGTCATTGATATCAAAATAAAACATGTAGAATATGTGAAAGATATAATCATGTAGTAGTATGTGAACTTTTGAAATATATTACATCATAGTATTGAATGTAATTATATATGAAACTAAATAAATATAACATTGAGGCACATATACAACATGTTCGTGATTTATATCATGACACAAGATTAAAAGTAGAGAATAGAAGAAAGTTCATGAAATGAATCACAACACCATAGCAAAAATCAATGGAAATATAAGTAATGCTACACAATATCACACAATTTTTATAGAATGTTACACATAAGGCTTAAAGGCCACATGTAATGACATGTGAATATTGCATAAACATACAAGGCCAAGGGCCACACTCAAATGACATGATGGTGCCATATAAGTAAATAGAATGTATATATTTTACACACAAGGCTAAGGGCCATACACAATAGGCAAACAAATTTATAATTTATCATGTGGAAATGTAAGATATTGAAAAGAAGTATACAATAAATGAGACTAGTCTCCATCAACCATATATATGAATGCCATTGTTATCTAATAGTATATCCATATAACACAATGTAAAGTATGAGTGAATAGCAAAACAATTGTATGATATATATCTCATCATATTATAAAGGTTGTGGATAGATACCACCTATTGAAATGGTCATAAAGAACAAAAAGATGCCCCAAACTTAGCAATATTGTTGGGTAAAAAAAGAAGCTTGACATCAAAAAGCCATGTAATAGTATGTCTTGTATCACACTCACATACCCTAGTAAAAGCAATGTGTATTAAAAATTAAAATACTTTATCTATGTAGCATTAAGTAAATAACATATGGAAAGAAGTAAATTAACAACATAAGAAAATGCTTGGAGGTACCCATTTTTTAGTTTTTTGAAAATATTTTGATTTTTAATATTTTTTTCATATTAGATATTTTTTAAATTTTTTAAAGATTCAAATTTAAAATATTTAAAAAATATTAAGAAGGAAGGCTTCAAAAATAGAATAAATAGGAGAAATTTGAATAATCTGCAACAAAGTGCTAAAGCATAGTATGGCAAGAAGGAAGGCAAGGAAAATCACCCCAATGTATGTGTAAAAGAGTCATAGTAAATTAACAAAAATGATTGATATAGATAATAATGTATATGACCCCAATGGGTAAGGGGCTATGTGTGTTAATATAATATGTATAAGTAGATATATGTGATCATGTAAGTACAATGGAAGCCATAACATGATAGATATGCAATAATAAGAAAGTGGACTACCATAAAGAATGTGCATTTAAAGTATTGTAAGATAACTATTTTGGATTGTTTGAATCAGTTTTAAAATAGAGAAGGCAAGTGCCCAAAGTGAAAATAGAGCTCATGACTAGAATAAAACTTAGATAAGGGATATGAAAAGTAGCAATGAATTAAAATTAAATAATCTATGTACACATAAAATATGTAAATAAGTAAGCATGAGAATTAGCCTAAATAGTTGGTTAGGAGGAAGTATGAGGTTGTGTCTAACTAAGGATATCATCAAGAGGATGCACATATGTATACTCAACTACATGGTATGAAGGACTGACTTCTTGTGAACAATCTATGCTAGATGTGCATGTATTATAATCATGAAATGTATCATGTGTGTTATACCCATAAATTATATTTTCATATTTATCTTGAATATTAGTTGTGTCATTATAATCATATTTTGCATAATCATTATCTTGATCATAATCATCATCATAAGTGAGACCAAATTTTTAGGTTATGATTAGCACTATGATATGTTGTTTTGATCATCTTTTGTATCTGTGTATGAAAAACCAACTACCCCATACTATGGTGGCCTTTTTAATTTTTAATTTACAATATTATTGTATCATGTGCCTATACAAATAGTCCATTTTTTATATTCAATTTAATATTATCTAAATATATGCTTTCTTTTTGTAACATCTCTTGTTGTAACTTTTACAACCTTTGATTTTCAAATTGTTCCTTTTGTAATTATTCTTTTTTCGATATTAATTTTTCATATTGTTATTTTTGTAATATTTAATCATATAATTTTTCCTTATGATTTTATTTGTTTATTTAAATTTTTCATTTGTAATAGTTTTGGTATAAATTATCGTTTTGAATCCATATTATTTATTGTTATTTATTTTCACTAATTCTGATTTTGTCACTTGCTCTACTTGCAATTGTTCTTTGGGAGATTGAATTATAATGTGAGTGGGTTTCTCGATTGATGTATCTATTACAAGATCACCACTATCGATGATACTTTATATTTTCTTCTTCAAATCCAAACAAATATTTATATGATGCCCATGCATTCTATGATATGCACAATAGTATTTTCTTAGAGGATGCATGGAAGATAATGTAATTAACTTGTTTCAAATTATTTATTTTATAATATCACTTGAAATTTTATTATCAAATTTTTACACTTTTTGAATCAATAATTATAGATGTATGTGCTTTTTGGGTACATGATAGCTAGACAAAGATGTAGATGCATGATTAACACTAGCATATTCTGAATTTATTGTATATTTGTTGTTATATTCAAGTGATGATAATTGAACTGAAATAATGTTTTTTATTTTTCAACTCTTCTATTGACTTTATCATAGTTATGATTTAATATTTAAGGGATTAACAAGGACAAACCCTAGGTACTTATGATTGAATATGCATACAAACACTATTAAGAGGAGATGTGAGAGGATGAATGTTCATTGATTTAAATTGTAACTTGTGATGTGTTAAGGGAAGAGGAAGGCAATTATTCTTCACATGTTAATAAAGGGGAATATTTTTAACATGTGGCCTCAATATCCATTATTTGTAAAGGAGAAGAGATAACATCATTATTATTAATAGTCACTTGCAATTTAATAGTCACTTGCACTTCAAGGGAAGGAGAAATAAGATTTTGTTTATGATTAATATTGTCCTTCTTTTAGATTATTGTATGTGTATTTATTTTATAGGAATGAAAGTGATAAAACACGTTATAAAGGTGGAATTAGGTGTGAAAGGATAAGGTTAATCTTATTTTATGGTAGGTGGAAATTTTAGATAGATTAGATATTAATTTTTAGAATGTTTTTAATGATTTAAATTAACATTCAAGGAAGAAGGTGCAGGAGGATCTCAGAGCAGGGGGGGAGATCTAAAGGTAAATCCATAGAGGAATCTATAGATGGGTCCAAGAAGGATCTAAATATGAATATAGAGATAAATCCAAAGAGGGATTTAGAGTTGAATTCAAAGAAGGATTCAAGGATGATTCAAGAGGTGCATTTTTCTTCTCAAGGTCATGTTGGCTATCTTGTTCCCAAGTTTCATCAATATAAAATAATCTATTCATTTCTACATCATCAAATCATAATCATCAATATGTGATTCTTCCATAAGTTTTTGAACTTGTCAATTTTTCCATTCATTATCATAAGTAAAAGGCATAACATGAGTATAGAACAAGAAATCTAGAGGATGAACATCATTAGAATTTTTTCTTTGACTACCCATGATATATATAATGAATCCAAATAAAGTGCATACAATAAAGAACAATCTTATTACTAGAAAATAATGTTTTATATATAACAAAGATAATGAATATGAATATAATACCAAAAAAAAAAGATATAAAGGGTGATCTAGACAAGAATTTGAATGATTATGTGTGTTCTCAAATATACTTTATTATTCATAGATTATTATCAGCCCAATGTTTTAAAGCACTGGCTACAGAGGATAAATCATGTGTATATCCCACTATCCCATCTCTGAGGGTATGATGAGAGTAACTTTCCTAGATGATACACTCCTTTAAAGTAAACCACAAATCAAATAGCTAAAGAGGCTTCCTATAGTGTAAACAAGGGAACCTAAGCATTTTCAATATACTATGAGGTATGGGGAGTTTAAAATCTATGCATAGAACTATCTAGGGTCTAGATATTGGGATAATGTCCCTCTATGGCATCGTTAAAATATGTCATCACTTAGCCAAAATTGATAGATCTCTATGTAGTTTTACAACTACTAGAACATAGTTTTTAAAACAAGCATCAATAAATATACAATAAAGAGAAAAGAAAAGTCAAAATATTTTTGTGTATAGAGATCAATAAATTTCCATCTAAGATCAAAATAAATGCTTAAGTGTCAAATGTTATCCAAGGTGATAAGATAATTTGTTTAGTTTTGAGTTAAAATCCAAGGTCTAAAAAGAATGACTCATGGTGTTGTCTTTGTATCAAAAATTGAAGGCTCTTTTCATGTCAGGGATTTATATAAATTTGTATGAAATCCTACAACAAAAATCAAGAAAATAACAAATAGTGCTCTAATAAAAAAATATTGGGTTCACCAAAATGTTTAATGCCTATTTTTATTTAATATAATAAATTTTATAAAAATTAAGTAATTGAAATATTATTTATTTTTATAGAATATAAAAATATAAATGTAAAATATAGTAAAACACAAACTAGAATGAGTTATAAAAAGTAAATTTCAATAAAACATGCAAATCTAGCTAAAATCTGACTTATGCTAATAGTGCAAGTAGATTATTGATGTAGAACTAATTGGAAGGATCTCTAAAGTGTGTCATACTTGAAAAATAGATTCTTGTAATGCACTTGGGTAGGGTTGCACGATGGTAGATAGGGGTGCACTATGGCCTTATCTATTTGGCTATGATAATGTATGTACTGATTGTGCAGGTGATTTTTGTGCTTGGATACCTGCACCTATCAGAGGTGTTTTGTTGATTATCTATGGGTATTGATTTATCACACAAAAGTACCTACAATGTTGAAACCTTAGTTATTTAATATAAAATAAATAAATATCAAATGTAAAGAGGGGAATTAGATAAGGGAAATAACTGAGCTATCCTCAAAAAATCCTACATAATTTGAATGCTACTTACATAGCCAAAGGGCCTCAAGCCAATGTATTTCTCCCTCCTAGAGTGAGAGTGTGAATTTTTATACTTGATTTTTATGGATGAAGCTATTAAGTTGATTTGAATGCTTGAAAATCAATACCCTTGACCTACAATAAAATAACTTCAGACTTAACCTATGACTATCAAAATAAATCTGAACTTGAATTTGTTATAATAGGGCTCTTTTTCTCAATGTGCAATAGCTTGTATAGAGAGTACTTTTGTAAAATTACCAAGCTGTCTATTGAATGACCTTAATGTGATTATATAGTGAAAGATTTGAAATATTTTTGTTAACTAAATTTTTTAAAAGTGTGGGATGGATAACATGAAATGTCTCATGTTTGGAAAGTAACTGTTAGAGCACATGAGATGAAGCCAGGAAAGTGGACAAGGCAGTGATGTGACCCTGTCTAACCTAGTAGAATCTTGTCCCAAAAGGACATAGATTGTTTGAACTTGGTTGATAAGAAGCTATAAGCAAATTATGGATGTCTGAAAGATGTTTTCATTATTTTTAAAATAATGAGTAGGATAGTGAAATTTCTCATAGAGATTATAAGTTAATAGAATGGTAAATAAGTCAAGTAAGGTAAAGATGTTAAGATTAAGTATTTTCAAGCACTTAATGGTTAAATTTAAGTGTCTACACATGTGATTTATTATTTTTATCACAATAATAATTTAGTTTAGATTACTCACGTATACATGGGTATATTATTAAGCACATTATTTATTGGAACCCATATGAGGATTATAGTATGTTTCATCTTTTGATAGCATTCAATGGTGTAATCTTCTATATTTTTGACACCTTTATTAATAGCATGACCATATTTATATTGCAAGAAACATATGGTATTGCATCAAACATTGTCATCATTTTAGTGTTTGAGTAGTGGACCTATTCCACTCTAGTAGATATTATGAGTTTTCACACCTAGTGTTCACTCAAGTTATGCATAGTATTTATTTCGTATGGAATTATTACTACCTTGTAGTTTCATAGAGACCAAATTTTCAAAATAACTTGGTGAAATGTATTTAGTGACACTAGCTTAGTATCCATACCATAATATTTTTAGAGAATTTTAGAGGAAGTTGATTGATTTTCAAGTCACTTTGGACTAGTTTGAGTCCTCTCTCCCTAATTTCACATTTTTATCACTTGTCACCTACTTAAATTATTCACCATCACCTAATGACAAATATAAAATTTTATCACTATATTATGCCCAGTTCAAAATTGAATGGGGATGAGTGTGCAATGATTCCTTGGGTGTTTTCTACCCACTTATTTGAAATCAATGTTTCTTCTAAGTGAGCCTTATACATATAAATAGTTCTTAATTTTAGTTGGTAATTATAGTCATTCAACACTCATGTATCTTGGAAGAATGGATTGGATTCTATAGGGACACTATGTCTTACATTATATTTTATTGATCTTTTTACATAGGTACCTTATTAGGCCTAATTGTCAGGGGTCTGTTTTAGAGGATTTTGAGCCTCACACTTCTTTTTTGCCATAAAACTCCTTAGGTTATGCTTAAGGGGGTTGTTGATGCAATATTAATAATTGTAAATTATTAAGCTAACTTAATAATTCCTATATCCTAGTTGGTTTATTATATTTATTACAATCTTAGAATTAGTTATAGATGTGTAACTAATTGACATCCAAAATTAGCCATGATTATAAGCCAACAATATTTGCCTATTCTTATGTCCAATAAGATAAGAGAAATAAAGTTTTACTTTGTTATATATTCTATTATTGTCCTTTATATTTACAATTAGCACACACATTACGTGAATAATAATTTCATAATTGTTATTCATTCAGTTCTCCTCTTCTCACCTCCATCATGTTTCTCTATGTGAGCTATATCTCCATTCATTTTTTATACTAAATAGACCACATCCTAATAATATAAGGGGATTATTGAGAACTTTTTTGTAATGTGTTTATACTATTATATTTATCCTATTTCAAAAATATATGTCAATATCCATCATTTTTATTATTATTTATTGGTATTTAATGGATACTTGAGTTGTGTATATATAGGTTACTATAATGACAACATTAAGTCTCACTGAAGAAATGAATTAATTTGAAATTTTTGAATGCAAACAAAATAAATTAACCAAAGACAATGAGAAGATGAGGTTAATCTAATACCATTATTTTCTTCTAACCATGGTATACTAAATTTTTCGTTATTTTATTACTTATATCCTTGTTCAAGTGTTTAGGGTAGAAAATATTAATATTATGTTTTGATAATGATTATTATGTTATTAAGATGTTTAAAACAAACTAATTTTATTTTCAATATTCATGAGTCTTACTATATTTTATAATATAATGTATTATGTATTTCACCAAAATGACCTAGGCTATTGGAAAGGTTGTCTTTGTTAATCCTCATATTATATTTTTAATAATATTGTCTTAATGTGATTATGATAAAGATAGTATTCATAAGAAAAAATGTTATGATTATTGAGAATCAATTTTTTTAAATATAATTTACAATGATTTTCCTATATGAATTGTATTATTAAACTTTAAATGTTGAATCTATTTTGTAGTGGTGTTGAGTCATCCAAAAATGACGGTGATACTGATGACATGCACATTAATGATAATGGTGGAGATGATGTTGAGGATAATGACAATTGGGATGATGATGGTGAGATGGAGGTTCTAGATCATAATCACACACACACACACACACACACAATTAAAAAATAATAATAAAATTTATGACTTATTAATTTTGGTATCCAAAAAAATATATTTGAGAATTTTTTATTTGATCGATAAAAGATGGTTATGACATACCTTGCCCCTTTCATTTATATTAGAGAAAGATTACAATTTTTTTATTAAAATCTACCAAAATATTCGTAAAAAAGCTTTTACCCCCAAAAATACATATTTTCTAAAAAAACATACACCATATCTTCTACAACCATTGGTTGTATATCTTTTATTGTTGTACAAATGAAATAATAGTTAGCCTACACATAAAAAGGATTTTCGGTTATGATATCATTTAAAAATAAAATAAAAATTGATGTTTTCATAATTTCACCCTTTCAAATTCTTACCCAAAACTCATAAAACATTTCTCGGGCTCAACCATCACTGACTGGGAAAGAAGCAAGGAAGGAGTAGACATTCTATTGCAACTTAAACTATTCCTTTGATACAAAAATATATATTAAGGTTGGATTCATTTTAACATTAGATTATAAAGTCTCCTAAAAACCCACCTAATCACTTGATTAAATGTCTAGACATTAAGGATAAAAGAGCTTGAATTATTCCTACATTAGATAATAGGTCTACAACTTTATTACATTCCTAAAAGCAATGTTGAAAAGTGATCAAAGAAGATTTCACAGCCAATTCCTTAACACCATAGATAAAATTATTCATCTCATAATTTAGATTTGTGCCCTTTATTCATAATATTAATGATTACCATCAAATCCCTTTCAGTAATGATAGCTTGAACACCTTTATATTATGTAAATGTGAATCATTCTAACAACACAATAGCCTCCACCTCATTATTACTAGCATAGGGAATAAAAAATGAACCCCCCCAAAAACAAATTCCTTAAGGAAAACTTATCAAACATCTTACACCAACTAGCCTAAGATTACCTTATGAGGCACCATCAAAATTAATTTTAACAAACCTAACATTTAGGGGGATCCAACTGACATCCGCTCTATCTTTATTTCTTACCTTATAATGTTGAATCATTGGTGGAATAATATTTGGCCAACTTTCTAAAATTCTCCTCTCACTTACATAAAACATATTATTATTTATCTTAATTAAAAGAGAGACATAAGCATAAATAACTTATTCAATCATTTCCCAATATATTTCCCATCCAATCCCCTTATCCTCAAATATTTTGTTATTATGATCCTTCCAAATATTCTAGATCACATTTTCAAGGGCTGTTAAATAAAGGATAAAAATAAGTTTTAGACCATCATGCTAAGATGAAAATACTTTTGTAATAGTTCTAGGACAAACAAAAGGTTGATCTAACCTAGAAAATATTCTAGATCACAGTTTCAAGGGCTGTTAAATAAAGGATAAAAATAAGTTTTAGACCATCATGCCAAGATGAAAATAGTTTTGTAATAGTTCTGGGACAAACATAAGGTTGATCTAACCTAGAAAATAGGCAAGACCAAATTTTCCTAGCATATGTATAGTGAAGATGAATATACCTAAATAATTAACATTGTTCTCTACACATCATGAAAATAGAGGGACTAAAAAAACCTAACCATTATAACCTATCTTGAGTAAGGATCCTTCCCAACCAAGCAATCCAGACAAAGGAATTGAACATTAGGGTACTTACCACATTTTAGATACAAAAACTTGGCCAATCATCTTCCTTAGTAACATCACCCATAGGAACACCCACATTAACACCCACAAAAACACCCATATCAACACCCAAAAAGTCACCCATAATACCTCCCTTAACAATGCTTATAGAAACACATTTAAAAAAATCTATAACAATAACCGTAGTAACACTCGCAACACATTTATATCTAACCCTAAATCTAGAAATACTTGACTAATCTCCTGTCTATTTCAAACAATCCTTAGTATTTTCAAAAACAAAATGTCCTCATTATTAAAATTATGACAACAATTCTTTCTACTTAGTTGGACTGTCTATATTCCCCAAACTTCTCCATTGTTTGATGTTACCCACATGAGGAATTGAATCAATATAGTAATTACATACTTTAACCCCTTGATTTGGTTCCCATATTTGTTTAATTTTTCCAAGATCCCTTATTTGATATAGTGTCAATTCACCCTACTAAGAATTAGCCTAAAAAATTGGAAGTTATCGATTCCCAGCATCCCAAGTCAAATTATTAGTAATTATCCTCCTTAATGAAATGATAAAATTATAGATGTGAGAACTTGAGGGAGGATTTTTAAGACTGAAAATCATCTTACCATTATGCTCCAAGGAGCCAATTCTTATTCATATAAATACTAGGCTAACTTTTCCCCTTAGGCCACATTTTGGAGTTGAAAATATTTAATACATGTCCCACCTAATGACTTAGGTCTACACACATTTTCTTATTTTGAAAGATAAATTTTCCTTTTTTACTTCCTACCATGGCATAATAAATGCCATATAATTTTGTTGATTTATTTCACTATTCCTACTAGAACTTGTAACACTGAGAACAAGTAAATGGGAATAACTTGTATCACATATTTTATAAAAATGATTTTTCCTACCAAACTTAGCTTCTTTGATTTCCATCCTACCAATATTGCCTATAAATTATTAATTAGATTGTACCATAGCTTGGACTTAGTCAAGCTTGTAAATAGTGGGACTCCAATGTATATGCTTGGGAAATGACTAATAAGAAAACCTAACTTGCTAGATGTTTTTTTTGTCTCACCCTTAGCAGATTAACAAATAATATTTTAGATTTTTGTAAACTAATAATTTGATAACTTTGATTTGGTTACTTTGAGGAATATTTTATGTAACTATTTGACATTTCACTATTATATTTAAATAATAAATCTAGATATTTGATGTTATTTTTAATGCTATACTTTATTTTTAAATTTATCATATGTCCTATAGTTGATTAATTTTAGTTTAGTGAATTTTTATTAATGATTATCTTATATTTAATATTATCTTTATATTTTAAACTTATTTTATCTGTCATTAGTTCATTAATTTTACTTTGATATAATTTTGTATTATTTGACAATTTTTTTATTGATAAAATAAGGGTTTTTATTGGGATCCTCACCCGAATCAAACACAAGAGGATACACATGGTTAAAAAATAAAAAAATACACATAGCCATATCCTACCACTACTTTTAATCTAAATATATATCAACTAATATCCAGAAGTTAGTGAATAATATGCATGCTAAAAAGGTGATTGTACATACCCACACATTGATTATAGTGATAAACATATATATGAGATATCATTTCCAAAATAAAAATTTTCATCAAAACTCTCTCTAATCTCCACCACCTCACCCATACCACACTTGTAGCAAGTTATATCAAAACCACAACACAATCCAAAAACAAGCTATCATAGCTCCACATATACTACCTAACCACCATCATACACCAACTACCCTAAGAAAACCACACACCCACCACCATAAAAAATTGCACCCAACCAAGGCACCAACCACTCTCCACTATAAACAATACATAAGAAAATGGGAACGAATTACCATGCCACAAGGACATGATCCCCTACCTTTTATGCTTCCTCACAATAGGCCTAACATATTTATTTCCATCACTCCCAACTTACATCACACCCAAAAAAAACTCACACCCTTTTTTCTTGCCTTGAGGAAGGTTAAATTACGCTAGAACCTACTTTATACTTGAGAATGGTTCCATATATTTATCTCATCACAAGAGAGATTCAATAAAATGGTCTTTAGTTGCTAGCACAAAAAAAATTGGGACACTGTGTTTACATGATTCATGCCTAAATATTGAGTTGGAAAAGAGTACATGGAGGGCCCAAAAATATATTCATGATGTAAACATGGCATTTCTTCTCTTTCATCCATTACATGGAAGTGAATCCCCCAACATCCCTTTGACTATTTACCAAATGAGGCTTCATAGTAGATGTTTCCTTAACTTCTTGAATTGTAAAAGAAACCACCGCCTCCTTTCCTTCATTTTTGAAATGAATAACTTTGGATAACTTTATAAAGGTAAAATTTTAAAGTTAATGTTTGTGAAGTTCTCTACAATTCCATTCACACAATTAAACTATTTTATCCATATAATTAATTGACTTCTAAATATTTCCCACTTTCAAGACCTAGAGATCTCATGTGAGCCATATTTTCCAATAACAACCTCCAATTGGGTAGCTCTTGGAGCATATGTTTTGTAAAGAGAAATTTCACCTCCTCATAATGAATGTACAAATCAAGATTCATGTGAAATACCTACCAAAAAACTTTTAGCTATCTTAAAAATGAAAATAGAATCCAAGGAAACATAATATTCATAATAAATTAAAAATATAAAAAAGTGGAGGTGATTATTTCCAACATAGAAAATCATGTTTGATAGAATCCATAGTTAGCTTCACCCCATGAACATTTCTCCATTGGCTCCATTCTATTTTTTTGGATGGAATACTATTTTGTTCGATCAATCTAAAAATTAAACTGTAGTCTTTTGAATTATATATACCCTCCCCATGCCACATTTCCAAAAGGAGAGCAAACACTAGTAGCCATAATAGTATACTAGATACCCATAAAGAGAAAAAACGAAGAGAACAAACTAAACTAAATCTTAAGAACAATAAAAAATAAATAGAGCTTTCAAAAATTAAGGGTTGTGAAAAGGATGGAAAAAATGTAGAATAAATATTTTTCATCAACCACCATCAGAGTAGCGTGCCATGTCAGGGTCTATTGTTCATCATTGTTATTGGAGCTCAAATATGTACCCATTATTTTTAATGAAAATGAAGAACTAGATTCATTATCATTATTTTATCACTACTCTATTTTCAAATAGGGTAAAAACATAAGCCAATCCATAACATGTCAAAAAGGGGCCTACTTTCCTCACTTTGGTTTTGGAATGCCAACAGGGTATTCTATATAAGGATCTCTTGTGTCTACACTATGATACATATTTAACACCCACCAGATTAAAATAATGAATGAGCCCCACTATACCTAATTTTCCCAATTATATGTCACTAATAACCTTAAAAACTCATTCACATAGTCCAAACTAAAATTATAATAGATAAATAAATATGTTTTTTTCAGATTTTTAATCTTTATTACTCTATCTAAGATACATTACTCATTGTACATGTAACTAAATAATAATTTACGACCTCAAAAGATCACTTGAAGATCAAGGATAATTCATATCCAACATTAGCCTCTATTTCTCACCTATATCTCACATAACAAAGTATAAAATAGAACACATTGGTACATCAAAATCGATTAAGATTGATATAACTCATGAAAACACATAACTATATATAGGGTATTGATAAAGGACTTTATCTATCACACTTTAAGTTATCATATCTAATGGGGTGTTCCCTATGACTTGAAGCATTAAAAAAATTGAAATAACCAGATCTGAACATTAAAGGAGTCGTATACATTTATTCACACAACTTATTTATAATAAACACTATAAATTCCCATTAAATGAACTAGTTCAAATCAAATAAAAAATGTAAAAGATTAATGAATCTATATTAACTATTGATAAACAAACATTTTTATTAACACACATGATATTTACAATATGCATTACATCATCTTAAAGAACTCATTTTAGATTTACTAATATAGACAAAGATAGGCGATCTAGTGAAATACATGCTTTTCCTTGTAGCTTACCACTCAAACACACATAGAGATGTGTGACTAAAAATAAACTTCACAATTTATTTAGGTAGTACATAGATTACACACAAAATTCTCATTTTCTCTCATAAGAGAAGAATATAATAAAATAATGATCATTCACAATCCCTTAACTGGGCTAAACACAACTATACTTATCTTGGCTTCACCCTCTCCACATTCACTTGGAATTTCTTATCCACTTTAGTGTGTCTACTCCAAATTTTTCCCTCATCTTTTGCAACCATGCACCTATAAAATACTCCAAATGAGCACTTGAATGATTATGGGTCATTAATTAGCATGGTTAAATACCACAAGTGAAAATATTACTTCTTACAAAGCAATGATTAATTTAACCAATGCAGAAATACCAATTATCATAAGCCTACGTTAACCAATGGGTTAATTATGAGACAAATAAAACTATTTATCATAACCTAAAATTTCTACTTCTTGCTTCCAAAAGCATGTTGAAATGTGAATGAATATATATTTTTGGACAATGTAGAATTGCTTAACTACTAGAGCTACTTTGTTGAGTTACAACCAAAAGAGAGAGTGGGAGAGAGTCAGATCGAGAGGGAGAGAAAAGAGCTTGTGAGCATAATTCTTAAAAATTTAGGCTAGTTCGTAGAAACATCCTTTTAACTTCTGGAGAAAATACACAATGGGTCCTTCCAAAATGTGATGTAAGGCCATGTTTTCTAGTTATTGAGCTAAACTAAAAATCATCCTCCTCTTCCAATATCCTTCCATACCAGTTCATTGTATTCCCCTTAAACATTGGGTTAACATTCCCCACCACATCTCTACACTTCCTTATTGATCTCAGATATACACATATGAGATAAAATCAAACATGGCTTCTTTATATTCCTCTTAACCTCAATATACAACTATTAAACCTCATTTTTGTCTACCTTAGATAAGTGAGAACCTCTTACCACTTTATACATCAACACATGCTCATCAAGATGCTTCACAAGATGATTCTTATTCTTATTCTCTTCCTCATCTTCTTTTCCCTTTAAGGGATTTAGGATGTACCTCTACCAATCCTTCTTAAAAATCATGGTGTTAACTATCCCATCATATAACATCTCCCTATCAAATTTCCATGGCCTCCCCAACAAAACATGGGATGCATCCATGGTATGACATTAAAAAAAATATTATATTGGTATCTATCAACCTATATTTCCAATTGCACAACATTCCTTCAAAATATTTGTATTTCCATCTAATAACCAACACACTCTAAATGGTCTTAAGTTTGGAGTGTATATTAAATTAACTTATGGGCCATCTCAATGGACACTAAGTTACTGTAACTTACACTATCAACATAACAATGCATCAAGTACCTTTTGTCTTACATTGGGTTTTGAAAATTTATCTTCTTTGGTACTATTTCTCATTCTTGTTTTCAACCTTAAATACTTTCCTCCTTTCTAACAAAACCTCTCTTGTTGTAGCTCCTCCATATGATCGGATGATGCTACAAATTTTGCTTCTAGCTGTGATAATTGCACAACACCTTCATTCCTTTTCCTTTCACCATAAAATTTAGAATTATGACACTCAAAATCATAATAAAAAAAAGTCTTTGTACTTATAGCACATTCCATTGAATGTTCTTCCTCTTTCTCATCCAAAATACCCTATTCCTCTTGTAGAAGTAATTCCTCTTCTTACTTTTTGATTTAGCACTTGAAAATTTATAGCTCCATCCTCATTCCATTATTGATTGAATTAATTTTATGGATGACCTATCATTTATGAATGTCTTTCTTTCTATTGTTACATATTGTTTCTTTCTATACAACTTTTCTTCTACTCTTGAAGTATATTGGCATGTTTATTCCACCATATTCATCCTCACTAAGTTGAGTTCATATTGAATATTTAGCTGTCTACAATTAATTTATATTTACACTTTATTTTGGTCCATCTCATTATGACCATACCAAATTTTAATCATGTTTAACTCCTCATAGTCCTTCACATTTATCTTCTTTTTCCCACAGTTTTGTAATATTTTCAATAAATCCAGTTGATAATAACCAAGAATAAAATTACCTTTCATCTTTGTAACTAGTTGATATTAATGGGTAGTAATATCCTTACTCCTATTATAATCTATTTTTACCTCCTTAAACCATATGGTTTCATGACCTTTCAACTTGGTCTGAGCCACCTTCACCTTTCTTTGGTAATACACTTCATCAAATTTTAAATACTCTTCCATCTCATTGAGCCAATCACTTGGCTCATTAGGATTCAAATTTCATGATTTTTTTTGAAACCTTATCTTGGATCCTATATAATTACTTGAAATGGCTCTAAAAATCTTATATTTTCCTTCATTCAATCACTCTAGTGCTACTCCCACATATTCTACTATCAACTCTTCATTTTCCACATCATTTACATCATCCCTCGAGATGAATTCCTTCTTATATCTTCTTCACCAACATATACTCTTGTCTACATAATCCTAATCATCTCAAAAATCTCATCTAACCTTCCTACCATATTGGTATACACTTCTCAATCTCTTCCCACTCTTTTTAAGGGCATTTAGACTCTATCTCTCTCATAATCTTAGTCTACTATTGCAATATCTTTTTGTAAACCACATAGGACACACACTTTCCTCTAGACCGCACTTTCAAAATTTTGTTATATTCCCACCCACAAAATATTGAAAACACCCTCTTATCACTATAATTCACTCATGCCCTCTACTCAATATTTTATAATGGAGGAAAAACACACTCTCACTTATCCTAGAGTTGGTACTTTTATATGATACCACTTGATACAATTAAGCATAGGGAGTCCAATTAAGGACAAACTATTTATTGTAGCCTAACACTAATATATACGTGAGATTGAAAAAAAAATTATGCTTTATTGAATTTTATTGAGGTAGTATAAATATTACACACATAATGTTCACATTCTATACTCAGATAAAAATATAATATAAGAATGCTCACATACATTTTCCCCTAACTAAACTGAATAAAACTATCTGCTCCTCTTGGATTCAACTACTATTGTCACTTATATTTTCACTTTTTTAGGATATGTATCATCTCTCTTCATCCAAGTGGCACAATTGAAACACCTTTAGGCTATGGATGAGCCTAAGACTGAGGTGAATCTCTAGATAGGGCTAGCTCCCTTGATATACCACTTTGGATAACTACTACACCTATGCTTGGGGGGGAAGGGAGATACAATTGGAAGTAAACTATCATAAGGGAGGTGATATACAAAATTAGTTTATGACTACCAACCAAATGTATGTTACACATGAGAACAAGGGACTAACCAAACATACACTTCTCTAATCTACATCTTCTCACATCAATGTTTCATTATGAGGTTATGGATGAATGTTAGGCTAGGAGGACTAGAAAAGAGGTCTAGAGTGACATTATTTAATAGGATAACTTAGTCAACCTTGACACTTCATATAAAACTTCACATGACCTATAATAAGAAGCTTTCCAACTATAAATAGGTGAGAGAATGAGACAACATGCTAAGGAAACAAGATTCATCACTAAGTAAGATCAATCATCCGAGTAAAACACACTATTAAAAGCCATGGAAGAGGTAAAAATTGGTAGTATTTATTGATCCATGGTATGAAAATGAGCTAGGCTTCACCATACTTAGGTGGAACATAGTTTACAAAGGCCAAAATGGCTAGTTCTTATAGAATTTGAGAGAGAGAGGAGACGAGAGAAGTTAAAAGGTCACAAGGACAATTTTATAGTTGAGAAAATGAGTTAATTTTGCATGAGAAGAGAGTGTGGAATATGCCATGTAAGGTTAGAAAGAACAAGTGTCCATACAAGGCATGGAACTTTTGGAAAGTGGCATGAAATTCCTTGTGCTGGCTCAAAAATTGCCTTCATCATTTAGATCTATTTGAACATATCAAAACTAAATAGGGATAATGAGAGTGAATTATTTAAAACATGCCTCTATATATATTGGTTGTAGTCTTCATCATCTAAAAACTTCTAGAAGCGAGCCATCACCATCTGTAGTCTAAGAAACTCCCTTTTTTATCACCACTCACATTTGGCCTCAAAATTGGAAAATATTTTCCATTAAAATTAATAAAATGGAGTGGATGAAACTTGGAAAGACCCTCCATGTCCTTAGAGGCAACAGGCACAACTTAAAAAGACTCCCACTTAAAATTTTCACCCTTCTCATTATCATGTTCATTATGCCAATTTTGATTGGCTAAGATGAGAGCTCTAGTAGGCACACTTATGAGTTTTTAAAAGGAATTAAATTGACATGGGGAGTTATATTGAGTTTTAATATTCTATTTCATGTTATTTACATCTCTTTAAACCTCCCATAACATGCACAATGCACAAAATTGTCAAAAAAATCCTATTTTATACTCCATCCTTACAATTTCATATAGTCAATCCTAATGATAGGGAGCTTGAATTAGTATTATACAATATCCAATCATCATTATAGACAAAATATTCCAATTATATGTACTAATTTCTCTATCTTCTCAAATATAAGCATTAGGCTAGTTGTAAGTAACTATGCCTAGGCCATTTGTACAGACTGACTCATCCTTGGTGAATGCACAATACCCTTATATGCACCTCCTTGATGATTTTTTTGGAAAGTATATGTTATTTAGTGCAACACGATATTCTAACATAGTTTTAAACATATAATCCACTCATTAGGCCTAGAAATGTTATTAACTCATCTTGCTGTAGATAACACTATGGAATTTTAGTGTTCAAAGAGTAACTTGAGTCCTTTTAAAAACCACTCTCATCAATTCAAACACCTCTATTTTTTTGAAATTTGATATACCTATGTGGAATATTTGAGACAAGTGTACTTGGAAGTCCTATAACTCAATGCAATCTTGTATGAGAAACCTCAAAAAAGGGTTTGGACCTCTATTTTGACAGTTTTATGAATAGGTCCTTGAATATAGTCGTTATTTTATTTCAACAACTTCTACGTCTATTTTGCCCATATGTTACCTTCAAACCTTTATGCCATGTTCTTTACTTCACACTTATAACTTCTAGAAAGTTTTATCCTATCAAAATTCTCCATCAAGTGTCCTCAGTTCTTTGTTAACACCACTTGTAGGTGGCTATTTGCATATATATAGATAATAAGCAAGTATGAATAGTATGTAAGATATAAACGTTTAGGATCAATTAAATACTTAACCAAGTGTTAAAATGGACTCATATAATTATTTATATATTGAAACACTTATCCAACTTTCCATCTCAGCATGACATCATCAAGGAGGCTCCTGTAGGTGTGTATGAGTTGTATGCAGGAAATGAGCATGGAATGGAGCAAAATATGTGGATGGATGGCCTCATGAACAACTCAAAATAATTGTAAATCACTAAAATACATGTTTATCCTTGTGGATATCTTGAAACAATCTTTAAAACATCTATTGTAATCATGAAAACCTCTTACAAACACTTGTTACAGAGCAAGCAATGCTATCCAATGGTTGGTTGGTATGGTGCATGAATTAGAAACAAGCCTACATTGTCTTCCAACCTTTAAATAAAATATATTAAGTTATTTATTCATTGAATAGGTTGATATATTCTCACTAAAACTCCATGATCATAATAAACATGCTTTATACATGTGACTACAAGTGAAAGTGAGTGGAGAGTTGACTATGAGAAAGGCAAGATTGAATATTTGATCAAAACATGGTGTTATGAGACCAAACATAAATATAGGTGATAATATGGATTTGAGACCTATGGGAAAGCATATTCCATCTACATGAGACCTCTACAAGGAACCAACATTCTGTAAACAAGGAGAACTTTGACTGAGACCTCACATGGTGACACCTTCCTGCAACATGAGATGACTTGCTCATCAAAACACCATAAAACATGAAAATAAGCATGAATATAATTTGAAAAGAGATACAACATCATCTAAAGTCAACATCACCAACTAGATTATATGAAATTATCTAAATTGGATCAAAACCTATAGGGTACAGGAAATAGTTAGCAAAAAAACAAAATGAACTTGTTAGATATGGTTCATAAATCATGGTTTACTAATATTTGAAATATTGTTATGGAAATAGAGATATATAAGTTTAATAACACCTCCCAAATGTGTTTGACCTGAAACTTCTTCAACTGTCTATACCAAGCATAAACCTGCTGACTGGTTATGTGTGTCTATAAGGGTGAAAAAGGATCAAAATGGTTTTAGCTCAATTTTGACACTTTTAGAATAATTAAAGTGTGTAAATATGTTTGAGGAAGCTGAAGAGTCATCTCATGATCTTATCCCATGTTTCACACTCCCTTTTGGGTCGTACAAGTGCCGAAATCTTCCATTTTTAAATAAAAATACCCTTTCTTCTAAAAAACCTACCATTTTTCAGTTATGAACAATTGATTAAGGCATTGTAGACATCTAATTCCTAAAACCATTTACATTGAAATTTTCAATCTTACTTGAATTGCACTCAAAGTGCACAATTGGCCTAAAAACATTAAAACACCCTAAATGATCCAAATTTGTCATTTACAAGTGCCAATTTAGGTCAAAGTATCCCTAAATGGGGCAATGAAATTTATGGGCCAACTAACTTTGATTAGATCATTTTGAGTTAAATTGCTAATTTTGCACTTGGGTGCCTTGGGTCACTCTTTTATTCTAATTCATAAGTACATATCACATACCTTTATTATTGTGTTGTAAACATCCTAAATGGAAACATGGTATTTATGCTTCTAACATCACCTTTTAATTTTTATCTAGTCAAATTACGATCCAATAATATGACTTTCTGACCATTTTGATTAATTGAGAGCCAATTTCTAAATAATTACACAAATGTTGATTAACCTTGTTTAAGGCTACTTGATCCAAATCAAGAGCTTAAGTGGATTTTCCATGAGAGTTGTTGAATATTTCTTTTTGGAAATTGATTTCTATTAACTGCATCACCTAATGACATCATCATATGGGGTGGTATCCATAAGCCATAAATGCATAAAATATCAAAATTATGAGTCTCCCATGCCTCATTAAGACCCTCCATGCCTCATAAATGCCCCTCTATCCCAAATATTTATGAGAGATATTTATGGATTTAATTATATAATTGGATTAATTCATGGCCACACATCTCAATATTGAGGTAGACGGTCAGGTTGATCCTGATCAATCTCAAAAATATATAAATAGAGAGGCAATGAACATCATTTTTAAGCTTGATTTGTGCAAAGTTATAATTCTGAATTATCTTCACAATCCTTTGCATTTGACCATTGATTTTATTTGCAAGTTTTATTGATAGGCTAGTTTAGTGATTCAAAATCATGAGCCTAGGTTTTACAAGGAGTTCTTGAGACATTGGAGGAGTTGGCCACCATTATTTTTGAAGACAAGAGCTCTTGATCAAGGGAGAACATGATTTTGAGCCTCATTGATATGGTGAATCCATTTGGTAAGGTAATATGGTGTTGATTTTTTTCATATGTTTCTTTCTATCCTTTGTAATTCCCACATGAATAGATAGGCTTAATTCAGTTTACTCTTATGCATTATTTCTTTGATTTATTGGACTAATTTTTAAATAATCATGTTATGTAATCCTCTCTATATTTTTTCATGCCTGGTGGGATTGCACCCCACAAATTTGGTCACAAATATCTTTTAATCAACTCATTAATCTTTTCCATGCAGGATCTTGGAGTGAGAGGGCCAAAAAGAATGAAATTTTAAGTTAATTTTCCATTTTTCTAACAATTTTTTTATTTCTAGAAACCTGAATTTTGCTCACTATTATGATATCAGTGTTACATAAGAGTGATTTTGTGTAAATGAAATAACTATTTTCTAAACAATGATTTTGTAGACTTAAGCAATGATATCGCCTTGAGTAGCGATATCGTCATCCTGGGTAGTGATATCATCATTTTGGTTAGCAATTTTGTTTAGAAAAGTGATTTCATTGCAAAATAGTGATATCATCACTCTGGGCAGAGATTTTGTTGATTTGGCTAGTGATTTCATTTAAAATAATGATTTCATTGCAAAATAATGATATCATCACTTTGGGTAATCATTTTATTGATTTGGCCAATGATTTTGTTCAAAACAATGATAATATTGCACTGTGTAGATATATCATTGCTTTGGCTAGTGATTTTAACATGCAAACAATGATATTGTGTTTTCTTTAAGATCTAACCCAAAATAATGATTTTGTTGTCTAAAATTGTGATTTTGTAGGGAAAACAGTGATATTGACTATGTAACATTGGGATTGCAATGAAGAGTTGAATTTTCCAATCTTGTTTGTTCAAACTCTTAAGTGCTTCAAAGTAGGTCCTTATAATTGTGTTTTTGCAAGTTCAGGGGGTAGTTTGGAAGTTGGTTTTGATGATTTTGACTAACCTAACACACTTAATATTTGGCTTAAAATGAATATGTCATGTTTCTCACACATTTGAATTGGTGCCTAAAATGAACCTAAGATTTAGCTAAGTCTTAGGTACTTTTAATTTAGTACTTAAAACACATCATAAATCTTGCAACATTTTCAATTTGGTGTTTTAATCATGAATCTAGGCTAAGGCTTGAATCTTCAATTTGGGCTTAAAATGAACCTAATCACACATTTAAAATTTGGTGTAAAAAATCAATATTACTTAAAATAATTTTAAAACTTGCTTATTTTAGTGAAAATAGACGTGCGTGTATGCTCTAGCATCCATCCCCTTTAGGGAAATTTTGGGATCAAAAGCACCATCTCATCATAATTTAAGACTAGTCGAAGGCCTAGAAAGAATGTCATTTAAAGCACTCCCCAAAAACTCATAATAATTTGGGTGAACTTGAAAGCGACCCTAAAGTATTTCTTTTTATGTCTTTCATTTCATTGCATCTTGGCTTACAAGGGGGATTTCATCACCTCCTACAAGTTCTATAGGGAAGCTTTGACCTAGGGTTTCACCTACTAGCACTGACTTCAACCACTCCCACTAGGATCGAAGGTTTGAACAGTTAAACTACCTTCTAGTGTTGGAGTTACACACTAGACATATCTACACTTTAGACATCACACTACATTGAACAAGTGACAGATGTAGTGGTTACAAAAAGGACTAGAGCTATTTAAAACAAGCTAAGTGCCACAAACACCCAAGTACATGCTTTTTTTTGCATTGTGATGTGAAAGTCATTATGTAATTGATCCTCCTAGAAATGTTTGAAAACTTGCTAGTTTAGTCAATGCCACATTTCCATACCCTTACTAGGATTTGGACAATTATATTTAGTGTATTTTTGTCATTTTTTTTCTTGGTATGTTTTGAGACTAAAACCTGATTGTTTGTTTATAAACAATGTCAAAACCATGTATTTGAGTTGAGGAGGGTAGCGTTATGCTGCCCAAAACATGTTAAACCATTTTGAGCCTTTAAGTATTTTGAAACATGGCATTGATCACATCATTCGATCATGCTTACACCATTAGGATGTCTAATTTGTTTCAAGACTTGTTTACCATTGTATCAAAAACCATTTATTTCAAACCATGTCACATCAGTTGTTTGGATCTCATTTATGTGTCACCATGTTGTCTACTCTTGTCTAGCTTGTTTGGGCCAATCCTAGTCTTCATTGTTATGTTTTCAATTAACCTTATCAAGTTTGGATTCAAACATTGATTGATTTCTATTTAGTCCTCAATTTGAGGGGTCGATACATAGATCTTTCTCTTTTGGGTTGCATAACTTTGGTTAATCGATTACCCAAATTTAAAAAATATTGATTGTTTGTTTGTTTAAGCACCTATCCTCATCATTTTTTATGCCTTTATTTGGGAGAACACAACCTTTCTTCAAAATCATTTGGTGTTAGATATTTGATGTTAGGCTATTTTATGCCAAATCTTGGTACAAACCATTTTGGAGATACAACTCCACCCTTTCAACCAAGGTTGAACCTTTTATCTTTTAGACATCACTTTTTAGAGTTTACAAAACTCTAAGCCTTTTTATTTTCAAAGCTTTCTTCATTAAATGCAAATATGTAGTTACACTTATGGTGAATTCACAGATGATCTAACTTATGATAGAATGACCACACAAAATGACTTTTATGACTTTAGTCAAGACCCCAATGGTGATAATATGGTTTGTGAGACCGATTTCTATCCACTTCATAAAAATTAGTCATGGGAACACAATCAAGATCCAAATTATGATCCAAATCAAGACTAGAATGATAGGGTTTATTAGGAAGACTTGGATACTTTGGCTTGTGCGAGTAGTCAGGCTCCACAATGTGCTAGGATCACTATTTTAAGACCTTCTCCTTTGGTTTGCATAGATAACTAACTAAGAAGCATCTAGTCATTACCATTTTATGACCTCCTCCTTTGGTTCACACACATAATCAAACTAAGAAGCGTCTAGTCATTATCATTTTAGGACCTCCTCCTTTGGTTTTCCCATGTAACTAAATTAAGAAGCGTCTAGTTGTTACCATTTTAGGATTCCTTTGGTTTGTATAAAAAACCAAACTAAGAAGCATCTAGTTATTACCATTCTTGGTCCATCACCAATTTTTGATGAACCTATTATTGAAGAACCTCTATTTGATGAATTAGTTGTGTTTGATCCCTTCTTCAATAGTCTAATTTTTGGGGAGTCCATCATTGAACCACAAACCATTGTTTTTGCTAAACCAAATGTTTCCCACTTTAGAAAATTTGTGCCGATATTTGAGCCAAAACAAGAACCATTACATCTTTAAGAGCCATCTTATGAGGATCAAAATGTGTTCAAAGTTGATATTTTGTAACCAATTGTGAAACAAGATCATGATGTTATTATTGAAACACCTATTTGTGATAAGTTACCTATTCATATGTAACCTACCTTTAAAGAGCCTCATCTCCTTGAAAAGCCAGTCTCTGTAGAGTTGTCTCATGATCTTTTTCCACTCATTAATGAGTCTCACTTTGACAAACATGCTTTTGTCGAGACTTCCCTTGAGCGGTACCCTCTCTTTGAGGGGATTCACTTAGATGAGCCAATCTATGTTGAACCCTTCCAAGATGAATTGGTTTTTATTGAGCCCATTATGCCATCATAGGCCATTACTTGTCAAACATTTAGCATTCAACAGAATATTGAAGACATAACCACATCAAATGAAGAATCAAAATTAGAGTTAGGTTCTATTTTTAAACCTACATTAGATTTAACATCAAAAAGAGAATCAACATCAATTATGACATTGGATTCAGAGTCCCTTTATTCAAAATTAGATTCAAAAATAGATTATAGTCATGGTTGTTACAACATTGGTTACAATTACTTTGTGAGTCAATTTGAATATATTTGTGATCCTTTTATAGTTTTTGAGGATGATTACTTTAACATCTGTACAATTTTTCCTAGTATATTCTATGAGAATTTTGCTACCTTTCATCATCCCATTATTCCCACCCAACATGGCCATTATATTGACATTCCACCTCCTACAATTGTCGATTGGGGACTGACAGAATCACACTTTATTGAACTACATCTATGGTGACATACCATTTACAAAATCTTAGGGGGGCCAAGACCATATTCATTTAGAAGAAGAATAATCTCTTAGTGAAACCTTTTCAAAGGTGATAGGGGATAAGTAAAAATCAAACTCAACATCTTTTAGTGAAACCTTTTCAAAGGTGCTAGAAGACAATCAAAGTTAAATGTTAAAATCTCTTTGTGAAACCTTCTTGGAGGTGCTATGGGATGATCAAAACAAATTCATTGGTGAAAACCTCATCAAGGCACCAATAACTAAGTACAAAAGTTCACCACTATTTATTGAAGATATTATTAAAGATCAAATCAAAACAACTTCTAATCTACAACATAATTAGATGGTTGCTACTTTCAAGATCAAGCAACAGAATAATCTAGTGGTCCTATCAAGAGCATCTTCAGAGGTCTTTGACCCCACCATAACCAAGATTATGTCAAATCTAGTATCAACAACATTACATGTGACTAAAAGTCTTGATCTTCATTTATTTCCCATTCATTAAAGATTCTATTATCACCCACCCATTTATTACCCACTTATATCATTTATCACTAGCAATATTTTCCTTTACAGAGGCTAGAAATTTATCTTATATTGACGTTTGAAGGAAGTAGAATTGATTGCCAACGGGGATCATAACAACATTAGTGATATCCAGATCAGCAAAATTTTCTTGATAGAGTAGCTTTTCTGAAAGGGTTTTGGATAGAAAATTTATAACTGATCATTTTTGTTGTCTCATATATTGATTAAGATGTGCATCTCCCTATCAACAAGAGCAACAAAACCATTTTTCACTTTTCCATTACCAAGCCTTGACTCATGGGGGCAACCCTATAGACCCTTTTTAGGCATTATTATACCATTGTGATCTATGAACTATGTTGTTTGAAATACATTGACTTGAGGTCCTTAAAGTCTATGTAGGCAGTGCTCAATTTCTATTGAGGTTAGCTCGGTCATCCCTTTTACACACTTTTTCAATTTTGTGAGAAAATATTAAGTTTGAATGCTCTCATCATTTTATGAGTAACGTAAATAATGTTTTCACCATTTTGTGAGCAATTTAAGCCAATCATCACTTGGGGGTAACTTTTTTGCTACTATAGCCAATTTTTTTTGATCATTTCATTATACCACTTCTTTACTATTAACCAAGGCTTGATTTTAGTCATCTTACTGATCCCATTTTGATCTTGGTTCCTCTGTTTCATCCTTCACTTTTGGTGAGGGGATTTTGATCTAGTTTCAATAATTTTATAATTCTATGTTGAATGATAGTCTATGGCAGTAGTGTGACATTTGATCCAGTAAGTTATCTTTCTTTTATTATATTATTTGGTATCATTGATTATAAACACCTATGGGAAAATCAGTATTATTTTGGTACCCTTGATTATAACCACCTTTGGTTAAATCATTATTATGACATTGTTTCCTAATTATAACCACCTATGGGAAAATTAGGTACAATGCCTTTTCATCATGCATTACCACATCATCTGGTCATTACTATTATCATGTGTCTTATCATTCACCTTTGTTTGTGAACTTGTTGTGACCTAGTTAGTTTTTCATCACCTTTTACGTGGGTATAATTACTATGATTTGAGATTATTTTGGGGTTATATAAGTCATGCTCGATTCATGTTGAGGTCAACTCAGTCCCTTTTATCATACACTCTCACTGTATTGTGAGAATTTTAAGTTGGCATGTTCTCATCATTTCATGAGCTAGAGTATTCTGTATCTATTAATCCTCAGTCGAGTTGAGATGCTCAAAAAAATTCAAAAAAACATTCAAAAAACTCAAAAACATTTTGTGTGTGTTTATTTGATTTTTGTTTATTTTTTGTTTCCTATTTGGTCTTGCTTCTTTGTTTTATTTTCCAAGTGCATCTTGATGGTCCACATAGATCTTGATTATTTGTATCTTGATCTCATGTTGTTAAGATGTCTTGTTTTCTTTTTCTTTGTATTTTCTCTTTTTTGTTTAAATGTAAATAGTTGTAACTCTAGTTTTGGTCATTGTTTTACCATTATCCCTAGTTATAGGTATTCACATTTGAACTAGCTCAATGCAATTGGAATATTATGTCATTCTAGGTCATTCATACTTATGATGCCTAATTTTTTTCTTCTATAATAAACACTTTATGCTTAGGTTTCAAAGTCTTAATGTCAACACAACTCTGATGAATGATTCTCAAGAACACTTTGCATAATCTAGGCTCATAATATGAAAATAGGCATTTAGGTAGCATGCATTTTAGCACTTAAATCTATTCTTAGACGTGCATGTCTTTGAATACATTGTGAGTCTAATCAATTATTGGTCAATTTTCATCATTCTTCATTCCATTCTCTCCCAAACTTGGGTGAACTATATTGGCCTAAAGTTCATGTTGGAACATGAGTCCATGGAACTATGTATGTATCATCCACTTATCTAGCACATTTGAAGTTAGCTCAGCTATCTTTAATTCTTTTTTTCATCTCTTTCATCACTTTGTGCATTCTCATATGCTAGGTTTTATGTGGCTTTCTAAGCCATCACACCATCACACGTAAGTTTGTGCCCATTCACTTTAACCTATCTTTTGGGTTATATCCTCAAGCTATTTTGCTTGCCAATTACCGACACCAGGGCACAACATCTAAATAATGTTAGAATCAAATCAGATCTATAGGGACAAACCATTATTTATTATTTATCAGTGATCAAAATTATCTGTGTTAGGGCACAACTATCTTATCATGATCAAATCCATTCTACTGGGGAACTTCTTATTATATTATATTTGGAGACCTCATTCTAGTGGTGCTTCCCTTCCTAAATCAGAATGTTCTCTCTTTTCCACTCATTCCAAGATCTCCACACTAATGCCCACAATGGAAATATTTAATGTGCAACTTGTCTTGGGATTGATCAATGTCATAAGCACACAACTTGTACTCTCAAATTGGGTACTTGTAAAGTATGTCCCTTACATTTATGCATTATATATTTTTCCTTTCACCCATTTTTGGGGCCTATTATACCTCTAATTATATATTGATCATTGATGGTAATCATGTGTGTAAACATTAGCTCATTTGGATGTGATTTATTATGTGGGTTAATTTCTCACTTTCTCTCTCTTTTCGAGAGTCCATCCTTCTCTTCCATCCTAGTATGTCCTCTTGAGGGGGCATCATGGGTCTATTCTAATTTTTTGTTGACAAATATTTTATTTGAAAAGATGTTGCTTCACCTGAATGTCTTGCTACACCTTTTCAAATAGAGGCAAATGTAGACATCCAATTCTTAACACTGTTTGTGTTGAAATTGTCAATTTTACTTGAATTGCACTTAAAGTGCACAATTTGGCCTAAAAACACTAAAACACCCTAAATGATCCAAACTTGTCATTTACAAGTGCCAATTTAGGTCAAAGTATCCCTAAATGGGGCAATGCAATTTATGGGCCAACTAACTTTGATTAGATCATTTTGAGTCAAATTGCTAATTTTGCACTTGGGTACCCTGGGTTGCTCTTTTCTTCTAATTCATAAGTACATATCATGTAACTTTATTATTGTGTTGTAAACATCCTAAATGGGAACATGGTATGTATGCATCTAACATCGCATTTTAATTTTTCTTTAGTCAAATTATGATCCAATAACATGACTTTTTGACATTTTGATTAATTGAGGGCCAATTTCCAGATAATTGCACAAATGTTGATTAACCTTATGTAAGGATAATTGATCTAAATCAAGAGATTAAGTCAATTTTCCAAGATATTTTTTGAATATTTATTTTTGTAAATTAATTTATATTAACTACATCACCTAATGACATCATCATATGGCGCGACATCCATAAGCCATAAATACATAAAATATCAAGATTATGAGTCTCCCATGCCTCATTAAGACCCTTCATGCCTCTTAAATGTCCCTCTATCCTAAATATTTATGAGGTATATTTATGGATTTAATTATATAATTGGATTAATTCATGGCCACACATCTCAATCTTGAGATGGATGGTCATGTTTGATCATGATCAATCTCAAAAATCTATGAATAGAGAGGCCATGAACATCATTTTTAAGGTTGATTTGTACAAAGTTATAATGCTAAATTGTCTTCACAATATTATGCATTTGACCATTGATTTTATTTGCAAACTTCATTGATAGTCTAGTTTAGTGATTCAAAATCATGAGCCTATATTTTACAAGGAGTTCTTAAGACGTTCGAGGAGTTGGCCACCATTGTGTTGAAGACAAGAGATCTTAATCAAAGGATAACATGATTTTGAGCCTCATTGGTATGGTGAATCCATTTAGGAAGGTAATATGGTGTTGCTTTCTTTCATATGTTTCTTGCTAACCTTTGTAATTCCCACATGAATAGATAGGCTTTATTCAATTTACTCTTATGCATTATTCCTTTGATTTATTAGACTAATGTTTGACTAATCATGTTATGTAATTCTCTTTGCAGGCATAATATGACACATGGCACATGACATCACCCTTTTTACACCTTCACACTTCTAAAAGGGGCTGTACAACTCATTTAATGCTAATTTTAACCCTCAAAATGACTCAAAAGGACATAAAGACTAAAATGACTAATGACCAAGTTTAATATAACATGAAATGACATCAAATAGAGTATAATACACCCTATGACATAATATTAAACCCCCTATAAACCTCTAAAGACCAAGTTTTTACCTATAGGGGTCCTAATTTGACCTGAAGGGTCAAATTTGGTCAAAAAATTGGTGACTCATAGGGGTAGTATGTTTTATATACTAAAGATTAGTAGCCTTATCAGTCCATTGGGTCTAAAGTTTGAAACACATAATAGGATTTTTACCATTTCCAACAAACATTGATCAAGACAATACTAATTGACTACCTCAACCACATAAAACAAAAGACACATACAAAGTAAAGCAAACACATTAACAAGACACACACACATGTACTCAAGTCACTTAGGGAAATAAGAAAAACAAACCACTATGTAAAACTAGCAATTAAGCATGCCTCCCTTTCCAAGATCAAAAGCAAAGTTTCTTGCATCTCCTTCTTTATGAGATGAATGATAGTGCCAAACATGTTACTCCTTGGATTGGACACTTGATAGATCAGACCTATTTCTTGGCACTTCACTTGCTATGCTCTCAAGTAGACCATATTCAAATAGGTCCCCAACGTAAATATATTCCTTTTGGCATTGTACACATACCTCATATTGCTGCCCACTCTTCATCTCATAATCAACTTGCATCTTATTTGTAGGCATGATTTCAAGAGGGGTGGTTTCTTGTTCCTTGGAAGATTAAAGCTCGTAGAAGCTTAATTTTATCTACAAAGGCTGAGGTGAACCTTGCTCTAGCTGATCTATGACATTTTTAAAAATGTCATCTTGATTACCATCACTTGTAATCAGCTCTAATGAAGTTGTTGATCCCTTGAGGGATTAAAACTCATTACAAATGTTTTCAAACTACTACCATAAGTCCTCATCTTCTTTTTTATCAACATCATGAAGGGGAACAATAAGAGAAGCTCTTTTATCCTCTTATTTAGAATCCAAAAAGACTTCATCCAAGATTTCTTCTTTGACACAAGGAAGACATTCTTCATTATCAACCAAACAAGAAGAATCAACACAAGGACTCACCTTTTCCATAGAATCTAGGACATATTGAGGTCTCTCAAGTTGTATCTCAGCTATCATAACCTGACTTTACTTCTCAAGGATTGAAAAATATTTAATCTCATTCTCCTTCTTGGTGATGCTAAGACTAGGCATCATGAAATTAGGTGACTTACCCTAATGAGGCTATCAAGGAGCTACATTTTATTCAAGCAAGAGTTTTGAATTTTCCTCAACCAAATAATCCTCTTTAGGTTCCCATATTGTAGGTCCATCAAGGAAAAATATGATGGGGTGAGGACAAGATGAACTAGTTGGTGGAGGTGGAACATAAGACTCAAAACCAGATTGAAAATGCATTATAGGGAATTCTTTTGGGAGTTATTAAGGAAGGGTGGGTAGGCCTTTGGTTAAAATATCTTGGTTATATTCCTTCCACTTGATAATCACTTCATTGAAATCTGATCTAACTTGAGCACTCTTTTGAGGGAGGTTAGATGGGGTGTTTTTTGGCATAGGATCTTCTTTTGGGTCTAAATCTTCCATCACACCTTGACTTAGAAATTTAATCCTTGATTCTAACTCTTTAATTTTATTGGTTAGGTTATCTTATAAAAGTGTTTCTTTAAGTTCATATGAATATTCATGAGGATAAGGAGTTCAAGAGGGATACCATGGAAGACAAGAGGTTTCTTGAGGAAGGGTTGGAGGGGATTGCATAGGATCAAGTTCTTTCTCAACTTCACACTCCTTATCAAGGCTTCTATTCTCTTTCTTTCCCAATTATTCCACTATCTTATTATAGCTTAGGATGTTAGAATTAGGAGTCTCTTCTTGGGATGGTGATGCAATTTGAGGAGTGGATGGAGTATTCAAGAAACTTGGGATCTCCTAAGGCTTGGATTCTCCACCTTGTGTCCAACTTGGAATCTCATATCTAGAGGTCTCTTTTTGAAGTGGGTATTTAATGGGAGAGGGAAATGAGGGTTTAAATTCCACTTCCTTTACTGATGATATGGATTTCTATATCTTCCTATTGGCCAACTCAATTTGCCTATCAAGATTTGATTTAAAAACCAAGTTTGTCTTTCCAACTCTCTCTTCCAACTGATTGGAAAAAATATGACTTTTATAAGATTGATTGGGCTCATAAATAGGGGTCAATTAAGATTGATATAAATCTTGGGGAAGTGGATATGAAGGATGATAGGTTTGGTGAGGCTGATTCTCATGAATTTTTAGCCTATTTTCCAAGGATGAAACTAGGCCACTCACATCTAACATCTCACTTGTGAGCCTTTTCCAATTTTATCTCTCAATGGGTGCCCACTCTCTCTTAACAAAATCTAATGCATCTCTCACCTTATTAATTAATTTATTATGAATATATTGACCTTGTCCCCTTAATGTGTCAATATCTAACATATACTTCTCATAGCCCAAAAGAGTTTGCTTGAAGGTTGAAATGGACTGACTTGAGAAGTGACTAGGTTGAGTAGGAGCAAGATATGGAGAAGGCTGATTATAGGGCTGATACAACTCATGAAAAGGTTGGGAATGGTCATATTGGAGTTGATAAGAATCATATAAGAACTGGTAAGGATCATGAACAGGCTGATAGGGAATGCCATGAGCTTGATAAACTTCACCAACTGTTTTAAAATAATACTCAACACAAAAGTCAGCCATGAAAATTCATTAAGAAGTACGAACACAAGGAATGATTATCAAAAATATTCAAAATAAATACCTAGGATACTTGAGCAACTAATGTAACTTTGGAGTCACCATTGATGCTTTGATAGATGCCTCCAAAGGTTGATGTGTTGAAAGACAACACCAAAAATCTTTCAACTTCTTGGACTAAGAGTCCCATCGAGCATGCTAAATTTTTTTATCACTTATATTTGAACCCTTTGAGGATATTTCTCATCTCTTCTCATCTAAGTAGCATAATTGAAACACCTCTAGGCTATGGGTGAGCCTAAGAATGAGGTGAATCTCTAGATAAGGATAACTCCCTTGATGTACCACTTTGTATCACTACTACACCTATGCTTGGGGGGAAAGGGAGATAAAAATAAATATAAACTATCATAAGGGAGGTGATATGCCAAATTAGTTGATGAATACTAACCAACAACATATTATATATGAGAACAAGGGACTAACCAAACATAGACTTCTCTAATTTGCATCTTCCCACAACAATATTTCATTATGATGTTATAGATGAATGTTTAAGATAGGAGGACTATACATGAGGTCTAGAGTGACACTATTTAATAGGATAACTCACTCAACCTTGAGACTTCATAGAACACTTCACATGCCCTGCAAGAAGAAGCTTTACAACTGCAAACAGGTGAGAGAATGAGACAACATGCTAAGGAAACAAGAGTCATCACTAAGAAAGATCAATTGTCTCAGTAAAACACACTATGAATAGTAATAAAAGAGGTAAAAATTTATATTATATATTGATATATGGTATTAAAATGAGCCAATATTTACCATACTTAGGTGGAACATAGTTTACAAAGGCCAAAATGGCTAGTTCTTATAGAACTTAAGAGAGATAGGAGAAGAGATAAGTTTAAAGGTCACAAGGACACTTGTTAAGATAATAAAATGAGTTACTTATGTATGGGAAGAGAGTGTGGAATATACCATACAATTTTAGAAAGCATAAGTGTCCACACAAAGCATGAAACTGTTGGAAAGTGCCATGAAATTCTTTATGTTGGTTCATAAAATCACCTTCATGATTTAGCTCTATTTGAACTTCCCAAAACTGACCAGGGATAGGTCTAATTACTAGAATGAGAGGGAAATATTTTAGACATGCCTTTCCATGCATTATTTTTAGTCCTAATCATCTATAACCTTTTATAAGTGAGCCATCACCATATGCAATCTAAGAAACTCCCTTTTCTATCACCCTTCACATTTGGCCTCAAAATTGGCATCAATTTTCCATGATAACTAATAAAATTGAGTGGATTACACTTGTAAAGACCCTCCATGGCCTTAGAGGCATCAATCACATCTTGAAAATACTCCCATTTTAAGTTTTCACCCTTCTCACTATCATGTTCACTACGCCAATTTTGACTGGCTGAGATGAGAGCTTTAATAGGCACACTTAGGAGTATTTAAAAGACATGTAATTGACTTGGGGATTTATATTAAGTCTTAATATTCCATTCCATGTGATTTTCATCTCTTGAAACCTCTTATAACCTTCATAATGCATAAAATAGTCAAGAAAACCTTATTTTATACTCCATTTATACAATTCTATATAGTCAATCCTGATGGTAGTGATCTTGACTGAGTCTTATATAACCTAAAATCATCATTATAGACAAAATATTCCACTTAGATGCACTAACTGCTCCATCTTCTCAAATCTAAGTATTAGGCTGGCTGTAGGTAACTATGCCTAGGCCATTTGTACAGACTGACTCATCCTTGGTGAATACAAAATACCCTTCTATGCACCCCCTTGATGCTTTTATATGGAAAATATATGTTATTTAGTGCAACAATACATTCTAACCTAGTTTTAAACATCAAATCCACTCATTAGACCTAGAACTATTATTAACTCATCTTACTATAGATAACACTATGGAATTTCAATGTTCAAAGAGAAACTTGAGGCCTTTTGAAAACCACTCTCCTCAACTCAAACACCTCTATTATTTTGAAAGATAATATAACTATGTGGAAGCTTTAATACAAGTGCACTTGGAATCTTGCAACTCAATGCAATCTTGTATGAGAAACCTAAAAAAAGGACCTGGGCCTTTATTTTGATAGTTTTGGGAATAGGTCCTTGAATACAATAATTATTTTGTTTCACCAACTTCTAGGTCTATTTACCCATATGATACTTTCAAACCTTTATGTCATATTATTTATTTCACATTTATAACTTCTATAAAGTTCTATCATGTCCAAATTCTCCATCAATTGTCTTTAGTTCTCTATTAACACCACCTGTAGGTGGCTATTTACATATATACAAACAATAAGCAAATCTGAGTAGTCTGCAAGCTATAAAGGTTTATGATCAATTCAAGCCTTCACCATGTGTTCAAATGGACTCCTAAAATTATTGAAATATTGAAACACTTATCCAACTTTTCATCTAAGCATGACATCATTAAGGAGGCTCCTGTAGGTGTGTATGAGCTGTATGCAGGTAGTGAGCATGGAATGGAGCAAAATCTGTGGATGGATGGCCTTGTGAACAAATCCAAATCATTTTCAATCACTCAAATACATGTTTGGCCTATGGATATCTTAAAACAAGCTTCAAAACATATATTCCAATCATGAAAACTATTAAGCATAAAATATACTAAGAGGTGGGGGTGAATTAGAATATCATATATCTTTTAAAACTTTTACTTAATATGATTTATTTTATTTAACCACTTAATAATAAATTCAAGATATGCAATAAAACTTAAAAATAACATGCGCCACACAAGAGAAAGACACACCATATTTTTACATGAAAACCCAAAGTGGGAAAAACCATGGAGAACAATCTCAAGTATATGAATGAGCACCAACTCAAATTAAAAAGTTTTCAAGAACCAACTTGTAGGAGTACCAACCCATTTTTCAAGCACCAACACAACAACTATTTGTGAGCACTAACCCACAGGAGCACTAACCCATCTTATGTAAAACACAACTATCTCTCAATGCTACTTTCTCAACAAATGATATAACTCTACAAAATCTCTTTTTATTCTCTCCTCTTTTCTTACATAAAATAATTACAAACCATGCACACTCTTGCATATTACAAATGGCTTCCCAAGACTCCTTTTATATCTTTCCAAATGACCTTTGGCATTCACCCTTTATGACCCTTAAATCCTCATGGAAAATGGTGCCAAATTTGCATGACCCTTCAAATCCTTTCATTTAAATAGTCACATGGTGACACTTCATGATAAAATGTGTCCTTTCCCCTTTTGTCTCTATCTTGGTGACTTTTTGAATTCCTCAAGGTGACCCTTCATGAGAAAATGCACCCTTATTCTTTTATCTTCACTTGGTGAATCTTTGAATTCCTCAAGATGACCCTTCATGGGAAATTTCATCCTTTCCCTCTTTCATCTTTACCTCATGACTCTTTGACTTATTCATGGGCCCTATTTTGACTTTTTTCAACCAAAAATATATTTGTTAATATTAAATAAATATCAACACACTTTAGACAAAAAATGAAAACAAACAATGGTATCTAATAGCTGGTTAGTGTGGTGCATAAAATTGCAACCAACCTACATCCTCTTCAAACCTTGAAATATAATATCTTTAGTTCTTTATGCCTTTAATAAGTTAATATATCTTCACTACAAGTCCATGATCACAATAAACATGCTTTATATATATGACTGCAAGTGAAAGTGAGTGGAGAGTTGAGTATAAGAAAGGCAAGACTGAATATTTGATCAAAACATGGTGTTTTAAGACTAAAAATGAAGAGAGATGATAATATGTAATTGATACCTAAGGGACACCATATTTCATCTACATGAGACCTCTACAGGGAACTAACATTTTACAAATAAGGAGAACTTTGACTGAGACCTCACATGGTGACACCTTCCTACAACATGAGATGACTTACTCATCAAAACACCATGAAACATGAAAAAATCATGAAGATAATTTTATAAGAGAGCCAACGTCCTCTATAGTCAACATAACCAACTAGATTGTATGAACTTATCCAAATTGGAGCAAAAGCTATAGGGTGGAGGAAATAGTGAGCAAAAAAATATAGTCAACTTATTAGAGATGGTTCATAAATCATGGTTGATAAATATTAAAAATATTTTTATATAAATGGATATATATGATTTTATTACCATCTCCTAAATATGTTTGACCTGAAACTTTTTTAACTATCTGTACCAAGCATAAACCTACTGACTGGTTCTATGTGTCTAGAAGGGTGAAAAAGGAGCAAAATGGTTTTAGCTCAATTTTGACACTTCAAAAGTAATTAAAGCATGTAAAAATAGTGATCTCATGGTCTTATCCCCCATGTCACACTCCCTTGTTGGTTGTACAAGAGCCAAACTCTTCTATTTTTTTAAAAAACTACCCTTTCTTTTGAATAACCTACAACTTTTTAGTTATGAATAGTTGATTAAGGCATAATATGACACATGTCATTTTACATCACCATTTTTACACCTTCACACTTCCAAAAGGGGATGTGCAACTTATTTAATGCTCATTTTAACCCTTAAAATGACTCAAAAGGACATAAAAACTAAAATGACTAATGACCAAAGCTAATAAAACATGAAATGAAATAAAATAGATTATGATACACCCTATAACATAATATTAAACCCCATATAAACCTATAAATACTAATTTTTTACCTATAGGGGTCCCAATTTGACTTGCGGGGTCAAATTTGGTCAACATCCACTTCACATTTAATTTGAAACCCATCTCCACTTTAGTTTGCCTGCTCCAATGTTGCCCCTCCTATTATGTGTCTTGTGTTATTACTCTCTGGATTCCCATTTACCTTTAAAATGATCAAAATGTTCACTTTAATGTTTCTAAGAAATTATTGGGTGTGGCTTACCATTATGGGCAAAATTATCACTTCATGTAGAGCAATAGTTTCAAAATTGAAACTATAGTTTTGAGCCATTGGGTAAAACAAGATTGCATTAGTTAACAATTTCATCAAAGATAAATAACATTTTATCTCTTGACATGAAACCAATCCTTCTCCCTTCAAATTTTTTGTTGAAGTGTGAATGAAACCATGGTGGATATCTTTGATTGTCAAAAACCCATAACATGATATTTTTTTTAGGCAATGCAAGATTTCTTGAGTATTAGATGCTTTTGCATAATTTATCCAAGAAGGGAAAAGTTCTTTAAAAAAAGAGAATTCATGTAAAATGTTCCTCACTAAAAATTAAAGTTTTCATGGAAAAAGTAAAATATGATTTAATGTAATTTTTATACAGTTTTCCTAAACTGGTGGCTGATTCATTGGGATAAGATAAAAATAATATAATCATAAAAAAATTAAAGGTATACAGGAAATACATTAATGTAAAACCTAAACATTCCTACATAAATATGCACACTTGAATAGCATAAAGTTAATATGACATACACTGAATTCTCTACTTTAAGGTTAGCTTCAAAATTATCTAAGCATCTCTCATAGAATGAAAATCAATGAAAAAGTAAAGTATTAATTAAAAAAACATACATAACTCATATCATAATATATCTAAAAGGATTTTATAATATTATTAAAATAAACTTATGAATCATACTTGAATTCAATGACCAAACATTCATACTATATAATTTGTAATCATAAACCTTAAACTTCAATATTTAGAGACCAGGGATAATTTTAAGAAGGGACCCCTAAAAGCTTACTATAAAATCTTGGCGAATCTTAGAATTCAGGTATAATTCCATTAGTGAATCTTTAGAAAAATTTTCATGCCAGTATAAATTGATTGGCTATTTCTATTAGCTATTTCAAAAAACTTATAAATAGCTAGGAAATCAAGCATCATATTCAAATCAATAAACAATGGCAAAAAAACCAATGGAGAAAGAGGCTAGAGGATGAGAAGTCTAAAGTCAAGATCTTATTTACGATTCCTTCTTTCTAATGATTAAATTTTTCATTCTTTTTAAAGATTAAATTTGTCCTTTTTAAGTGCTAAATTTGATGGCCATATGATTAAGTATAAATTGAGTACAACCCTCTTTAAGTCTCTCAAAAGACCAACCAAATAATATAATAAACTAAGTGTGGCAAAAATTGTGAAAAAAATCAAAGCATAGAGTATAAACCAACTATGGGGCCATAGGGAAAGATAATTATGAAAAGTTATGATAACATAACTGAAAAAATATTCAAAATATTTTCATATTTTTAAAATTATAAACTACATAATAAGGTTTGCAAAATGTCTTAACCACATCCATATTGACCTTTCAAATATTTATTTATTTTAATTAATAAATCATGCCAACTAAAATATAATTATTACTTGAAATATTTAAAAATAAAATACAGTATGATCATGAGGCTTTGTTTCATTTATTTAGTTTGTTCTTTGTGCATTGTTTAAAAGAAGTATCTTGCATGCCATTATTTCTTAGAGAAAATCATTTTTTTATTTATTTAAAATAAGTATGTGGTGAAAATCAACCAGTAATATAATAAACTGAGTATATAAAACATATAATGAATAAATGAATAAATATAATATAAGTTCCTTGAAAAGCATTTATTTAAAGATATTTACTCAAAACATTGTCTTTAAACGTCTTAGCTATATCCATGATCAATAATGATAAGGTCTACCAAAATATCTTAATCATATCCATAAGCAATAATGGTCTTTTAAATATATATTTTATTTAAATTAACAAACCATGCCAATCATAATATAATTATTACGTTAAACATTTAAAAATAAAATGTAGTATGATCATGAGGATCTATTGCATTTTTTCAGTTTGTTCTTTGTGTATTGTTTAAAATAAGTATCATGCATGTCATTATTTCTTAGAGGAAATCAATTTCTTATTTTTAAAAAATAAGTATATGATAAAGATCAACTAGATAGTATAATAAACTGAGTATAGAAAAAATAGTAACAAAAAATTAGAGTATAGAGTATAAACCAACTATGGGGCCATAGGGAAAGACAACTATAAAAAGTGAGGATGACATAACTGAAAAAAATATTCAAAATAATTTCATAGTTTTAAAATTATAAGCTATATAATAAGGTCTACCACAATGTCTTGACCACATCCATAATGGCCTTTCAAAGATTTTTTTATTTCAATTAACAAACCATGTCAACCAGAATATAATTATTGTCTTAAATTTTTAAAAATAAAATACAATATGATTATGAGGCTCCAAGACTCTTTTTGTGAAGTACATATGGTAAGATCATGTGAAGTACATAGTATAAATTGAGTACATATCATAACTTCCACTTTTGACATAGTTGGTCTATCTAATAGACTCAAAGAAGTTCTTGTTACAAGGGATCAATTCCTTGAGGTTGTATCCTATGTAAGTTATACCTTGAAGGAAACTACAAAATGTTTCTCTTTAGAGATTATATATCATTTTCCTTGAGATAAATTATTAGAATCCATGGTTGTGATGTACCCTCAATATTGGGAAAATGTTAGCTCATCATATTTTCATAATAAAATTAAAAACTTGGTCCAACGCTTCTGCAAGAGTGTAAAATTCAATGGTGAACAAACTAAAGGCATTTTAGATTTTCCAAAGCTAAGAAAATGATCTGTTTAGTTTTTTTTAAAATATTTTAGACCATGATTTTAAAGATGGCTCAATCATTAGACTATGGACTACCTTAAGTTTGAGTGAAATACTATGTGATGGTATCTTAGAAAATTTTAATCTCACTAATTTATGCCAAATAATGATTTTGGGCTCAGTGAAAGATGAGAGAATTTTTAATGTATTTCCAGTTTTAAAGTCAAAGTTAAGAAACAAGCATAACAAAAATTGGAGACTTGCTTGAGGCTCTATACAAATAAATATAATGTCCTCAATTTTACATTTGATAAAGCTCTAAAAATTTGGTAGTCAACATCTAAAAGAAGAGGATTAACTAATAATTCTTTAAACACACTGCATTTCTACACTAAGTCCAACAAATCTTGAAAAGAATGCAAATAATAATTATCAAGAAAAAAATAAATAAAATTGGCATGTTAAAATTTGAAATTTAGGCATATGAAATATGAGGTTGATCGAGGAAGGACAACAAATTTTGTGATTGATTTTGAGATTTATTTTATCAGGGTTTTGAGAAAGCTTGTTAAAGATAATGTAGAGTATATAAATGATTAATAGGTAATTTATGTATTTTTGTTTTTATTTTATTAAGAGAACATGTCTATAATAGTTATAAATGTTCAGCATGGTCATTGATGTCAAAAAGAGGATGAGATACTAGTGCATTAATGACAAAGAAGTTGTGTTTGATAGCTTAATGGTATGGCCAAGTTTTAGAGATGATATGGGGTGTTATGAGTCCTTATAGTGCTTACGAAAGTGAAACAAATTCATCAGAGTAGTCATATGAGTGTCTAGGTTCAAGTAGTCATCTTGGCAGACAAGGTTGAGTAAGAAATTTGATGATGTCATATTTCACATATGTGAAGGTTTAAAGATCAATTTGATACATGGATGGATTCCCCTATGAGAGGTGATCATGTGGTTTAAATTTTAGGTCTGGATATTAAGTGTAGCAAAAGTTATGGCAGTGCAAATTTGTCTTCCCAGACAAATTCTAAAAGTTTTCATACTTAGACAATTTGGAAATATTAAATATCTATGGTGAATGTTTAATTGGGTGATTAATATCTAAGGGAAAGTGTCTAATCTAGAAAATAAAGATCTAATGATGAACATATGATCGTACAGATATAGATCAATGACACCCATGAAGTCAATATGTTAAAGGTTCTTAAGATTGTATGCACTAGTGACATGTGTCTCAATCATGCTGATTTGATAGAAGATAAATGACATGTGGGTGTTCATGTAGATGGAGATTGACAGTATGGTTTGAGTCAAATAGTCAATGAATAGAAGGCATGTAGAGCTGGCAAGTGACATAATATTAGAAGCAAGGATATAAGATCAATAGTGAGTGATGTAATATAAAGACTAGGATACTCCTGAGAAGATCAATGGAGCATGTTTGATCTAAATTTTAGGGAGAATGAGATGAATACACATGCCTATAAGGTTTGCATTACATAGTGATCATTGGCATTTGAATTAGCAAAGGGAAAATCTAATCTATAGTATTTTTCTTATATATTTTGATTTAGGACTAATTTGAAGGTGATATAAAAATAAAAGTTATAAGGGAATTAAAGGTACATCTATAAAAGTTAATTAAAATATTTGAATGTTTGTATAGTTGTAGATATTGAGCTACAAATTTGACTGTGTGTTTGACTATGTTCTAAAAGTGACCTGAGAAGGATAATTAAGTTATTAGTGATAATATTTTGATATTTCAAGATGAAATAAATATTGAAAAGTATTCTAGACTCCATGAGAAATATCTGTGTGGATTTTAGAGGTTTGACCAATCCATATTTAGTGTGACCAATTACTTAGAAGTTGATTATGTTTTTTGAATGCAATGGTAGATTGAGTGACCATGTTGAAGGAGTGAGTTGAAGGTGTTTTGAGCATAATTAAAGATGAAAATGAGTATAGAGATGTTGTATAAGTATCAAAGTCTTATAATATGGAATTTTTTGTCATTATATGCCCTTGATCAGATATGGAGATTCAAAATAGATTGACTATATTTTGACTATATATGACCAGTCTTTATGGTCATTTTGAAAGAGTTATTTTGAGTGCTTAGAGCTTATGTTGAAGTGTCTAAAGTACATGAAAGAATTTAAAGTGTCTTGAATGTTTCACCCATGTGATCCAATCATATGGATATGTGAAATATTTTAATAGTTTCTTCAGAAGTTTGAGATCGTGTTTTCTATGTTTGAAGGCCTAAAGAGTGAGGAGACCTAATTGGTAGGTTTAAGTGTTGAGTTGGTATTCTAGGTGGCATGGACCCATATGAGTGAGAAAGGGAATATTAGAGATAGGTTTTATATGTTTGAATCTTTATAAAATATGAAGGTGGTCCAACTAGTCTCACATGTAATGTGTGAGTATGAAGGTCTAATTATTTTTAGGTCTCACCAAGACCTAATGGTGGTTTAGGGATAATGAGGTGTTGGCCAACCTAAGGAGTGTGTGGTTCTTAAATTTAATGTGTATGAGGACATATTTAAAATTTATAAAAATTATGGTAAGCATCTTGGCCGACAAAGATGATTTATACTAAGAGAGTGGTATAGAAACAAGGCATTGTTGGCCTATTTGTGTGAGTTGTGTTAGTGTAGATTCAAGTGAAGGAGAGAACCTTTGAAAGAGAAGGTATAAGTTATTGAAGACCAATAGAGAGTAAAAAAGATCATTCATTCTTGTCTAATCAAGTTGATGTAGAAGGACATACAGGTCATTGGACCTAATGAGCCTAGAAGAGGTAGTTTGAGTGAGTTAGTTGTAGAGGCAACTTGAGAGAGATTAGAAGTGAAGAGTGAAAATAAAAGTGGTCATCATTAATTAAAGAGAAAAAATAGGTGTTTAGAATGATATTTTCAAGGTATATGAGTGGGTTCTTAGTCACCTAGGGGGTTGGTTCCTCCTTGCAAGAAAAATCTTGTTAAAGGTCTAGTCGTTGTGGGTACTCAATTAGACAGGGGCAGTAGCTCCTTGTGGGATTGGTGTCTCATTAAAATAAGGGATGGTGTTCCTTGATCAGTTATTACTGGTATAAATGTTAGATCTTGTTATTTTAAGATTTTAGTCCATCTTTCAAAATTTAGTGGGTTTTATCCCCCAAGAGGGTTTCACACATATGTCATGTGTTATGTGCTTGATCTTGTTATATCTTCTTTGTTCATTACAATGGTTAATTTATATGATTCATGATTATATGTGATGAATGATTAAAGAGTTTGGAGTTAGAATTGGATTATCTAACATCACTGATTTTCCCCTCTTCTCAGTGATTGTAACTCTAATAATAAAATCTATTATAGAGATACATAAGTATATTATGGTGTTCTCTTATTGTTTTAAACCAAGTAGGCATATTTTGTGTTATATTTGATTGAGAAAACATGTCTATAATAGATACAAATTCTATTATAGATATATATATAAGTATATTTTGGTGTTCCCTTATTATTTTATACCAAACATATTTGATGTATTTATAGTGTAATAAACTGTAAGTATCTATATTGGACCAGTAACTTCACTTATACCAATAACTTGTATAAAAAAAATTAAGAAAACCATCACATATGTATTCGAGCAACTTCTATTAATCCCACAGGTGACATGTTGGACCAATATTAAATTTGCCTTGGAGCCCCTCAATATGCCAAAGCCAATTTACTAAAAAATGAGGCAAATTCTAAACCTTGATTCTCATAGCTTTAATTCCATATGCACCGTATTCAATCAAAATAAATATTAGGTTTGCAAAGTATTTATTATTAAATTTTTTAGTCATTAAAACCATATAGAAGGGAGATCATGTTTTTTAACTCAATTTTATAAATGTGTTAAGGACCACTTGTGACTTAGGACATAATAATCTTGAAAGTAATAATTATATTTTAGTTGGCATGGTTTGTTAATTGAAATAAAAAATATATTTGAAAGGCCATTATTGATTATGGATATGGTTAAGATATTTTGGTAGATCTTATCATTATTGATTATAGTTATGGTTAAGACATTATCATTATATTTATTCATTTAAGATAGATAACTTTAGATGAAAACAATTTCTCTCAGTCTTCAGAATAAAAGAAACACAAATCCATACCTTGTAATCACAAGTAAGCCAACATACAAATTATTTTCACTTTTATTTCCAACCTTTCATCCTCATCTTTTGACTACCAGATCTTTGTTTATGCCAATAGCTTGCATCGATGACTAGAAAAATCAAGAAGTCATCACATATGTATTTGAATAATTTACTTAAACTTGAATAAATATGCATCTCTATAATAAAGTTTACAACTATTATAAACATGTTCTCTTAATCAAACAAAAGATCGAGAGCACTTATTTGCATACAAATTTATCTATCTTGAAATGAATAAATATAATGATAAATTTGCTAAAATGCATTTATTTAAAGATATTGGCTTGCCATCCTTGCTTTCCATAGTTATCTTTTTTTATGGCCCCATAGCCGGTTTAAGGTAATAATAATATTTTGGTTGGCATGGTTTGTTAATTAAAATAAAAAAATATTTGAAAGATCATTATTGATTATGGATATGGTTAAGATATTTTGGCATAGCTTATTTTATAGATTATATCTCACTTATCAAATATATGTATATGTGATCATATTTCAAATAATATAATCTAATCTATCCAATAGATTAAAGTCTATAGAAGAGGCAATCTATTGAAGGAAGGATATCTAATTCTATCAAAATATTTTTATCAAATTCTTGATATCCCTTTTATATCTCTATAGTTTAAAAGAGGGGGAAAAAATGAAAGCAATCAAGAGAGAAAAAGACACAATGTACCCATTGTATACTTACAAATTAGTCTCTTATATATCAAACTCTTGATATCCCTTTTATATATTAGATTAGTTTTTTGAAAGACTTGTTTGTACTCAATATATACTAAGTACTATTTATGATCTTATCGTATGTACTGCACAAAAAGAGCCCTCGAGAACCATAATTTTAGGACATGAAGGATAGCAAAAAAATATATTGATTTTAACCTCTCCCTCAAGCTCATATTGAATCTTGATCATGTTACATACATTTATTTACTGATTTTGGCAAGGCTAAAATATGATCAATATATAGAAACAACATTAAAAAAATATTATAAAACATTAAAATCCATGTGTGTTTCCATAATTGTTCAGTAAAGAGTAAACCATTCAAACATACTTTTATGTAGAAAATAAAATACTGCCATGTATATATCAAAATTGCCAAACATTAATATCAACATACTTTAAAATATCGAGACAATATTTAATACCAAGAATCAATAGAAATTTAAACACAAGAATTTAAGTTTTAATGAGAGTCTGTATCAAAAATCAAATCTATTAAAGGGGCACCCTTATCAGCCAAGTACTCAGTGTACTCCATGAAAGTAGCAAGAAGTTTAATCAAGCGAGTTGAAGGCCATTCAGAATTATCTACCTCCAACTTAACTTCTATAAATATTTTGACCTCCATAAGTTGTGTTGTAGGGCTACTAACACATTTCCTACTAGAAGAAATAGGGTTTTCAGGCTCAAGGGGTGGAATATTAGTGTTAAGTAGAACAATTTTATTAGGATACAATTTTGTAGTTAATTCAAGAATATTTTCATGTTGAGGTGGCTCGAGTAATGGAACATTTTTCTCATTAGGTTGAATGGTAGCATGAACATGCATATGTTGAGGGGGATCATTTGGAATGCCTCATCCATGATGAAGGTTCCTCTAATGTGCTCCCCTCCATTCTCTATTTACACAAAAATTAAAAGAGTTCATAGAGAAAGAGTTGAGAACATTCCAAAATATATGATCAATATTATCCAAATACATGAAAATACGCGTTTCCTAATTAAATGGCATAAAAAATGTGTTAGCAACCCTGCAACCATGAAATAATTGATTGCCTCAAGAGCTACCCAGTGAAGGAGTAGCCTTAATATGTTTATCATTATCAAGAATCCAAACATCTATATTTGACTCATTTGAACCTGGATTCTAGTCTGACATCTAATAAAATATATGTTAAAATAAGTATTTTATACAACTGAGCTCAAATACTTCCTAATTTTCATTATCTTAAAAATTCAATGCATCAAATTGTTCAATTTGAAAAAAATATAAATAATACTTATATAACCATCATTGCGCATAAAAATTAATCATCCCATCCTCTTTACAACCATACTAAAATAACAACTACCAACCTAAGAAAACCATGCATTATTTTTTCACAATCCTTATGTCATTTTCAAGAAAATGGTAAATAGGTCATAATAAAATATATGAAATCCCCGATATTTAATTTTTATGTGTATGTGTGTGTATGATAAGGGTTACTTATGACACAATCAACTTAAGGTAATAATTATATTTTGGTTTAGGGTTTAAGGTTTTGAAATTAAAATAAAAAATATATAGGAAATGTCAATATGGATGTGGTTAAGACATTTTGACAGATCTTATTATATAGTTTTTAATTTTAAAACTATGAAAATATTTTGAATATTCTTTGGCATAGTTAGTTTATTATTTATACTCTTTGACAACTATGAAAATCAATGATGACATAATTGAAAAAATATTCAAATTTTTTTCATAGTTTTAAAATTATAAACTATATAATAAGGTCTGCCAAAATGTCTTAACCACATCCATATTGACCTTTCAAATATTTTTTTTATTTCAGTTAACAAACTATGCCAATTAGAATATAATTATTATCTTAAATATTTAAAAATAAAATACAATATAATCATGAGACTCTAGGACTCTTTTTGTGCGGTACATACAATAAGATCGTGTGTAGTACTTAGTATAAATTAAGTATAGACCACAACTCACACTTCAAATATTTTATCAAACCTTATTATATAGTTTGTATAGGTCTAATTCACTAGAAAATTATATGAGACATGTATAAATTAGTCTAGAATCATCATGTATATATGTATATAATAAGGACCACTTAGGACACAATAAGCTTAAGGTAATAATTATATTTTAATATGAAATAGTTTTGAATATTCTTTAGCACTACACGCTCTTCTTTTTTATGATTTTAATAACTAAAACACTTAATAATAAATAATTTTCAAACTTAATATTTATTTTCTTTATAGCATTGAATGTGGTGCAAGCATAATTAAAGCTATGGGGATTGAGGTTTAGATCTTACCCCATTTTTAGTGAATTGTATTGGCATATTGAGAACACAATAAACTTAAGGTAATAATTATATTCTTTCAGTTATGCCATCTTCATTTTCTATAAAAGTATCTTGCATATCATTATTTCTCATAAAAAATCAATTATTTGTTTGTTTAAAAGAAGTATATGGTAAAGACCAACCAAATAATATATTAAACTGAGTATAACAAAAATTGTGATAAAAAATAGGATAGAGTATAAATAATAAACCGACTATGGGGCCATAAGGTAAGACCATATCTATGTATGTATGTATATGTACCCTAATTTTTTATCATAATTTTTTATTTAGTTTGATATATTATTTGGTTATCTTTAGTTTTACCACCCTAAACTCTAAACAAATAAGAAATTGATTTTTTTTTAGAAATAATGTCATGCAAGATACTATTTTTAAACAATGGACACAAAACAAAATAAATTATATTATGTGGTTGGTCTTTACCACATACGTCTTTTAAATAAACAAAAAACTCATTTCCTCTAAGAAATAATGACATGCAAGATATTTTTTTAAAGTAAATGAATTATATTATGTGGTTGGTCTTTATCACTACTTTTTAAACAAACAAGAAACTCATTTTCTCTGAGAAATAATGACATGCAACATACCTCTTTTAAACAAAATGAATAAATACAATAGAGCCTCATGATCATTTCAACTATATTTCTGATTAACACGAAAATACCCATTTCATAGATTTTGAGTTTAAAGATTTTTTTTTTAGAAATACATAAAATTTCTAAGAAAACTAACATGCACAATGTTTTTAGCAAATATATTTAAACAAATATTTTTTAGGGAACCTATTATTATATTTATTCGTTTCAAGACAGATGATTGTGCATGCAAACAATTGCTCTTAGTCTTTAAAATTAAAAAAAACATGAGTATGTACCTTTCAATCACAAGGAAACCGGCTTAGAATTTCTCTGTGCCTTCATTTCTAACTTTGACTATCAGAGCTTCGCTTCTGACTACAAGAGCTTCACCTCTGACAACTAGAGCTTCATTTATGCTAAGAGCTTGCATAAATGACAAGAAAAAATGAGAAACCGTCACACATATATTTGAGCAACTTTCATTAATCGTGCTAGTGACATGTTAGACCAACATTAAATTTTGCCTTAGGGCCCCTCAATATGTTGGTGCCAATTCACTAAAAATGGGGCAAAATCTAAACCTTGATCCACGTAACTTTAATTCCACCTGCACCACATTCAATGCTAAAAATAAAATAAACATTAGGTTTGAAAATTATTTATTATTAAGTTTTTTAGTTGTTAAAATCCATATAGAAGAGCATGTGGTATACCTAATGATTCCATATTAACCTATACATGTCTCGTATAGTTTTTTGGCGAATCATATCTATACATGTAAAATAATTTTGAAAAATCTATATTTCGAAATAAGATCAAATTTAATCTATAAAATGAATTTGTATCCCAAACTATAAAATTGTATAAAATTTTAACAATTTACCTTATATATATTTTTACAAAATTAACTGTTTTCAAAATTGAAAAACACTACATATAATTATTTAAGTATAAATAATCAATTAAATTTTCCCATTTAAAAATTTGATGCTACCAACTCTAATATCTCTGAAGTACTCTCCTTATAATATGAAATTAAAAATCATAATGAGAGAGACTTTAAAAATTAGAAAGGAAAAAACTAGGCAAAATGAAAAATGACAAAAGGAACTAGAACAATCCCACCCAACAGAAAAATATTATAATAAAATCTCAAAATAAAGTCTCACTTAAAATGTATATAGAAAGTTTTCTTATGTGGAATAAAAACATATTTAACTAAATGAAGGATATTTGACTAACATGGCAACACCTCTACAAGATGACAAATCAAAAGCAAAAGCAAAAGAAAAAGAAAAGCCTTTCTTTAGAAGACAAATAAATACTATTATCCATCGACTTACGTTCCCATCTTATTTATATTCTTCACACGTGGAACATGGGTTCCCGCAAAATTTGTCCATACTCGTGGAAAAACATGGTGAACACATCATAACTCAGCTACCCTTAGGTGCTACGAGCTATTTAAAACATAGGAAATATTTCATGCCCTCTTTTAGTCTCAATTAAACCATTACAACATTCGTTCATGTCATTAAACCATTTTTCTTATACCACCAAATATAGAAATCATTAGATCATGATTGTGATTCTTTCTTTGGTTTAAGGAATAAGGTGGAGGTAGACGTTCTCAATCCATCAATACTTTATTTACATTTTTGGGTATTCAATGTGGTTTGGAAGCTCATTATAGTTATCCATAAATAGGAATTGAATTGAAGGTATAAGCAATATTTTTCCTATAATAAATGATAAGTAATGAATCTCAATTTATATATATATATATATATATATATATATATATATATATATATATATTAATTTTTTAAGATAGTAATATAACTTTTAACCATTAAAAATTTCAAAAAAAAAAAAAAAAAGTCAAAAATACATTTCATTTTAGGACTTATCAAAAACTGATTAATATTAATCATATCAAAATTTATGTGTAATTATTTATAATAAGAAAACAAGAAGATTGATAATATAACTAGAGAGTAGAATAAATAACTCAACTATTACTCCCTACCAAATCTACACTTAGTTATATCAAATAAGTGAAGAAACACTCCATGCCAAATGAAGAGACATTAATCCCTTTTCCTACCAATTTGAAAAAATTGCACTTCTTCTACTTTAAATCAATGCAAATCTTTATTAAAGGTGGTAACATTTATTATTCCATCAACATTTCACATAATCAACCCCTGATATGATGTATAAAGGTTGTAACAACAAAACACATAATAAATTGATAGGGCCCTCCTTTCCTAGATTTCATGGCCATCAATATTTTGAGGCTATATCCTTTAATTCATCAGTTAGAAGTTGAAACAGTAATAAAATAAAAAAATTATTACTTGGTGAAATCAACGGCTATCGTCATTTCATTGTTTACACACTACATCACTGAAAATCTAAAATAAATGATAGGTGGTCAAGATAATATTGATTTAAGATCAATGACTATTGATGTTTCATAGATATATTGCATATATTTGATTTGAAATATAGAAATTTTGAATCATCTATATTTCATACTTTTTCAAAACTTAATCTTTCGTGTGCTTTTTAACCCAAGCATATTCTCACAATGATGCAAGAGCATCCCTAGTGAAGAGAAATCTTGCATCACCTAAAAAAACTTAGTATAATATTAAAAATAAAGTTCCAACTTGGGTGCATGGTATGTAAGCACATAATTATTTATCAATAACAAAGCCTATGCACAAAAAGAGAAGGAATCCATTGCAAAAAAATTAGATAGAGTTGGTTGAAGTAGGTTTTCTGTCAAAGTTTTGATTTATGTAATCACACATGGAAGCATTATTTTTCACAAAGTTGTGTAAAGAGATATATGGTGCATAGTCGCATGGATCTTATCAAGCACAAGACCTTATGCACATAATAAAGGGAGGTGAGCACATTGCATGGGCATAACTTTACACAAAAGGAATTTTCTATCATAGTAACATAGAGAATGAAGTTGTGAATATGATTGGGGTTTTGCACATGTAGGAATTTCCACGCAAAGGTTGAGGTAGAAAAGGGGTTATACTAAATAAACTTGGTGCGCAAGAATTCATTAGTGAAATTCCAAGCACACTTACTCCAAGTATCTTGGAATAGATCTTTGAATCTAGATTATTAGAGATGGGTTCAAAGGACACATGTTGCTCATCTGGATTTGTGTGGGTAACAAATAACCCTTGGGGATATGTAGCAGCTTGAGATATTTTACAAGAATCTCTCTTGGCATGTAACACTTGGCGGAGACTATATAAAGGCATGTTTGGAAAACATTAAAGGAGGCTTAGAATATTCTGAGTGAGAGTTTAGCTTGGGAGGATAGATATCCCATAGGTAGATGATTATTGTAGCATTGAGTGTAGACAAAAATTTGAAGGACTCTATATTGTATTAGAATAAGCTTGTATTTTATAGCTTGAGATCCAAGTATAACCTATAACTCATTCATTATAATGAACCTATGTAACTCATTATTTCATTTATACTTGATTTAAAACCTTTGTGCTTTTAATTTTGAGTTTGTGAGAGAGTGTGCTTTTCTAGTTTTTGAGTTAGGGCTTTCATTCGTTGTAAATTGTATGCACCTAAAAATTACATAGTTCATTATTTGCACAAAAATATAATGATGATATAATGATATGTGAATATGCTTAGGCCTATTTCTCTCTAAAATTCGTGTTCCCTATTCTCTTCTTAGCCTCTATTTTGACCTTTAAATTTCCCTTTTTAGTCATTTCTAGCCTTAGTCTTTGAGTTTCTTCATTGGCAACGAAACTGTCGTTCTTCATGTTAAAACTTTGGTCTATGTGACAAGACTATCTCTTCTTAGCATGAAACATCATGATAGTGTCATTACATATGTGATGGTTGCATCATTTAGAAGGGAAATTTCATCATCATATGAGGTAGTTTTATAACCTTATGTAATAGTTCTATCTTTACCACCTACGAATGATGACAGTTTCATCACAACTTACCTGTCTTATGATTTTAGCATCTGAAACTTGAGTTATCACATGTTTTACATGCTTCTCTTTTTATTTATTTCTTAATTTTATTTGTGTTCACCTTCATAATGGCCTATCTCACTTCTGCTCTTGTTTCTATCAATTCTTGCCCCTCCAAATTTTAACTCTCAGTCAGGCTCGATTAAACTCACCCTTGAAACCTCCTTGCTTCTCCTAAAACTATCTCAGTTTTAGATGAATTTAAGATCTGAATTTTGTATTGAATATTGGATTTTTCAAGATTACACATAGCCATAACATGCTTGCCTTTGCTTTGGAGTTTCATTTTTGGTCATTTTTGTGCTAGATTATATAGTTTTGGAGAATGAAAGCCACTAGATAAATAACCTATTCTTTGTTATCAATGGAGTGACTAGCCACATTTAGTTGCTTCTTTATTTAGGATTATGTTTCCCTTATATTATTCTTGATTCCATTATTTTTTTACTATCCTTTATCAAATAATTTTAGCGATCATATTGAGCATAGGAGTTAGCTTACTAAGGATAATTTATAACAACAATCTTTTTGCTTCCATATGGTCTCACCTTGATCAAGTTGGGGGTTTTCAACCTTAGTTTGGATTATTGTTTATCATATTAGAGTAGTTTACATTTCCTTTATTATTTTTATTAGATTCATTGTTAAAAATAAAAAAATGAAAAGAAAATAAACCTCTCTCTGTTTGCTTTCTTGCATCAAAAACACAATGTAGATCTCTTATTTTATAAATTGCATTTTAGTTGCTTTGAAAAATGTAATTTTAGTACATCTTGTAGGGTAAATAAAATAAAACAAAAAAATAGGTAAAACCATCATACAATAGTTTATTTTCAATTTTAGAAAACCTTTCATTCACAAACAAATTTTAATTCCACAAAAACATAGACATATTAGACAATCAAAACCTAACATATTAGATCTAGAATTTATTCATTTTATTAGTGAAAGAATGATGTTCTAGGACATTAAATTTAAAAAATTATAACATTAGGTTTGTATATTTTCATCCATCGATCATTTCAATTCATAGATAAGCATTTAATAGTATCAAAAATAAGTTTCAGCTTGCATAGAAAGGTTAATTTTTAATTTATAGTGAGTATACTTGCTAGGGTTTAGATTTTATTTTCATGTTTGCATATTATAAAGTATCATTTAAAGTATAATTTCATATCATTTTCATACATAAACAAAACATACTTTCAATTCATTTAGATTGCATTGAACCAATCATTGAACAAGCTAGGCAAAACATAGAAAAATCAGTAACTACACCTTTCGTCCAAACTTTTATTATTAGCATTACATGCAATCATAAGAATAATTGAAAATTAAAAAAAAATCTATTATTTATTTTCAGTTATTCCTTTCTTTGTTACTTTCAACACTTCAATTTTAAAAAGTAGTTTAGTTTATTTCCCTTTTCTCAAAACATTACAAAAACACCAAAAACAATAAGAAAGCCTTATCTAGATGAGCATAAAAAATTAAGCCTTGCTTCAAAATAAACAACAAGTATCATATTCCAAATAAATTTTTAAACAAGCTCTTACACTTATATACCAATATACCTTACCTCTTGGATGACAATCCTTCATAGAGTAAGTATTTTCCCTAGGGTTAGATCCCTAATTACTGATAATAACTTCAGTTTGATATTAACACCAAGGTGAATTAGAAGTATTCCATTTCAACCCCATCATACATCTCATTGTTAACTCCCTTTATGCTTTTGATAAGAAAGAGTGGATCCCAAATTCTCCTATAGTCATTTTATCCCAAAACTGAAGTCACCAATACAAATTTATCTAAGCTAGTCATCTACCTCCCATTTTTATTTTATGCTTAGGACTAACATCATTGTATTTCATTCACTTCATGTATGACATTGACAGGGCATAGCCAACCTAACAGATTTGACCACATTCCTAGAGTTATCCAACATCGATCAAGAGCTTCACCTCCTTGTCATCACTGATATAAAGGGACCTTGGAGTTTCATCTCTATCCAATTAGATGCCATTAATAAGCATCATGATGTGGTAGAGCTCTTTTAGTTTTATCACAGGCATTCCATACTTGTTACCATCTAAAACCCCATTCCTCCAAACAATCAAATAAATCCATAGATTAATCCATCATCCATTCATTATGTCAGTTGTCTCAGCCTGACCTCAAGAAGTCGAATGAACATGTTAGTGTGTTTATTTCTTCACATACACGAAATGGTTAAATCGACATGAAGGGGCTTATCATTTTACATTTCCCCTTTTCTTCTCTTTATATTTCTTCTCCATCTTTCTCCCTCCTTCCATTTATTTTATGGGTATTAGTATACCCCCTAAATATGTTTGGATAAGATATAGGAGGACTTCTTAGCCTAGAAGGCTATATGATAGTTTAACAAGTCTATAGGGAAGCTTATTTGGTCATTTTGAATAATAAATCTTCTAATAAAAACATAGAATATGAGATTCATGACTATCCCAACCCTAACTTAAAAATTAGGAGTGGGATACCAATCCATGAAGTGTGAGACATATCAAAAACCACCATTGATAATATTGATTCTAATAACATGAATTTTACTAGTGGGAGTGGAGCCACTCGTCACATGGAAAATATGCCCTCAATTGGTTTTCAAATTCAAGATGTGGAAAGCTCTGCTATATATGATCAATATGTTGGAAGAAATTTTTATCTAGAGGATGAAGTAAACATAATATAAACAAATACACACCATTATAAAAATAAGTATAATACATCCAACCCACCAAAATAACATTAAAAAATTCCTCTTGAAGTTTCTTTAAAAAATTAATCCCTTCACAACTACCAACCTCTTCTTACCACATCTCCCATATAGGAGGTTCCTGGACATAATACTGCACATTCACAATTTGGAGAACAACAAGATCTCTTTAGATAAAGGAGTGAGCTCCCTCCTAACCAAGTTCATTCTTCCTCCATAACCATCATGGAAATGGATTATTAATTATTGCAACAAAAACAATCCTACACACTTCTTCCTAACTATGTTTTTAATAAACACCTAGGGGATATTCTTACTCATGTAGTCCCCAACACAAATTTTTCCAACATACCTCCACCCTATCAACCTCAAAACTAAGTTCCAATTGGAGTATGCTCAAGTACACTTATCCAAAAATCACAGTGGCCAACTATCTACCTCCCTAAATTCCTCTAAGTTACATTCCACCCACGTATACTCCACCTTCACAAACCAAAAATCCAAAACCTTACATTCATTTGATTTATGTGCCACTAATGTACACTCCTCTTATACAACCACATAATCCTTCTTCATCTAAAATTATTCCTCCTTAATATCACATGTTCTCCAAGTCTACCAAGTTAGACAATTATTTTTTGACCTAGTATACACTACCCTATCGAGCACCCTCTTTTCCTCCTAGCGGTCATGTAAACAACCCTTATCCAAACCCACACCTTCAATCTCATTCTATTATGGCTTTGATGGAATTCAATGCTATGGGGAAATACATTGAATATCTAAAGGAACCCCTCAATCATAGTATACTAGGAGTTAATATACCTTGTCCCCTACATGACCTTCATAAATTTAAATGGGAATGAGATCCCAATGTGCATGTCAAGGCATATGTTATTGTCATTAGATAACTCTTACCTTAGGATGGGCTTGTTTTAAATATATTTACCAAAACACTATAAGGAATTGACCTTGATTGGTACTACCACCTCAAGAGGCCTCTATCCATTCCTTTAGACAATTTGTGGAAGAATTCATTAAATCCTTTTATATGAATAAGTTTTTAAAAATTGGCATTTGAGTAATCCTCCACATTAAACAAGAAAATGATGAATATGTTACCCATTTCATCACAAGATGGTGAAAAGTTCCATATTTTTATGCCAGTACACAAAATATGGATAAAAAATAACTATGTGATCTCTATATTCATTCCCTTAATAAGGAAATAAGGGAATATGTCCAAAAGTTCCCTTATCGATCCTAATTTGAAGCACTTAATAGTTATTTATAAATTGACCAAGCAGCCATTGATAGTGGTCTTCAAACCTATAGATCCAATGGGAGAATTATTTCCCTAACCAAAATGATGGGGGATTTCAAAACACAAACCAAAATAATGATAACAATAAATAAGGCCCAAAGTTTCTCAATATAAACTAGAATGCCACCACTGATGGCATGATTGACCAAAATAAGAAGGAAAAACCTGTCAGCAAAAACCAACCACAACCCATGAATAAAAAAACAACACACAAAAAAACTTGGGTATGAAAAACCATAATACTCCACTTAAATTTCATGTGGTTGATTTAAATCACCTTCCATAATGTAACATGTAATTACAAAACCAAAACCAAAACTAACTTTAGAATGTTGATCATTTTACATAGTTCCAAAACCAACCCTTTTACTAAAGGAATAACCAATAGGGGTTTGGTTAATAGGGAAAAAAAACATATGCATAGGGAGTATGACCCCAATGTATATTTACTCTTTCACTGAGTGGTTGGACATGACACTCATGCCTATCAAGAGTATAACAAGTTCATTCAAAGACTCCATGAAGAATAGAGGTAAACATTTGTTGAAATACTCCTAGGGAATGCAAATTCAAGCCCTCAAGCTCAATTCAACGGTCTTGTAACCATTTAAATCCAAAACCTCCAAATCTATCAAAACCCTTTCACAAACCATTAGGCATGATTTACCCAAAACTAACCATAGGGTAACCCAAAAAACCAACCAATTCAACACAACCAACCTTGATATAGCTCCCTAGTTGGGGCTTCAAGGGAAGGCTAAAATGATATGGGTAGTGTATTTATAAATTGAATAAAAAGTGAATATCATCACTCATACACAAGAATATTATCCCATAACTCCTCACCCTTCCAACATCTTGGATGATGATGTCATCCCAAAACATGTGGGAAAATATGACTTAGTTAAAAAACTTAAGAATACATTCTCCCACATTTTGTTTCTTAACTTGATAAAGAATTATCCTACCCACTATTTAGCATTTCTTTATGCCCTAGGGTTGGGGCACTTATCCAGTGTGACTCCTCTACCTCAAGCTTAGATAAACCATATTAATCTTGACATTCTTCCTCAGGCTAGCTTTTGAGGGATGCTAGCTATTTATTTGACCTCAAGAGTCTCCATATCAACTTTGAGATGGATAGGAAGGGGATCTAGCCTTATTTTTATAAGTTTGGATTTATAACTATGTAAAATGAGTAATGGTTGATGATGGAGTAGCTATGAACATAATCCCTTTTTCCTTCTTAAAAAAGATTAGTTATGGGGAAACCAATTGCTCTACTACCTGCAACACCCTTTGAGGCTATGATAGATTCAATTCTATTTCAATTAGAACCATCGTGATTTCATTTATCCTAGGTCCCAAGATCATGTATACATAATTATATGTAATTTATAAAGACACCAATTACAACATGATCTTGGGTAGACCTTGGATTCATAGGATGAAGGCGATCCCATCTACCCTTTTCCAATAAATAAGGATCCTTCATCTTGGAAAGGTTTGTGTTGCCTAAAGGGACCCCAAACCCTTTGATGTTATTCAAACAACCTTTCATATATAACCAAAGTTACAGATAGATTATCACTTACCCAAAAATGGTGTAACAAAACCTAGACATTTGGTTGAGGTCAAAGATACCCCAAAGCCCAAAGTGGTTGTTTACGAAATAAAAGGCAGTGGTTCCTAATGATATTTTGAAAGATAAACCTGAAGAAAAGGAGGTTGTAACCATAAAAATTAAGTGGTAATGATATTGATATGATACCAATCATATGAATCATGTCTATGACTAAAATCTCAATATCCTTGAAAAGGATACACCACTTGTACTTCCTTGTAACCCATGAGGGGTAAGAATTTACAATCTCTTCAAATATCAAGATCAAGAAACCCAAGATGGGTTAGATAACATACTGGATATCATCATGGTTTAGATTTTATAAGATGAAGAAATTTTCCCTAACCACATTAATGATTCTCCTTCTACACATGATTAATGGGCCCTTCATTATGATGAGGCCAAATGCCATCTTGGTGCAAAGGCAAGAGTTATTCTAATTTCCCCATAAGGATTAATCATGCCTTTTGGTTTTAAATTATACTTTAAATGTATAATTAATTGGGTTGAATATGAATCCTTGTTGCTTGGAATACTCATCGCCAAATGGCTAGGAGTCCAAACCTAAATATCTAAGGTGACTCACAGTTTATAACCAACCAAGTCTTAGATATTTATAAGACTAAAGATAAACATATTTATCTCTATAAAATTATTATGTGTGAAGTTGCCAATAATTTTGACTTTTTTTCCATAAAATCCATTACCAGAGAAATCAAGCAATTAACTAAATCTATGGATACTTTTCCTCATGTTTTGATCCTCATTTGATGATACTTGAATTAGATTTCATAGTATCCATTAAGACATAACTTCTCATGCAAAATGTGTCTCATGATCAATCCTCGCTTACATTGGGAAGGACATAGCTCATTGGTCCTTGACCTAGTTGAGAATGACAAGGCCATTATAGAGTTATTGTGTCTTTATGATGACCTCCATCTTTGCATCATAAGAGATGTTTTATTCTCACTTTTTATTCTAAGCCTACCCTCATATGTAATTATTATGATTCCTATTGCAAGGTTTAAGACTATTTATCTTCAAACAAATAACTTGATGTCTTTAATGTAGAAGGTGAAGATTCTAATCTTACCCTTGCTCTAACTAAATTTGAATAGGGGAATGATTCATTCATTGAGTATACCATTGATATTAACATAGGGACTAAATATATCCATATAATCCTCAAACCCATATCTTCACTCTCACTAAAGCAAGTGGAAGATCACAAACAATTACTTACTAAATTCTTCAAAGCTTTTGCCTTTTCTTATATGGATATGGTAGGTATCTAGCCTAAAATATCCATTCATAATATAGTCACGATGCCTAACATGAAATATATGAAATAAAGGCTCAAGCCAATCAAGCCCAAAGTTGCATTAATGGTGAATGAATAGGTTATTAATATTCTCAAAGTAGGGTTCATAAAACCTGTGGATTGTTCTAAATGGTTGTCCAACATCATTCTGGTTCTCAATAATAATAACAAAATTAGGATATGCATCAATTTTCATGATATTAACAAACATGTATTAAAGATGATTTTCCTCTCCCTTTAATTGATGTCATTATCAACACTATGATAGGTTATGAGTTTTTATCACTGATGGATGGCTTATTTGGATATAACCAGATTTGAAATTGAGATGATTATCAAAGAAAGATTCCATTCAATACACCATGGGGGACCTTATATTATATATTCATGCCATTAAACCTTAAAAATGTTGTAAAAACATACTAGAGAGCCATGACCCATATTTTCCATGATCTTATTTATAAAATAGCAGAGGTTTATGTAGATGATCTTCTATAAAAATAAAGGCAATGATTGACCATTTATAGGTACTAGGCACCATTCTCACACGTTTGATTGAATATTATATTACCCTAAATCCATAAAAATTTGGTTTGGAGTCACAAGTGACAAAATCCTTGGTTATATTATCTCTCAACATAGAATTGATATTGACCCAACCAAAATTTTTGTAATCTTATACATACTCCCCATTATTGATGAGTTGGGAATTAGGTCATTCCTATGGAAGTTTGGGTCCATTCGATGATTCATACCTCACCTTACTTATGTTATTCATCCCATCAACCACTTTCTTAAATGCAAGTGGTTTGACTTGGACAAGTGACTATCAGGATGCATTTGAAGCAGTAAAATTGTTTCTTATGTCTTCTCTAAAACTCATGGCACTCAATAATGAAAAGACTCTCATATTTTACATAATATAAACTAAGGTATCTATCACCTAATTTTGGCCCAAGAGGATGATGATGGAAAGGAGTGTGCTATATATTTCAATAGCTACATTCTTATCAACTATGAGACACATTATACTCAAGTAGAGAGAGTGTGTGTGTGTTTGGCCATCATGTTCATAACCAATTGGTTGAGACATTAAATGATTAACCAAGAAATGAGGGTTATAGTAATATCTTAGGCTTTATGAACATTCCTAATCCAACCATCTATTTCATGGAAGGATAGGCATTTTATCATGATTTTGAGTGAATTCAAACTCACATACATCAACCAAAAGTCCATTAAGGGAAAAATCATTGTTGATTGGTTAGTATATTCACCATAAAAGTTAGATACCTAATTGATATTAATTTTCTTGATGAAATTATTATATATATATAGAAACTTGTAATTGTTTCTCTTTAGTATTTAGATATCATTAATTCTTTAAATGATAATACCTATATTGAGGTTTTCAATTCATAGTAGAGGTGGCACCTTCAAATAATTATATCAAAATAAATTATTATAAATGAGGTTCTCTATTTCAAAGCCTTTGAAACCATGTTATTAAGGTGTTTTTAACCAATAATAGACAAAAAAGGTCCTCTTTCATTGACATAGTGGTGTTAGTGGTGGACGTTTCAGTGGCCATACAACTATCTACAATATCCACATGATGGGATAATTTTGGATCATTGTTGAACATAATGTCATTGATTACATAATAAAATGTAGAAATGTCAACATTTCTCCCATGAAATTAACATTTTGATTATGGCATTTCATCCCATTATTACTCCATAGCCATTTTCCTCTTGGGGTCTATATTTGATTGGAAACATTTATACCATTTCCTCAAATGGTCACCATTTCATCATCATTGCAACTAAGTATTTCACTAAATGGGTGAAATTAATGCCTTTTACTACTATCACTAGATTGGTCATAACTAAGTTTATTTTGAAACAAATTATTTCTCAGTTTGGAGTCTTATAGGTCATAGTCATAGATAATGGATTTCCTTTCAAGAACCTCGAGGTACATGAAGTGAGTAATAAATTCACTATATCTCATCACATAACCTATTTTAACTATCCATATGCCAAATATCAAGGTGAATCCATGAATAAAACCCTAAATTCAATCCTTGTAAAAAGTATCAAAGATAAAAAAAGAGATGGGCATCTTCAGCTCTACCCTACACTATGGGCTTAGAGAAAAAGTATTTGTATGCCCATGGGGGAACCACCTATTCCCTAGTCTTTAAATCTAAAGTAATTATACCACTTAAGTTATAAATACATATTCTACGTGTTTGTCTTCAAGGTATTCTTGATGATGAAGAGTATAGAAACACATTATTAGAGAAGTTAAAAACCTTAGATGAACATCGACTCATGGTTACACATAATCATGTTGATTACACATATCGTATATGCTAAAATTATAACAAAAACATCCATAACTATCTGATACAAGTACGAGACATTTTATTATTGCTTTACAATCGAATATATAAAAATAAAGGATAAGGTCAAAATTTTATACCCAACTAGTTAGGTCCTTATTTAGTGACTATTTTTAAAAAAAAATGGAGCCTATCAGTTATGCACTTTAGAGGGCAATGAGTTTTGTGAGTTTGTGAAATATTTTCAAATTAAATGTGTTTAGATTTATTCATATAACTTTCATGATGCCCTCTTTGCATTACATTTTCCATTATCTACATGTTGTATTTACATATCAAATTTCATGCTTGGTGATTATTTAGTTGTCAGTTTGCATAACAAAAGATTTAAGAATGTAGATTATCATCTCATTTAATTTTTAATATTACCATATTATATTTAGAAAACATTGTCAAAATCAGCATTATATTGTCTCTTGTCTTAGTTCTTACAAGCAAAGTATGCCTCTTTCTTCACACCTTCTTACAAAATCTTAGGAAATGCTAGCCTATAGCCTAGTCTAGAGGCTTATGGCATAGTCTCCCCTTTATGGTTCCATATAAGCATAAAACATTAGTGTGCTAAAAAATAGGTAAAATTACTCACCTATCTTGGTTTTTGGTGACAATCCATTGCATCTTACTAGTTTCATGGGGCTAATATTTTGGGGTAAGGTCCTTAAAAAAATATGTGATAAATATAAATAAAGACATTCTTATGAAAATAAAATTAAAATATTTCATCTCTCACCCTTCACTAACCTTCAGTGTTTATCCCTCACATCTTATGATTTTCATGGGTTAGCATTAGGGAGAGATGTACTTACTCACCTAAATCTACTCTTTGGTGATGATTCCATATGCCTTCTTAGTGACATGAGAAAAAGTGTAGGGGGTCACAAAAAAAATTAAAAACCAAATTCAAAATAAATATCAAATTAGAAAGTGTCTAATAAGATTTATTCAAAAGTCTTGTTTACATGTTTATGTTTAAAAGGATAACTTTATCCCATTTATTGATTTCTGTTAGGGCTAGTTACCTCTAGATGAAGTTGATGAAGTTAGTATTTTTTAAGTCTAGCAATAAGTTCATTTTCCAAATTTGATAATAAGGAGTAGGTCATCTTCCTCTTTTCATGTGAAATTTTGATTTATATTTTTCATTTTACCATCTCATGCATATCGCGCTTCTCTTTTCATTTCTTGATGTAAATTAAAAGTTGTATGTTGTATAAATAAAATAAATCAGTCATGACTTACAAAAAATGGTTAACAGATTTTAGTTTTATGTATATCCATCATCTTAAATTTTATAAATAAATTTTGTTTCTCATTTTCACATATAAGCATTTTTCCATAGTATTACTAAAAACAGAAGAGATACATCATATATCATCACATGCCTAGTCATCTAAAGTGCATAAACTGAAATAACATACATAAAAATTAAACACATAACACTTAAATGAAAAATTCACTAAATTATAACATAATATATCCATATATATCATAAAAATGTTGATTTTATATAATTGAGTCTCTAATACAATCCACCTCTGTAGAGGGCAATGTGTGTCAAAAATATCAAAAATAAAAAAATAAAAATTTTGTATATACATGTATAATAGGTGACTCTAAGATCATGTCATCCTCTTCTAGGAATGTCCTGATGCTAAAGAATGTTTTAGACTATGGATTTTAGGCTACCTCTTACTACTCCATCCATAAGAGGTTGTCTCTCCTCCAAACCATCAGCTCGAGGAAGCTCGACCCTTATCCAAGATAGAGGATCAGTAACCTATAGTTGAATCTCTATGATAGTGGATCTCACCTCCAAATTTTTTTCTCTACCTTTAGACTATATAATGTCATAGATGCATGGTAATATAAATTAAAAACATTTATTTACCTACCTATCTTGATAGTTAGTCTTGGATCGACCAATAATTGGTCAAGAGTTATGTCAGTCCCCATGTGAAATAATTTTATCGAGGTGTTCCTGATCATATTCATCCAACCCATGGATGTGTATGCAACCATAAATAAAAAAATAAACATTAGATCTAGTCATATGCAAAAAAAATTAGTAAATAAAATAATTAATCATGCCAAAAATAAATACATAAAGAGTTATAATGAAAAAATGAACTAATTTACTTGGTTCAACCTCATTCCGCTCATGATCTGATTCATCCTCATAATCTTCCTCCTTCTCATATCCCTCTTCATCTAGATCAAAAAACTTGGATCCTTTCCATAAATTGCCTATTTTTATTGTAAATAATCCTTCTATAGTGGTGGTGGTGGTTGTGCAATCTATTATTGTTGGCCTATTACTAGAAGTACCACTGGGATAGTCAAGGCATTTGACCTCCCCCTATTTTAGTAGGATAATAATATGGTCCTCCCTATTCCCCTCTCATTCTATTCAACCTTATAATAATAACTCTTGTTTTCAATGGATGCTAAGCTAGTCTCCAAAGTATCCCAACCCTATCCTTTTTGATGTCTCTATACACTACTAGAGGTACAAGGAGGTTGCCTGTAAAAGGAAACCCAAACTATTGTATCACCCTCTAGATGGGGTACAGCTTAAATTGAATCAATATGTATCTCAACTAATACACTCCAATAGTTGTCATGAGGTAAATCCCTCATTGATCTACTAACCAACCATCCCCTGATATGGTAAGGCCACTAGATTGACCATTGTCAAGGTACCAACTACCCATGATAGTGCTCTAAATGGCACCATATCCAATGTGAGGCTTTGATAACCTTAGTATCCCAAACTATTGCTTAACCCTATTTTTATTTGGATAGATAAGGATTAAGGGGGGTTAAAATAGCCTAATCAAATAGATGAATAAAACTATTCTAAAGTAGGCCAATTAAATTGATTAAGATAACACAATATACTAAATATGGAAAATTACCAAATATATAAAGTACAATACCAACTTCTATTATGATAATTGTAACACAAAGAAGAGATATTACTTGATTGTTTATGGATGTACATGTAGATATAATATTTACAAGTGTAGAAATAAGTAGACTTATACCTAGGATCTTATCATTAGATTCTAGAAATATTATTTCTAGTGTTTAACCCTAAATTTTTAGATATGTGGGGTATTTAGGGTTAAGGGGATTATATTATATTTTTACACAAGTGTGGTTAACTAACCTAATGATCAAGCCAATTAATAGAAAACTCAGACAAACAATAATATGAATTTATACAATTGAGACTTCTAAAAATAGTAAAGTACAAGTATTGATACATATTGTAATGAATTGAAAAAAAATTATATTTATTTGGTTTATTGTGTGTATGCATGGATGATATGGAACAAAATATAAGTGTATTAGAAGGTGATATTGGAATAGTCTTCATATTCTATAAATATTTTATATGTGGCCTTAGATGCTTGCATCAAATTTGGACAGTTGCATTGATGTAGGTGTATAACCCTACCACATGTGTCTTTTATGAAATACTAACTAAATACAGATTTGACCAACTAGAACCTTATATGTTTTTTATCACCTTTATTTTGATGCCTTAGAATCATGTGCACAAGCTATCTTTATTTTTCAAATGATTAAACTTTAGATCTATACCCTTAGAGCCATTTTGGAAAAAATGAGTTAGTGGTATTATGGTGTCGAGCTAACCCAAGGGCCCCTATATCAATGGGAACTACCTACATAGCTAATAGTTCTAAAAGAGCTTCATATTTATATAGTTCTTCCCTATGCATTATTTTGTGTGATAAGTAAAGACATGTAAAGACCTAGCTTTTAATTTGGAAAATATGGTTCATGGGATACTCCCTGAATGTTTTAGACCAATAAAAATATTGATTCTATGACTAATATGAAAATAGGACCAAATAAGATAAGTTTGCTCCCATAAATGCTTGATCGAGTGATTTTTGGTACATTACCTTTTGAGTTGTATATGATTTTTATGTGTTTTTTAGGTGAGGAATGCATGAGGGTTAATATTATTTATGTACTAATCCCTTTTATAAATATCTCACATTAAATCACTTGGGCTGAAATTTAGGATATGTTTTTTTTATAAATTGGATTACTTTTGGGCACTGAATACTTTATAGGAAAAGTAGACACTTGCGTTAATGCAGGTGTTTGTCTAAGATGCAAGTGTCTAGGGAGATATAAAATAGGTACACGTCTAAAACTAGTAATGAAGGATAATAATCAAGTTTATAGATTTTTCACATTATAGAAGGCTTGGTAATCATAATAAAAATGTTCAAATTAAGAGATAAGCAATTAGGCACAAAGAGATAGTGAATGAAAGCCTTTTGATAGTAAGAAAATCTCTAAATAAAAGGTAAAACCATGATAGGTATTTGTCAAGTGTGCAATATTGAGGTACTTTATAAATCATATTTATGTATCTACATTCCCCCCCTTTAATATAGTAATGAAATTTCTTTTTTAAAGGAAATAAATGTATACTTGGGTCTGTATAACACACCTTGTATTTGAATGACCCAACTTTAGTGCTTTATTGGTGACTAAATTACAACCAATAACATGTTACATTATATAATCCGTGTAGGAAATCTAAAATTGAAAGAATTTGAAATGTTTGAAAGTAATAAGAGCAAGGTTAAGAGTACACCTGTGTGTTGATGCAACCATATTACCTTTTAAAAATTTAATTTAAAATGATGCCTCATTATGAAACATTAAATATGAGATTAGGAAAATTATAAACCTATAAGTGCATTCGTATATAGATATTAGAGGACACATTCACCCAAACTTAATATAAAGGTGAGTTTCAACATGGACATTAAGGTTGTTTCATCTCAATCTTCAACCCAAAGGTGTGCATGATTTGGTGAGTGTGAGAGATTTAGTCAAATCCCACTATGTTTGGTGAGGGTGGATGATTTAATCAAATCCAACATTTATGTCTAGTAAAGTTAGATGCTTTAATCAAATCTAACTTTTAAGTTTGGTAAGATTGAGTGATTTAATTAACTCAACCTTCCAAAGATGAACTAACTACTGTACTAAATTGGTTTGATAATGGTCCATAAAAGTCTATCCTGGGTATAATAAAGGTATATAATAATATTTTAAATCTAGAAAATGATTTGATTTTTCAATTTTAGGTTCCCTTTGCATGGTATATGTACCTCATACATGTCTCAACCTGAAATTTGGATATAATAATAGTACCAATGTATAGAATTTTGCCACACATATGTTATGAATCATATAACTATGAAATATGGTGAATTTGAAATCAACACAAGTGTGGAGGACATGTTTTTATGGCATGCCCCCATTGAATCTAGATAATCTGATAGTTGGTCTAAATGTGGAGAATGTGTTTCCATAACATGCACCCATTGTAATCTAAATATGATGAGTAATGAATAAGTGTGGAGGTCATGCCTTTTTGACATACCCCACTAAAATATGAAGCTAAGAAAATGTGGAAGTTGTGCCTCTATGAAATTCCCCAACTGATGTGTCTCCCGAATAATCTTGTAGTTACCTTACCTCAAAAGGATACTATAATTGTATAAATTGTGTATGGATAATTTAATATATATGAGTAACATGTCTAGGTAGATATAACATTAAGGCCTGTAGTATGTGATCACATCAAATCCTAAGAAGCATGATATATATAATGGCAACATATAGAGAGTAAAAGCACAATATTATCAAGTAATCAAGCACATGCAAAAGAGAACTCAAAAGTAAAGCAATGGGAAATGGTCTAAATAGACCTCATATAAGGGGCATATTCAAATGCCACACAATCAAAAGGACATGACTTAGTCAAATATCCACAAAGCATAGAGTGACATATTCAAATGTCCATATAATAAGTAATGACATATTCAAATGTCCAAATATGAAAGCAAAAGCAAGGCGACCACAATCAATGAAACATATTCAAATGATCAAACATGCAATACAATGCAAGACAATAACAAGGAACACACTCAAGGAAGTGCATAAATAAAATCAATGAAATATAAGCAATCAAACTGAACATAACATATTAGTTCCTAAACATATGTGTTTTCAAAACATTAAGTCAATAACATATCAATCACATTGTGAAAGGTATAAACATGTATGTAGGCATGTGTAAGTATATAAGCTCAAACATGGTAATGGAAAGTGATCATAGAATAATATAACATAGGTGTATCATGATCAAAGAAGTAGATACCCCCAACCTATATAGGACGTGAGTGGAGAGAAGACCCAACATTTGCATGTGCATATATCATGTATCTGGGTATGCTTGTATCACACTCAAATGAAGCATGAAACATATGTGTATATAAGAAAGGAATGATATGTTATCTACTAACATGCACCAAACAACACATGTATAAGAAATGGTACAACTAGGAACATGTTGAAAATTATTGGTATCTTTTGAATTTTTGAATGTTTTTGTATTTTTTAGAGTATTTGATTTTTTTTGAATTTTTGGTATATTTTTTATTTTCAACCGTAGGTTGGATCTTTTTCATTGTTTAAATCATGGTTAGATAGGTTAAAATGGTTCATGACATGTTCCTCCTCATGATTTAATGTGAAGTAGGACCATCATGTGGTATATAACCTAGTTTATTGATTTTGGTCAATTTTAGATTCTATATGGTATAACTAAAGAGTTCTCACTGTAAATGAATATTGATATTTGGGTCACATAATCCAAACCCTTGTTTGAATTACTTTAGGATCATAATAAATTGGTATTATTATGTTTCCAAAGTAGTCTTTCTAACCTCCTTTATTTTCTAAGTCTTTTAGATCAAATCCAAGTTGTTACAAACATCTTACATTGTACATGATTTTTGTTTGTGTAGGATCAACATGGTTATGCCAATAATAAGAACCACCCATGAATAATGTGATTTTTAGGTCTTGTTGACATGGATGATTTTTTTATTTGTTCAAATTTATGTGTTTATTTTGAATATGCATTGTATACCATTTGTACTTTTGGATATTTATTAGAATGATCTTGTAAGGGTTTGTTAAATATCTTCTGATTCTAGTGAATGCCAGGTTGTAAAATTAAATATTTTGGAGGATCATCAAATTTGATATTTTGGTAATTAATACTATCTTAGATTTTATGATTTAAGGTGTAAAATTGGTTGGTAGAATGCCCAGGGACCTATGATATTCATAATATATAGTATTATCATATCTATTTAGTAGAGGTCGACTCCTATCAACCTCGATGGGGGAGGGAGAGATATGAAATGACACCCAATATATTTTATAGTAAATAATCTGGATCCTTAGGTGAGCATTTAAAATGTATTTTAGGTATATTAGATGAGATAAATTGATTAGGTTTCTATGATATTATATTGGCTAGTGTTTTTGATTTCATTCTAACCTTTACATTGATTTTTAAATGAACATGTATGTGAATAGATGTAGGAAAGCTTCTTTCATTGGTATATAGATATGGTAAGTCCTTATTTTCAATTGAAATATTATGTTTGGTCCATTTGATAGAGATTAACATAGATGCCATAGATGGTGGCTCTACATTACTTGGAAAGGTCATCATATGTACATTTATCAATAGGATAACCTTATATGCGGGTGACTCATGTAATAGTCAAAAAGTGAAAATTTATCAATATAATCATTAGTTTGTTTTAATATTATATGTAATTAATATCTATTGTATGTGATCCTTTTGGGTTCCTTTATTGTGAAGAGTAATTTTCATTGATAAAGGCAAGTCTTGATCAATGATATCTTTTGAAGGCAAATATTAACAATCAAGGAAAGAAGATTGACATTATGGATTATATATTGTAGTATATGCAAAAGAATCCAATGTTATGTCATTTTATGCCTTGGTTTTCCACAATGATTTAGAGAATATATCCTTATGAATAATTGATTGTTTCACTAGGTCTAGAATTTAGATCTTGGTATGCATATTGCTTGATTGTTCAACATAATTATATTCCTCAGATTTGATAACAATTTTAGGCTTAGGTATTTTGTTTAATTTAGCCATGTATGAAATATAAAAAATAAGGGTTACTGTGACATATTGGAAAAGGAAGTAAATGATATATTCATCCATGATTAATTACTTTAAAATAAATGGAGATTTTTTTAAAGATATTTACAATTTAGTAATAAGAAATCATATAAAAAAAGGAAATCCTAGGTTGATCTAGGGTTTTGAGACCAAAGGTCAGGTTCACCAACTTGTTAACCCTAGATTTAGATATGTGGGGTATCTAGGGTTAAAGGGTTTATATTATATTTTACACCAAAGTGGTGAACTAACCTATTAAGTAGGCCAATTAATAGAAAACTTAGGCAAACAATATTATAAATTTATACAACTAAGATTGTTAAAAATTATAAAGTAAATCTATTGATAGATATTGTAATGAATTATAAATAAATGACACTTAGCGGGTCTATTATGTGCATGTAGGTATGATATGGAAAAAACTATAAGTGGACTAGAAGGTGATCCTAGAATAGTCATTAGGTTCTATGAATATTATTTTTGTGTCCTAATATGTTTGTATTAGATCTAAATAGTTTCATAAATGTAGTGTTTAACCCTACCACAATTTCCTATACAAAATATGGATTAGATATGGATGTGACCAACTAGAGCCTTCTAGGTTTTATATTGCCTTTATTCTAATTTATTCAGATCACACATGTAGTTTATCTTCATTTATGAAATGATCAAACCCTATCTATTCACACTGGAAGTGATTATGGAAAAAATAGGTTAGTGGGATCATGATGTTGAGCTATCCCAAGGACCCCTCTATCAATGGGCACTGCCTACAAAGCCAATATTTTGAATAGGGCCTCAAACTTATGTAGTTCTCTCCTAAATTTTGGCTTGTGTGTGCACAAGGATATAATGTGTGATAAGAAAAGACATACAGTGACCTAGATTGTAATTTTAAAAATATGGCTCCTGGGTTACTCCTTGAATGTTTTAAACTGTTATAAATACTAATCCGATGATTGATATGAAAATAGGGAAAAATATGGTAGTTTTGATCACTTGAGTGTTTCATGGTATAATTCCTAGTTATTTATATGTGATTTCTAGGTGTTTGCTAGGTAAGGAATGAATGAGGGTTTATATATATATATATATATATATATATATATATATATATATATATATATATATATATATATATATATATATATATATATATATATATATATATATATATGCACACAGATCCATTTTAGAAATATCTCAATTTAAAGAACTTAGGCCAAACTTTAGCATGCATTTATTTATGAAAATTGGATGACTTTTAGGTACTAGACACTATGTAATAAAAGTGCACACTTGCATCAATGTAGGTGTCTATTTGGTATGCAAGTATCTAAGGAGTTAGAAAACATGTATAGGTCCAAAACTAGAAGTGAATGATAATAATTAGGTTTAGAGAATTTTACATAGTATAGAAGGCTTGGTCATCATAATAATAATGGTCAAACTAAGAGATAATTAATTAGGTGCAAAGATATAGTGAACATGTACCTTTTGATAATGGGTAGGTATATAACTAAAAGGTACAACCCTCATAAATATTTTCCAAGTGTACAAGACTGAGACACTATATAAATTAGATTTTACTATCTACATTTGGATATTTGGACACTACCATTTACCTATGGATAATGACATTGATTCTTTTATCCATGGTTTGATGCTTATATCTGGTATGAATATTTTTTATTTAGAAATGAACCCTTGAAGTTATTAAGGTTTTATATCACCTTTCTATTGTTATGTCTAGATCATGTGCACATGCTTTGGATGACTATATATAACACAAAACCTATTTCTTCATCTAAAGTCATGTCACCTTACCAAAAATGGGTTAGTGGGCTCATGATTTCAAGTTGAACTCAAGGATCCCTTTATCAATGATCACTACTTACATGGACAATACTCCAAGGAGGGCCTCAAACATATGGACTTATCCTCTAATTGTGGGCTTGTGTGTGCAGATTGGTGTAATATGATATATGCAAGGACATGTAATGATTTATCTTGTAGCTTGACAAATACTACTCATGGGTTATTATTTGAATGATTTAGATGCATAATATAATCTTTTCTATGGCTGATATAGAAATAGGGAAGAATAAGACAATAAACTTTAGTTTTCCAATTGATTGAATGAAATTTAATAGGTGTTTGCTTGGTATTTTCTAGATAGATAATGAGTAGGATTTGATTTATATTTATACCACACCTTTTGTAAATATCTCATGGAATGGTTAAATAAGATAAATGGGTCAACCCATGTGTTTCTAAATATTTCCAATTTGGATTAATTTTGAGGTACAAACACTAGATAAGGCATCTATACACTAATATCAGTGCCAATGTCCTTATGTGAATGTTAGTGTCCGAAATGATAGAAAAATACTAAAGGTATGTAACATATATTGAAGGATGTAAATCATATTTTAATCTTTTTATAGTTTATAGGTAATATGATTCATTAAAAATATAGGGTCAATCCATAAGATAAGTTGTTAGGCACAATGAGGCAGATAATATTAGCCTCTTGGTAGTAGGAAGGTCTAGAATTAAATGATAGAGCCTCAATTAATATTTATCAAGTGTACAAGAATGAGATTCTATATATAATCATATTTTAGTATCTAAATATATGATCCCTCTCTAGTATGAGAGCATCCTCTAGTATACCTAACTCATGATGAGCATGGGATAATTGAGAGAGCCCCTAGTTGCATGATCCTATATAGGTCCTTGTATGTGTGGGAAAGAACCTCCTAAGGCCATGAGTAATGTAGGCCCCTTTCCTCAATCTAGCCTATGAATGGTGACCAACTGTATAGTATGTTATCATTTACCTTATCTCCCATTAGTCAAGAGTCAATTATCTTAATAATCACCTTTTAAAGGTTTGATAAGGCATATCCCTCAACCCCTGAAATCCTAACTCTATAATTTTCACCTATATTGGGTGGGTCCACATCCCTAAATTTCCCCACCTTGCCATAAGCCTCTATCTTGTTGGTGGCCTCTCATAGGGTCACCAACTTACTTATCATTGGTAAACCTATAATATGATAAATTTCAATGACTATGATAGTCCCCTCTTTAGTAGACTATGGAAATTATAAGGTATTATATCCATATCTTAGTATTTGAAGAGATTACATAGTAACCTATTCGATGGGGGCATGATCCCCACATGAACAATCTATAGGATCCTATATCTATCTAGGATGGGTAGATATTTGATCATCAAAAGTTCCATAATATATTGGAGCCACTCTAGATCCATTTTATGTATCCTCCATATTGTAAAAGGAACCCTATATGAGTCCTTAACCCCCTTTTTAGCCTAAAAATTGACTAAAAACTTATATATTGTTAGAGGTACAATCACTAAGAGGGGTATGAATCAGTGAGCCCAGATAATCCAAATTTAGTTTAAATCCTTTCAAAGTCTTAATAAATAACCAAAATTATTTCATGAAGCATACATATCATTCAAAACAAAGAACAAGAGAGATAATGAAAGATCAAGCACATAACATGACATACATGGGAAACCCTCTTGGGGGAGAAAACCCATTAGAACCTACAATTGGACTACTATCTTATAATGACAAGAACCAATTTAGACTAGCTATAATTGATCAAAGAAATAAAATCCCTTATTTAGTGAGACTACAATCCCATAAGGTGATACCACACCTGTTTAGCTGAGTTGCCACAATAACTAGACCTTTAGCAAGTTTCACCTTGCAAGGAGGCTACAACCCCCTAGATGTTAAGCTACCAAAATAACACCTATAAACATAACATCTCCTAAACACTAATTTATTGATAATCTAATGGAGATACAAAGAACATTAGCTCTCTTCAACTCTGCACACTCAATGCATCCAAAGTCACCTTTTGGATCACCCTAGACTTTTTCACTCATCCTCAATCTGCAAGAGCACTATTATAACATCACAAACATAATACAAAAGTCATACACACAATACTCAATCTTTTTTACTCATCAACTCATCTACTGGGCACTCTCCCTCTCCTTTGCTCCACAACTCTCAAATACAAACCTCTTGCAAATCTCTCACAAGTCTATAAACTATCACATTTGGTTTCACTATTTGTAGAGCATTCATGATCATCACCATCTTAGTCATATAATAGGAATTCCTTAACCCTTAAGGCATATATTTCATCAATACATAGATCAATACCATCCACATAGGTCAGCCATAACACCCATGGGTCACCCTTAAGTAACAACCTCTTTCAATTAGGCTAAACTAGGCCTTATAGGTATCATAGAGAACTATTCACTCCATTAGAACAATAACGAGAAAAAAAAATAGGACCACTTCTAAATTCATAGGTCCACTCTACATGAACCCTTTATCATCCTTAAATGATCATAGTCATCTCTACTCATATCTGTGTATGCTCAATCAACTCAAATAATGACCTTATACAAAGGAACACTATGAATGAACACACAGTCAAAATTTTAAGCATTATTCATACTAAATATAGATTGACCATATCTCCAAAATACATATAGATAATCCTCATGGAGTATACAACACTCTTTAATAGCTAATTTATGATGAAACATCCAAACACCATCAACACAAGCTTAATTATCCTTCTTAGGTTACTTACAATCCATGGTCAAACACACAGTCAACTTTGAAGCTAAATATATTTTTCTTTACATAGTTTTAGACCTTCAAATTTATATTTCTAGATGTGCCTTGGAGTCCTCTACAAATTTGCTTTTTATACCATGAGAAAATTTTATATGGTCCAAAAAATAGACACTAGTCTTTCCTTTATTAAATTCAAATATTTGAATTTAAATGGTCATAGTTAAACCTAAAACACCATGCTATCATCTGGTGTCTTCACTACTTATATTAAATACACACCGTTGATCTTCTTTGAACTTTAACTCATAGTGCACCACTACTTAAACATTAAACTTCAAACACTTGGCATCATCTCACTTCTTCGTAACATCCTAGAATAAACACACTTTGTCAATCTCCTATACATAGCTCAATATTTATCTATGTTAAAACATTGGAAATTTTGAAATCATTTCACTCAATACACTCAGTTAATCTTGATTAATACGAACTAATCTCGTCATTATATCTTAGAAGAAGCTCAGTCTTTACCTTTGCCTATCATTAAGAAACTATCACTTGGGCCTATTTGACTTGATACATGTCTTTATATCAACATGTATGATTTCTCATGGATAATTGGATCTTCATTTGGTCCTGATCTTTATCTCTTGCAAAAATGACTTAAGTATGGGAACCTTTGCAATCTACCTGGAAGGCCAACTTTGGACCTCAATAAATTTTGTTGCACTTAGATGCATGATCTAAAATTTGGACCATATGATATCCTCACATAGGATAATATAACCATATATAAACATGATCCTATAACCCTCATGAATGTGAGATATAATTCAATTGATCCTCTCACTCAACTTTCTACAAAAAAGCTAACTATGTCAAGAGCTACTTGGAAGGCCAATTTTACACATGCATATCTTTTGATGTGCTTCATCGCATGACCTAAAATTTAGCGCATATCAATTAAGACCAAAAATAAAAAAAACCATATGATCAATTTATTTTGAAACATCTACATGTGTGAGATATTCCATCACCAAAATGCTTGATTAGTTCTTTCTTTCCATATGCAAATTTGGCTAAGTATGGGAAAAAAATTATGAAACTACTTGGGAGCCCTGTACTTGCATATCTTTTGTCACTCTTATTTTCATGAAATGAGATTTATCACATAATATATAGTAACAAATTTTATAACAACCATATGACCAACTCCCTCTGACTCATCCACATGTGGCCGTGGTGACATCAGTAAATTGCCTACTTAGATTTTCTGCCACTAAACCTAAAATGTCTAGATGAAAATAATAATGAACCTGATAAAATATACTTATGCACATAATAACTCAAATCATATAAAAACTATTATAGGACCATTTTCACATCCCCAAATCACCATACTCATCCCTGAACATCTCTAGCCCTGCCAAAATTGAAGATCAACCAAGCCTCCTTCAAGTATACTAGGACAAGCACATCACACACTTTGGCATTATCACTTAGACTATCAAAGAAATTCATACACTCACTTAGAAACATACATGACATCATTGAAAAATCTCTAACAATATCCCCCTTTGTCATTGATGTCAACACCCATCAATATACAACTCACCTTTCTTCTCTCTCTTCAAGCATTCTCACAATAGGAACTTTCTCCCCCTTTGACACAATGACAAAGTGGGCACCAAATGATCCTAAGGAAATAAAAAATAATACCAATAGGAGAGGACCACCTTATAAATATGATACAAACTCCCCCTTACATTGAGCCTAACTCTTCTTTGCCTTGACAACTTCCTCCTTGCTACATGCCAACATTCTTCTTCAACCAAGCACTGCAACCAATGAAGAAAGAACACAAAAAAGTAATAAAATATGATGTAACTCACCAATAAACATTTGAGAGAGACTCCCCCTAATATTTTTGAGCCATTTCATCCATTGAGCATCTTCAGATCTTCATATACCATGAAGAACCACTATACAAGCTTACTAGCCTTCTCTCTCAAACCACCTCAAGAACCAACAATAAAACTTCATACCACTTACCAAATAGGAAAAATGTTATTAAAAAAACCTAATAAATCTTATATAAACACTCATACCTTTCTCTTTTATAAAAATTGATAATAAAACACTCTTCTTCGTACTAAGCTTGTCTAGATTCCTTGTAGCCCTACCTGGAACTTGTAGAGTCCACAAGTTTCAATAGATACATCTTAAAGACCTAAAAATTAATATCTAGAGAAATCACATATTCCCCTTAAATCACACCAATTTTTAACACCTATCTCATCCTATGCAACATACTTCCTTCACAAACCAACTTGTCAATTAGGCCTCCATCTTGACAAAAACATGAATAATTTGAAAACCACAAACCTTTAAATGTTTATGAAACATTAGTTGACAACCCATTTGTCCCATTAAAATTATTAATAATCCTCAAACTTTAATTCACAAGGCAAACCACTTTTTTAGTATAGCCCAAAACCCTAGAATCTCAAAACAAACAAGGTCAACAAACATTCTTTTAGTCAACACACACCTCTAAAACTACACTTAGAGACAACAATTACACAATTATGAACCAATATTTGAGATTCCACATCTTTGGAAATCCATACATATTATATCCCATTTTAAGATCTTCATACTCTTAAGCATAAACTGGGAAACCCTAGAGTAAAAAAAATCTCTAATTTGACTTCAACATACCTTCAGACCACAAAACCACCTGGAACAAGCTAGAGTAAGGTCAACATACCTTTCTATGGAAAAATATCATCTTTACAAATAAAAAATACTCTTTTTCCACTTGAAAACCTTAAATTTGACCTTACAAACTAACCATATACAACTATGACATCACTCTGACATCACCACAACATATCTTCCCCCTGGACATACCTGCTTCAACTAAAAACACTTATCTATATCCTTCTAGGACCACTAAATAACATCACAAAAAATATTTCTTCTCCACTAAAAGGAGTCTTTTAAGAAGCATAGACAAAGACATCCTTTGCACCATAATAATCTAAAATAAAGTGAAGCTAGGAGTGGCCCACATCTCAGTACCACTAGAATTCTCTGATAGCTATAATATTTCCTAATTTTCTTCTTATTCTTCTTTTTAGTATGAACTATGACAACCATTTCCTTTTCTAGATCACTATCTTTCTATTCTAATATTGGATTGACAATACATGGAGACGACATAGATTCATGACATACCTTATCATCTACAGCATCCACCTTGAAGTTAATAACCTCATTACTAGGTAATGGTAATTGATGTTCTTTATATGATACATGATCAATAACAACATGATGTTCACTTGGATCTATACACACCTTAGAATTAGCCTCAACCAATATCTTGGTTTTCTCTTTGAGCTTGGTCTCTTTATTCATAATATGAGCAAACAATGAGAGCCCTTGGTATTCTTCAATTTCTAGAGCATTCTCACCATAGAAATTGGATTGCTTGGACCAATAGACCCATCATGACTCATACTTAACACCTTTGGTTTCCATGAGTTAACTTGCCTTCTTCCTTGAACTCTAAGAGCCTGATTAAACTCATTTTGACTTGAAGGCATTTACTTGTAGAATCTAGCAATGTGACCAATCTTCTCATAGTTGTAACAAACAATACTCCTTGATGTAAAAACAATTTGTCTTACCTTGTTTGGATAGAAACTTACAATGTGTCCTATGTCATGACAAATAAAATAACCTCCTCTTTTTGAAAATAACTCACCTTATATAACCTTATATGGATACTAATTTGTGAAGTGTCCCACATCAAGATAGTTGAAGCACTCAACTTTGTTCACACCTTTTGACTAATGACCTCCATCATAGTTCCATGCAAACTCATTTCTAATAGTTTTCTTGCATTCTTTAGATTTATGCCTAAATTGATTATATGTATAATATTAACCATTGAAACTTGCATACCTCATGGACTTTAGTTGTATGATATGATTTGTCTTCATTTTTCCAGTACCTTTATTCTTTGTCTGATGATTTGTCTTCAAAGTATGACTGTCCTTGTTCACATTAGTCTTCATTTTATCTTGAGTTACATTATTTTGTTCTTCTTCATATCCAAGACCAGTTTTATCACTAGCATGCTTTTGAACACTCAAAATATTTTCTAGATCACTTGAGCTCTTTTTAAATCTCACAAATGACTTCACATTATTAGATGTCTTCTCTAACTCAAATTTCAATGACTCATTTTCAATTACATACCTTGAACATTCATCTTCTTTGGATTTCAAGCTTGTAGATAGAATTTCTAATTGACAACTAAGATGATTGACCATATCTTCATGATCCTTGGTATCTTCATTCATTATTGATTTATACACAATGAATTTCTCCTCATATTTTTGGAGTTGAGACTTCATCTTCTTCTCAATGTTCAGTTCTTCAAGAGCATTTGTTAATGCAGTCTCATAGTCCACCTCATGTTCATCATCATCTAAATCACTCCAAGTAGACTCCTTTTGATGTGAGCAACCTCCTTCCTCAGCCATGAATAGGGATTCATCTTCAAAATTACCATCATCTTCATGATCACACACTAAGTCATTGTCTTCACTCTCATCTGATGAGTTGTAGTCTTTATTGGTATAAAGACTCTTCTTGTTCTTGAAGAACTTATTCTTGTTGTCATACTTTCTAAAACCTTTCTTCATGTATGTCTTTTTATCTTCATCTTGGTATTCATCATGTTATTCATCATCATCCTTATGAGGGCACTTTCTAGCAAAATGTCTTATCTCTCTACAATTGAAGCATTTAAAGGGTAGTTTACCCTTATACTTGCTTGAACCTATTTTAAATTTCCTTGTAAATAAATCAATCAATTTATCCTCATCAATATCAAAAATCTCATCCTCTTTGGGTTTCTTAGCTTGGAACTTCTTCTTAGGATTCATCTCTATCTTGAATGCTACTTCCTTCTTTAGTGGTATATCATCATTATTCATTATCTCATAGGCAGTAAGGATGCGATGCAATTCATCCAACTTCAAATGAGTAAGGTCATGACTTTCTTCTACAACAAATACTTTAGGATCAAACTTGAGAGAGAGGAACCTTAATACCTTTTGAAATACAGTAACTTCTTCAAGGTTATCTCCAAGACCTCTGATGATGTTAACAATCTCATAAACTCTCTGTAGAAAAGATGCCTCAAAATCTTCTTCCTTCATCTTGAGGCTTTCAAATTTCCTTCTATGAGTTTACAACTTACAAGCTTGACCTTTGAATCTCTTTCATAAATGATCTAAATTTTATCCCATATTTATTTAACATATTTAAAATAGATTACCTTGGTGAGCTCAATCTCTTTAAGGCCACAAGTAATGGCATTCATTTCCTTAGAATTATTCTCAAATAGCTTCTTATTTGTATCACTAAATGGAGTAGTAGGAATAACAGAACCATCCACAACAAATTGCCATGCATCAAACCCTAGGGACATAATGTATGTCCTCATGCCTATACTCTAAAAATAATAATTGGATATATTTAACATTGATGATTAATTAGTATAGAAAACCCCTTGATGACTACCCATATTGCACCTTGGATCACCTTCAAATTATCAAGACTTTACTAAAAGACCTACTCTGATACTAATTATTAGAGATATAATCACTGAAAGGGGGGGTGAATTAGTGATCCCAAATAATCCAAATTAAATTTAAATCACTTTAAAATCTTAATCAATTACCACAAGTATTTCATAAATCATACATATCATTCATAGCAAAGAACAAGAGAGACAATGCAAGATCAAGCACATAACACATGACATATGTGGGAAACCCTCTTGGGAGAGAAAACCCACTAGAACCTACAATTGGACTTCTATTATATAATGAAAATAACCAATTTATATCATCTATAACTGATCAAGGAACTATAATCCCTTATTTAGTGAGACTATAATCCCACAAGGTGCTACTACACCTATCTAGCTGAGCTGCCACGACAACTAGACCTTTAACAAGTTTCACCTTGAAAGGAAGCTGTAACCCCCTAGATGTTGAGATATCACAACAAAACATATTAACATAACATATATTGAACATTAATTTCCTACCAATATAATGGAGATACAAATAATGTCAGCTCTCTTCAACACTACACACTCAATGCATCTAAAGCCACCTTTTGGATCACCCTAGACCTCTTCACTCATCCTTAATCTAAAAGAGCACTATTTTGACATCAAAAACATGACCCACATATCATACACATATTCCTATATCTTATTTTCTCATAAAATCATCTATTTGTCACTCTCCCTCTCCTTCACTCCATAACTCTCACATACAAACCTCTTGCAAGCCTCTCACAAGTCTATAAACCATCACATTTGGTTTCACTATTTGTAGAGCATTCATGATCATCACCATATTTGTTAGCTAATAGGCATGAATTAAATATTAATGCATATATCTCATTGAGACACAGATCAATACCATCCACATAGGTTAACCATATCACCCATGGGTTACCCTTAAGAAATAACCCCTTTTAATTAGGCCAAACTAGCCCTTATAGGTCTCATAGAGACCTATTCACTCCATTATTACAAAAACAAGAAAAAATAAACATATGATCACTTAAAAATGCATAGTTCCACTCTACATTACCCCTTAGTGATCCTCAAATGATCACTATCATCTCTAATCACATCTGCATATCCTCAATCAACTCAAATAATGACCTTGTACACAAGAACACCATGAATGAACACACAATCAACTTCTTAAGAATTATTCATACTCAATATAGATTTATCACACCTATAAAATACATACATATTATCCTCATGGAGTATACAACACTCTCCAATAGATAAGTCATCATTAAACATCAAAATAACATCAACACAAGCTTAATTATCCTTCTCGAGTTACTTACAGTCCATGGTCAAACACATAGTCAAATTTGAAGCTTAATATATTTGTATGTACACACTTTAAAACCTTTAAATTTATATTTATAGATGTTCCTTGGAGTATTCTACAAATTTTATTTTTATACCATGAGCAAATTTTGCTTGTATCAAAATATATGGTCCAAAAACCAGATACTAGTCTTTCCAAATGTTAAACTTTGAATACTTGGCATTATCTCACTTCTTCCTAACATCCTAGAATAAACACACTCTATCAATATCTTGTATGTAGCTCAATATTTATCTGTGTTTAAACATTAGACATTTTGAACTCATTGTGATGAATACACTCTATTTATCTTAATTACCTCTTCTTATCATTAAGCAACTATCACTTTGACCTCTTTGACTCGACATGTACCATTAAATTAATCTTTATGATCACCCATGGAATATTGGATCTTCATTTTTCCTAATATTTATCTCTTACAAAAATTACTAAGTATGGGAACCTTTGCAATCTACCTAGAATGTCAACTTTGGACCTCAATAAGTTTTGTTGTGCTTAGACACATGAATTAAAATTTGGACCATATGATCTCCTCACATAGGAGAATCAAACCATATATCAATATACTCCTATAACCCTCATGAATGAGAGATATATTTAAATTTATATACTCACTCAATTTTTTCTACCACAAAGCCAACTATGCCAAGAACTACCTAGAAGGCTAACTTTGCACATGCATATCTTTTGATGCACTTCATCGCATGACCTAAAATTTAGAACATATCAACTAGGCCTAAAAATAAATAAATACATGTCATCAATTTATTCTAAAACATTCACACATGAAATATATTCCATCACTAAACTACTTACTCAATTCTTTCTTGCCATATGCAAATTTGGTTAAGTATGGGAAAACACTGTCAAACTGCTTGGGAGCCCAAATTTGCACTTATATATATCTTTTGTCATGATTAGTTACATGGCATAAAATTTAGCACATACTATATAGGAAAAAATGTGATCACAATTATATGACCAACTCCCCCTAACTCATCTATACTTGGTAATGGTGATGTCAACAAACTACCTACTTAGATTTTATTCCACTAGACCCAAAATGTCTAGATGAAAACAATGATCAACCAGATGAAATCCATTCATATAAATAAGTAATAAAAGCATATAAAACCTATAATAGGACCCATTTTAATCCTAAAATCACCATAATTATCCCTAAACATCTCTAACCATGCCAAAATTGAAGATCAACCAATCCTCCTTCAAGCATACTAAGACAAGCACATTACACACTTTGTCATTATCACTTAGACTATCAAGGAACTTCATCCACTCACATGGACACCTCCATGACATCAATAATAACTCTCCAAAATATATTTACCTCTAGGATGAAACTACCATCTTTAACAAGAAACATTTTCATCTTCAACTATGATGGTTATGACACTACATTACCTATGATATGTGGTGATCATATAACCATCGTGTGAAATATGTAACCGTCAATCTATATAAATGCACAGTTTCATCTTGATTTGGAAATTTTTAATATCAATAATTCCCTACCAAAAAATCTTTAAAATCCTCATAATTCACCTAATTTTTTTTTTAAAACATTTTATAGGCCTACTTAACCCACCAATGCCATTCATGCAAAAATATATATTTTAATGGATCTATGTATTTTTGAGCAAAATTTCAAAATTGGGGGAAAAGCACAAAAACTATCAAAACCAACTTGAACCTGATCCATTTCTCCTCCCACTAGTATGTTCACCATCCTCTTGATGTGTTCATCAATTTGGTTACTTGATAAATTTTATCATAGTGAATTGATGGCTCCAACTTTTCAAAACTCAATTGGCATAAATGACTTATTTTGAGTGAATTTTTAAATATAGTCTTTCAAATTAGTCATTGTGATTTAAAACCTTAAATTTTTGTTAGTTCTCCTTCTAAAAATCATGTTTTATAATTTTATATATTATTATCATTGAATAAATGTGATTCATGTTAAAAATCTAATGAATTTGATAGGTTTTACTTCTCATATCATGTTTGTATGTCATTTTAATTTTGTAGGTACAAGATAGTCGATGTCAAATTCAATCCCTTGATGGGATATTTTAGGTAATATACTCACCCCCACATATGTGTTAAGTACTCTCATCCATTTTTTGATTAATTAATACATTTTCCACTTTTTATTTAAACTACACTTGATTCATGTCTTTTGTCTATAGGTTTTAATGGAGTCTTAGTTACCTTCGTTATGACATAAGGGTCAATAAGGTCATTTTTATAACCTCATTTTCCCTTTAGTGCACCACTACTCGCGACTACACCCTTACAAATTTAATGTGAGGCATAGTCCTTAGGGGTAATATGTATGCACCCAATAATTATATGATGTAATATTTCAACAAAAAATAGAAGATGATGCGATGATCTCTAAAATATGCTCAATCTTAATTATCTCTAACATTCTTGCTCCATATTATATTCTTAGCCTCTCTTTTGAAGTTTAAATTTCCATTTTGAGTCATGTTTGGCCTTAGTCTTTGAGTTTCTTCATTGGCGATGAAATCGTCACTCTTCATGTCAAAACCATTGGTCTATATGAGGAATCACCTCTTCTTAAGGTGAACTGTCATGGTGGTGTTATTACATATGTCATTTTTGAATCATTTAGAAGGGAAATTTCATCATGATATGAGATACTTTTTCAACCTTATGTAATGAATACATCTTCATCACCTGTAAATAGTGATAGTTTTATCATAACTTGCCCATCTTCCAATTTTAGCATTTGAGACTTGAGTTCTCACATGTTCTGAATACTTATCTTCATGTTTATTGATTTTATTTTTATTCAAATTCATGATGTCCCATCTCAATCCTACTTTTGTTTCTATCAATTCTCATCCCTCCCAAGTTTGACTCTTAGTTAGGCTCAGTTAAACTCACCCTTGTGACCTCCTTGCTTCTTTTATAATTATATCTATTTTAGATCCAAATTTTGTATCTAAGATTAGATTTTTAAAGCTCACACACAGCCACAACATGATTTTATTTTATTTGGAGTTTCCTCTTTGGTCATTTTTGTGTTAGACTATACAATTTTAGAGAAGGAAAGCCACTAGATCATCAATATGTTCTTTGTTATTAGTGGATCGTTATCCACAATTAGTTGCTTCCTTGTTTTTGATTTCGTTTCTATTTTTTATCTTCTTATTAATTCTATTATTTCTATTCCATCATATATTAGATAATTTTAATGGTCATATTGAGTGGAGGAGTAAGCTTATTGAGTACAATTTCAAACAACAATCACTTTGCTTTCATCTTGTCTCACCTTGATTAGGTTGGGGGTTTTCATTATTAATTTTGATTATTGTTTATTATATTAGAGTATTTTATATTTCCTTTATTCATTATATTATCTTAATTTTCAAAAATAAAAAAGGAAAATAAAATAAACCTCTCTCTCTTTCCTTTCTTGCATCAAAAACATAGTTTTGATATCTTCTTTTACAAATTACATTTTAATTTATTTGAAATAACATATTTTTTACACGTATTTTAGGGTAAATAAAATTTAAAAAATAGGTATAACCATCATACTATGATTTATTTTCAGTTTTATAAAAACTTTTATTCATAAACAACTTTCAATCAAACATCCACAAAAATATAGATAAATTATACAATCAAAACCTAGCATATTAGATCTAGAATTTATTTTAGTGAAATAATTTTGTTCTAGGACATTAAATTTATAAAATAATAATATAATTTTTGCATATTTTCATCCACATATCATTTTAATTCATAGATAACATTAAATAATATCAAAAACCAGTTTCATTTTGCATAGAAAGGTTAATTTTTAAATTTCTAGTGAGTATATTTACTAGAGTTTAGAGTTTTATTTTCATATTTTCATATTATAAAATATAATTTTAAGTTTAATTTCATATAATTTTCATACAAGAACCAAAAATAATTTCTAATCATTTAGATTACAGTGAACCAATATTTAAACAAACTAGGAAAAACTTAGAAAAATCAGTAACTTTCTTCCAAACTTCTATTTTTAACATTGCATGCAATCATAAGAATCATTGAAAATAAAAAAATAAACATCTCTGCTTTATTTTAAGATATTCATTGTTTTTTATTTTCAACACTTCAATTTCAGAAAGTACTTTAGTTTGTTTTCATTTTCTCAAAACCTTACAAAAACACCAAAAATAATTAGAAAGCCTTGTCTAGATGAACACAAACACTAATGTTGATTATAATATAAAAACAAGTACAAAATTACAAATAAATTTATAGATAATATATTATGATTAAATACCATTATATCTTTCCTCTTGGATGAAATTATTTGAACGTGCACTCCTTCATATAGCAGGTATTTTCCCTATGTTTAGATCCTTAGTTCCTAATAGTAACCTTCAATATGATATTAATGTTGAGATCAAATTAGAATTATTATTTCTCCCCCATCCCACATCTCATTATTAACTCCCTTGACACTCTTCATGAGCAACAGTAGATTTGAGATCCTCTCATAATCATTTTACCCCAAAACTGAGGTCGTTAATACAACATTATCCAAGCCTCATCAACCACCTCCCATTTTTATTTTCTCCTTGGGAATAGGCATATCATATTTCATTCACTTAATGTATGAAATTGATACATCATATATAACCCCATAGAGTTAACTACATTCCTATATTTATCCAACCTAATCACACCCACTTTATTGTCCCCAACATTAATGAAGAGCTTTGCTTGCTTGTCATCACTAAAATAAAGGGACTTTGGATTTGTACCTCTACCTTATTAAACACCCTTAATGAGCACTATGATGTGGAAGATCTCTTTTTGTTCCATCACAAACACCCCATATTTCTTGTCATCTAAAACCCCATTACTCAAAATAATCATCTCAACCCATAGATCAACCCACCATCCATCCATTATGTTAGTTGTCTAGGCCTAACCTTGAGAAGTCAAGTGCACAAATCTAAGTGTTTCTTTCTATGTGTAAATAAATCTTGTTGGGTTGTCCCTATGATTACACCATTTATGTTATAATATTAACATTTAAAACATTATGGGGTGTGGAGAGTGAGGTTGCCTATGTAGGAGTTTTGGTTGAGATCTTATAGCAATAAGATTTGGGACCATTTAATAGAGATGCCACCTAGAAGTGTTGTTGATAGAGGAGGCATGATAATAACCAATCTGGATAGAAGGCTCAATGAATTATTAGATGTTTTTTAAGTATTTAAAACTTAATTGGATCTTGTGGAAGATGATAGAAGGCAATGTTTCATGCTTGTAGATGATCATCATGATGCTAAATAAGATTAACAACATGCATAAGGTAAGGTAAATGATGAAGATGATGAAGTACACATGGATGTGAGTAAAGGGATACTCCCAAGAGATATCTAAAGGATTGGGTGAGGCATAGCTAATTTTTTTCAAGAACCCTAAATCCTGAAGAGATTATTGACTAGTTCAAGGATATCTAAGAGTATCTTGAGTTTGATGATATCAATGATCCACAGTGCATGAAGGTCATGCAAATCAAGCTAAAGGGTTATGTGGTGATTTGGTGGTATGAGGTTCAAAATAAAATAATAATAATAGGAAAGAAGAAAATAATTAAGTGGGATAACATGGTCACCAAGATGAAAGGTAAATTCATCCCTGGTGATTACTAGATGGACTTGTTTAAAAGGTTACAAAAACTAAGGAAAAAGGATCTAGGTTTTAAGGAGTACATGGAATACTTCTATAAAATCACCATCAGATATATACATAGAAAATTAGAAAAATATAAGGTATCAAGATAATAAAATAGATTGAGATTTGGCATCAAATAGGAATGAAGCATGGCTTGGATATGAATAATGGAGTAAGCTTATCAGTTTACATTGAAATTTTTGGAGAAGCTGTCATGCAAACAACACAATACTACACAAGGAAAGGGAAATTTTGTGCATATATGAGGATGAGGTGGTGTTAAAATAAACAAGAAAAAGGAGAGAACATTGTGTGTAGTCATACACATGCACATTATCAAGGTGATACACTCAATGAATTGAAATGATATGTGTGATGAAATGCATCTTACCTACCCAGAGTGTACGAAAGGTTTGGTATAGGAGTGAGAATAGGATTCCTAAGACCATATTTTATATGTGGGAAACTTAGACAAAGAACATATGAGTGTCCTCAAGCGAAAGACAAAATAAGCATAAGGTTGGCAATTGGTGCAGATGTCATGCACAAAGATGAATAATTTTTTAGACCTACTGAGAATTATGAAGAATAATATCATAGAATATCTCATGATGAAGAGGATTTTTCTAAATCAAAGGAATAAAGGAACCAATGTGAATAAATAATATTTTTTGAATAGTTTGTAAGTTGAGAGCCAAGTGTTACAAGGTGATTTTAGATAGTGGTAACATGGATAATTTGGTATTGTGTGAGATGGAATAAAAGTTGGGTTTGAATAAGGTGTCACACTTGAATCCTTAAAAATTCTCATGGTTGTAAAAGGGCTATAAAATTTTAATGAATGAGTAGTGCCTTATGAATTTTTAGATAGGCACATGCAAAGATGAAGTTTGAGGTGACGTGATACTGATGGATGTGTGTCAAGTACTTTTTGGGAGACATTGGAAATTTTAAAATAATGTTGTACATGATGTAAGAGTTAATATATACCACTTGGATAAACATGGGAATAATTTTACATTGAGTCCATTGAATAAGAAGTAAGAATAAGTTTGCATAAATTTTTGCATGCATGTCTTGATGGTGTCAAGAAATAGATTTATGAAGGAGGTAGCATAAGAGAATGAATATTATACACTAATCCCAAAGCTAGCACAAAAGGATCATGTGGGTGAAAAATAAGGGAAGGAAATGCTTCCATGTAAAGTGAAGGAGTTTTTGGATGAGTTTATAGAGATTTTTCAAGTGGTCTACCAGATAGATTTCCACTAGTATGAACTATCATTCATCGAATGGATTTGAACCCTAGGGAAAATTTTCTAACCAAGGCCACATACAACTTAATTCCTAATGAGAATGAGGAGGTGAAAGTAAAGTTCAACAGTTTTTGGATATAGGTTTTATTAGATAATTCTTAAGCCCATGCATGGTACCTATAGTATTGGAACCAAACAAAGTAGGAGAATGGTGCATATGACAAATTTGATCCATTAAAAAAATATTGATAAAGTATATGTTTTAATTACCACACATGGATGAATTTATGGATAGATTAAGTGGAGCATAGTGATTCAAAAATATAGACTTGAAGAGTGGATACCACAAAATTAGAATTAGAGATGGTGATGATTGGAAAATTTGCATTTAAGACAAAGGAAATATTGTATGAATGGTTAGTCATGAAATTTTTATAAAAAACAAACCAAACACATTCATGAGACTCATGAATTAGGTGTTTAATCCATTTATAGGAAAATAATTACATTGTGCATTTGGACAAAATTTTAGTGTTCAACATAACTAAGTAGGAACACTTAGCATATTTGAGGAAAGTGTTGTAATAGTTTAAGTAATAGAAGTTTCTAATAAACATGAAAAAGTGTATCTTCATGAACAAGGATTTTGTTTACTTAGGTTTTTTAATATCATAATTAGCTTTGAAAATGGATATGTAAAAATTGTGCACCATTGTTGAGTGGTTGTCTCCAAGGAGCATGTTTGAAACGTGAAGTCTTCATAGCCTTACAAGTTTTTATAGGAAGTTAATTAAAACCTTATGTAAGACATGTGCATTAATCACATAATTTATTAGAGGATAACATAAAGAGTGTTTTCCATTAGAAAAAGTTGATTTCAGTCTTGAGCAGTTGAAGAGAAAGTGACTTAGTAGCCATTGTAAGCACTGCCAAATTTCAAAAAAATATTTGAGGTGGATTGTGATGCTAATAGCATAGTGATTGAGGTTTTTTTGAGCCAGAAGGGTAGGATTATATCTTGCTTCAGTGAGAATTTAAATGACATAAAGAGGAAATATTTGGTCTATTAACAAGAATTTTATGTCATTGTGCAAGTGCTCAATAAATGGAGGCATTATTTGTCACTGAAGTAGTTTGTATTGTACACAGACCATAAGGTGATACATTTTAGCAATAGTCAAGGGAATTTTAATAAAGGACACATGAAATTGATTGTTTTTTGTATAAATATTCATTTATGTTGAAGTACATAAGTGCATAATTTAATAATATATTTGATGCATTGAGTGGTTGGATTCTCTTGTTGAATGAGATGCAAGTGGAGGTCATGGGATTTGATTCCATGAAGGATTTATATGTAGAAGATGAATATTTTTGAAATTATTAGAGACCATGCATATATCCAATGAGTGGGGATAGGATGCCATGGCTGGATTATTTTTTGCAAGGGATGTTGTTCAAAAAAGCACAATTTTTATACTAAGTAGCTCTATGCATGAGAAATTAATAAAAGAGAAGAATATTAAAGGTCTCTTAGGAAATTTATGGAAGTGAAAAAACTTACATGTTAGTAGAAGAATAAAATTTTGGCCAAAAATGGGTGTATATGTGTGTAATTATGTGTAAGAGTGTATATGTTTCCAGTTGGAAAAGGGGAAGATCTAAAACACATGGTTGTATCAACCATTGCCTATTACATAAAAACCATGGGAAGACATTAGAATGGATTTTGTGTTAGGATTTACAAGCATGTATAAAATGAGTGATTCCATATTCATATTGGTGGACTTTTTTTTTAAATGGCACATTTCATTACGTACAAAAATAAAAGTGATGTGATGGCTATTAAAAACTTATTGTTTGGATAATTTATGAGGCTACATGGTTTTACTTGTAGTATAATCTCAAATAAATATACAAAAATTTTAGTTAATTTTTGGTAAACATTATGCAAAAAATTGGGGACAAAGTTAAATTTATTTTTTGCATACCATCTATAGACTAATGGAAAAACTAAGGTTGTGAATAGTACCCTGGGAAATTTATTGATATTTTTGGATGGAAACAAACAAAAATAATGGGACATGATATTTTCATAATAAAAATATGAATACAATAATTTAGTGAACAAGAGCACTAGAAAAAAAACTTTATATATTGTGAGTAGAAGTAGTCTAAGAGGAGTTGCAGAGTTAAGAGAACTCAATGGAATACATTGAAGGAACACATAAGGGGAAGAATAATAGTTTATATGTGAAATTTACACCAATAAGTGTGGATAAAATTGGAGCATAGTAGTTTTTATTGTAATAAATGTGTATACATGAGGAACATAAGCATAGAGTTTCAAGTTGAGCTATGATATTGGTGCATTTACGCAAGGAGAGGTTACCTCATGAAAGGTATAACAAACTAAATTTAAATCAAATAGGTCCATGTAATTTTTTTTATAAATTTATATAAAATGCATATGAGATCAAATTTTCTAAAGGCATGGACATTTATTTCATATTAAATGTGACTAATCTATATGATTATGATAAAGGGCAAAATGATGAGGAGTACGAGGTATCAAGATCAAAAATACCTTATTAGAATGAGTAATTACTAGAGAAAGAGGATGAAATATATGCCATATTATACTCTAAGGTTGTCAAAAAAACATGTGGTAATGATTATATACAATATTTTGTAAATTATAAGAATCACACACTAGATGACTCAACATGGTTGGATTTTACATAGATTGATTTTTATGGCCATACTCTTGAATATTTCAACATGTGAGTAGGATCTCACATTTTTAGTTAAAATGGGGTGTCTGATGTAAGATCATCCTTGGTGAAGAGAAATTTTGCATTACCAAAAAATAGCTAAGTATTATTTTGTGAAGAAAGTTCCAACTTGGGCACATGGTACACAATCATGAACTTATTTATCTAGCATATAAATCTGCATGCAAATGGATAAGGAAGTGATCATGTAAATTTTGGACAAAGTTAGTTGCAATAAGATTTTTTAAAGTTTTGATTCACCCAATCATTTACGGAATAACTAGTTTGTATTGAGCTGCATAGTGAGATATTTGGTGTGCATTAACATGAAGTTTATGAAGCAAAAGACCTTGTGGAAAAACACAAAGGGAGGAAATCACTTGGAATGAGTGAAAATTCACATGAAATAAAATTTATATCATTTTAACATAAATAAATATTCATGTATACGAATAATGTTTTTCACTCATTTAAATTGTCGTGCAAAGTTTAAGGCAAAAAATGGGTCGCACTAAGGAAACTTGGTACATAAAAAGCCTTTAGCATAGTTCAAAGAAGGTTGACTCCAACATTATTGGAACGGATATTTGACTCCAATATTATTGGATATGGGTTTAAAGGACACTTTTTATTTATCCAAATTTGTATGGGTAGCAAGAAAGCCTTGGGGACATGGGACAACTTGAGAGAGATTGTAAGAGTATATATTGACATGTAGCACTTGGAAGAGCCTATATAAAGGCATGTTGGGAAAGCACTAAAATGGGGATTAGACTATTTTGAGATATATTTTATCTTGGGAATATATATATCCCATAGGTAGAAGGCTATTGTATCCTTAAGTTTGGATGGAAGTTTTAGAAACTCCATATGTAGTAGAAGAAGCTTGAATTTTGTAGTTTAATATCCAAACATAGTTTATTGCTCATGCATTCAAAGAAACCTATGTGACCCATTTTTACATTGTGTAAACACATAAATTTGGTAGTCAACACTTAAAAATGCTAGTTTTGAACAATCCTTAACATACATGACTTGTATGTACACAATAAACTCTCGTTCACATTCTTTCCTAGCCATTATATCTATCTATGGGCTTGGCCTTTTTGATTTATAGTCATTCATATATATGATCTCCATAGTATGTGCCTAACTATTATATTATCCTAATAATAATTTTATCATTCTCTATATCATTTTATTCTCCATCTTAGATAGTTTTGGTAATAGTCAAATGATATTAGTTATTAATATCATTCACCTTCATCAGAAGTGTCCTAGGTTATCTAAATTGCTATTTTCAAATTCAAAACCTTACCTTGGTTCAGACCATATGTTTTGCATGTAAATTACAAATGGAAATTACCTAAATCATCAACTATATATACAAATAAAGCCTAATATTATTCCTATCTATCATGTATCTATAGATCATTTGGAAATCACTTACACATTGAGCCATACTTTTAGACATCATTGAGGCAATTCCTTAAAACATCAAAATATGAAGACCCCTAGAAGGAAAAGTCACTAATACAAGTATTAAAACCTAAATCAAGGTCAATTTTTCATATTTTAAAGTTTCAAAAGCCAAATAGTTTGTATACATATTGTGGATCACTATTGAACACACATCCACATAGGTTAGAGAACTATGTGTAGTTTGAGCCTCCTCAAACTATTAAAACATAGGGTTGTCCAAACCATATTTATAACCCATTTTTACATGCTAAAAAATTATCAAAATTAGAGATAGGTTTTTAAGGTGAATCAATAAAAATATAAATCTATGCACATGACCAAACATCTGAAATTACACAAGAAGCATGTTGACGAGTAGGCATAGTGACATTTAGTGGAATAACTTAAATATAATAAATTTTCAAAAGATATTAGACATATTCAAAATTTGCATGCAACTATTCATTATTGGATTTATCTTGATAGGCTCAAATAGTTAGTCTCCTAAGCCAAATGGTGACAGAGCCATTAAGGCAATTCTTGATGTATGTACACAAACAAGTACCATAACAAAAAAGAAAAAACATAAGTACCCTATCCTCTTTATCATTTCTATAATTATTAATATAAATATAAATATTCTTATTACATTCATATTTTCATACTTGAGGACATATCTTATACAGTCTAAATTATCATAATTTTAGCTTCTTTAAATAATTAAATTTAAAAAAAATTAAAACATTATGGTGAAACCGACCATTATTTGAGAATAACAACTCATAAGTTTTAATTAGTATTTAATTCTTCCTTATCTAGGTTTAATATCTCTTCTGCATTAGGCTTTTAGATCTGATTTTTGAGTTTGCCCTATAAGGTAGTAATATATTCATCTATGGCTCTATCCTTCTTGATATTTTTCATGATCATATTTTATGCCATCTAAGAAGGTTAGCTATATTTTCCATGTAAATTAAATTCATAAGTTAGTGGTGTTGAAATTTAACATAATCATATCCTTTTGGCCCAAACACATGTGTGTGTCTATTCAAACTAAAATGACTAAAATAGATGAAATGCAAATTAATCATTCTTCTATTGATGTAAATGTTACTAATGAACACTTAGAAATAGATGAACATACTATTAATGTTATTAATTGTGAAATTAAAGATACTTGTGAAGATTATAATGAACATAATGTTAAGTCATTTGATCCAAATTATTTTTGGTTTATCATGATAGTTTGCATAGGGGCATGTGTCATGTGAGAGATACCCCCTTTAGTAAATAATTTAGTACCAGTAATAAATGTTTAGCATTAAATAGTAAGTTACTAAGTTAGGTTGGTTATATGGGTGTTGGTAGTAAAATAGGTGTTAACATTTTTATTAGATAATAAATATGTTATTAAGTCATTTTAGATTATAGTCTATTAAATTCAATGGATAATTGGGTGGTTGAACCCATGGGACCATTGTGTCTCGTGTAACTCTTGTGAAAGCTTATATAAACTTGAGAGATTTTAAAATAAATTAATGGAGATATTTTACCTTTAATCAAGATATTTCTAAAATTAATATCATAACTCTTTTTTTTACTTGAATTTTTGGTCCTATCAGTGGCATTAGAGCCATAATTTCAAGAAGGTGAATGTGAAGGTGGGCCCGAGTCAAATAAATTAATGTGTAAAGGAGAAATAAAGAGTTTTTGGTTTATTCTAAGTAATTTAGTTGAAGTTTAAAATATTTGGATTCATCTTGTATAGTGTGAAAGGTTTAAAAACTCATTTTGTATGGCCCATAAGTCATAAAATGTGAGTAGCATGACCCAAAAATAGAGCAGTATGATATTTTGATGCCCAAAATAGAAATTTATGAAGTTATACGGTGTTTGATTCATATTTTATTGTTTTATGACATTAATCACCTTATATTTCTTCCAAACTCATGTTTTTACAACCTTTTACTAAATAAGTATAAAAATCAAGTTAGAATGCATTAGTACAACCTTGTATGATGCACAGAGGGTGTTTTGATGAAAGTCATGGTGTAGGATATGTTTTTATGTAAAACTTGTTTTTTTTATAGCTTGTTTCATCAAGTGGGTCCTTAAAATAATGTAGTCATCTAACATTATTTACTTTAAAATTTTCATGTGCAATTTTGTTTTACATGTTCAATATTTTTTTAATTTAATAACACATAAAAATTATTATTTAAATAGAACATATTCACTAAAAATTCACAAAATCTTGTATAGCATTTGGTAAAATATATTTTTTTAAACATTGACATGGATGAGGTTCAAATCTCAAAACCCACCAAACTATTCTTTTGATCAAAAAGTTGAATATGCTTTTTATTTTCCAAAATGAGAATCTTTCAAATAATATTCTATTTTTTGTAAAAGGGAGACAAAAGGGTATAATATTGTATGTAAATACCAACAAGTATCAGGTTCCAAATAAAAATGTATTTTATCACAAATTTTTGATAGGGTAAAAGCAAAGCCCTTAAGAAGTATTTCCATTTTTTTTTGTTGTGATATTTGTGTTGTAATCACTAAAATTGTTAGCCTCATCTCCAAAGCAGTAAAACTAACACTAAATAATTAAAAATAATGGAGCATGAATATGGAAACACTCTAATTTTTTATGACTTATGAGAAGTAGTTGAACAACAAACTACACCTCTTACTAATGCTAATAAATTACTTGAATTTTAAAAATGTGATAAATGTGAACTTGTATTGCTTAAGCCTGCTTAAGTCTTCTTGATCTACACAAGTAACTATTCACATTGAAGCTATTAAAATTGAAGCTTGGAATTATTGTAAAACATTGAAAGACATGTATGATAAATGACCAATGTATAAAAACATTGATATCCTCATAGAATTGTTGAATAATACGATTAACAATGAAAAAGATGTATTTGAATACAATTCAAGAATGAAAATTTTGAAGCAAGAATATTTTACTACATGTAGAGATATTGATGATGAGATTCTCATATCCATCATTTTGAATGGTCTCAGTTCAAATTATACAAAATCTATAGAAATGTCGTAGCTAAGTGACAAGCTCAATAAAAAACATTTGATTCTATTTATAAATTTCTCACTCAACGTGAACACCATTTAAAAGATAAGAAGAGTATAAAACCTATAAAATATGTATACTTCACAAAATGAGGGAAACACTAGATAGATAAAATACATGAAGAAACAAGGCATTTTTAGAAACATTCTCAACAACATTCTCTAAAGCATTATTCAAATAATTCTCCTAAGTCCTCAAAACATAAACATAAAAATAAATAGAATCATTCATCATGATATTTTCGTTATTATTCCTTATCTTCTAGTTCTAGTAGTCACAGGAAACAACCAACATTATATAACTGTAGTGGTAGAGATCACTATGTTGATTTGTGCCCTTCTATAAAATAACTCTCCAAACATAAAAATAGTACTTAATCAAATTGTATTACTCACTCTAGTGGATTTTCTTATAGTTACTCTAGTTAATCTTACTATTATGACACATTGTCTGATTAATAAGCATCCTACATGGTCAAGGTAGGTGGTCCAAAGGACCTAAATCTATCTTTTGAGTGCAAATAGATTCACCCATCTTGAGTGAGTTGTTAACTCAAAGATAAGGTTTTATTATGGTAAAAAAAATTGGTTGGGATTTTATTATTTTCTATATATTATTGTTATTTTGTTCTTTGATATCCTTGATGAATATCATATAGAGTTGTTTGATTGGTTTTTTAGCTGTTGGGACTTCTCACCTCTTGCTTGATAGGGGGAAAAGATTTTATTAGCCTTCTATCATTCATCAATGATTATACTAGTTGACAGGTGATGAGGTCAACACTATTAGGCATCAAGTTAGATGTACCATATATATTACTAGATAGTCATTGGATGGGTTTTTGTGTGAAGACTTATGTGGATCATTATAGTTGAGCATGCCTTAATCATGAATTTAATGCAGTATATAGGTATAAAATGTTCAAAGGGGATGATCATTCCAAAAATATGCTTATCATTCATTCTATGAATTTCATGGTAGGGGGATTATATTTGAAGTAACATCATTTGATTAGTACCACAATGTAAAGTGTGCCATTTTATAGGGTGTAGTATAAACTATCAATGACTTCACAGTCATATGCTCAAGATCATTTTCTATACCCAATTGGATCAAGAGGGTTTGAGGGGTCATTTTATCTAAATTATTTTTGTTTTATTATGATATATTGTATAGGGTCATGCATCTTGTGATAGACACCCCCTTAAAAAATAATTTAATTCTAATAATTAATGGTTAGCATTAATTATTATGTTAGTAAGTTAGGTTTATATGTGTTTTGGTAGTAAAATAGGTGTTAACACTGTTAGTAAAAAATAAATATGTTAATAAGTCATGTTTTACATTTTAATATGTTAATTAAATTAATATTCAAGTGGTTGAACATGTTAAGTTGTTGGGTCCAGTGTAATTCCCCATGTACTCATGTGAAAACTTATATAAGTGTGGGATCTAGTAAAAGAAATTAATGGAGATATTTTACCTTTAAGTAGGATTATGTTAAAATTAATTTTATTATTCTTCTATTTTCCTATATTAATTTTCCTATCAAATAATAATGAATATCATGATGGGATACATCTTGATGAGCTTGATGGTGTAGATCCTAAAAAATTTAGCCCTATATAATTTTAGGGAAAAAATTTGTATGAAATTCAATGTTTTGGATGAGGTCTTGAATATAATCCTAGAAGCTAAAAATATAAATAATGCCAAGGTTTTCATATTTGAGTAAGAACATGAGTCCTTCAATGATATTAATCTATCTTTTAGAGGTGCCATATCTATAATAGGTGTATAAAACACTATTTCTAATGTTACTATATCTATGTCTATTTTATGGTTAAACATGTTATGCCCACTCATAATGTGGGGGAAACATAAGATTTTACTCATTTTGTTATGGAAATCCATACACAACTTACATTTGTGCCTCCTAAAATGTATACCCATGTGACATCATCCATTTTTGCATAATGTCTTATGCCTAATAATCTAGCCCTTATGTAAATTATATAGGGCCTTAAAGTTAAGATTTCAAAACTAAAAAATTGAACTTCTAGAGTGATCCATTCAACTAATTCTCAAGCATTAATACATCATCCATTTTCCTCAAATATTTCAGCCTATCTCGTACCTACATGATTTGTGGCACTTAACATTACACTATATGATGGTAAAGGTGATCCATAACAACACCTTGGATCATTTAACATAGATTGTTTATAATCTGCATCCAATGACAAGTTGTTAACTATGTTATTTACACAGAGTCTTAAGGACTATGCTTTATGATAGTTATATGACCTCCACTTCTAATAGGTGTATACCTTAAATCCTTTATGTGATTAGTTATTAACACACTTTTTATTCAACATTAGTGAGAAAATGTCTTATGCTCAAATTATAAAACTTAATCAAGGACCTAATGAACCCATCAATGATTTGTGCATTGTTACAAGACCATGAATTCTAAGATGACAAATCATATGGATGATAATGAGTTTTAAGTCATATTTTAGAAAATATTTCTTGCTCCACTACATGGGTCCACTTTTACCAAATGGTTTCCATCTTTTGAGGACTTATGCCATATAGTCGAATATCATGAATTCAAGCTTATTTCTATGAATAAGATAAAGTATGGGTCTAATAATCCAACTAGTTTTGGTGTGAAATTGTAGAAAAAAATAAATTATAAAATCTAAATCAAATGATACTAAGAATGAGATGAAAGTCACAGTTAATGTGGTTTCACAACTCGTTAATCAACTTGTCACATTGGCTCCTCAAAGGAGTTAGTTTTCATTATTATCTAAACCTCCTCATAATATGTTATAAAATTTATTTACATGCAATCTTATATATCTCCCTTTCCAAAAAAAGGTTGATACAAATAGAGAATCATCTAAGGGATTAAATTTCAATGCATACTATGATTATCATATATATATGTGGGATAATTTATGAATATATTTTTTGGATTAAGACATAAGATACAAGCTATAATTCATGAAAATATTATTTATCTCTTTAATATTAACACATCTACAAGTGAATTAAGGGAAAATTCTGATGGGAATGGGAAGCTGAAAATATTTTTTGATCCCTTTCAAATCAAAGGTTAAAAAAAACTAAGACTAATCCTCAGGTGCATATGAATTGTAATGATGTATATAATCATCATATTAATGGTCTTATTAGTGCACTTAAATACACACAAGTACATAAACCAACAATCACATTTAATGAGCATGAGGTTATTATAAATTGTTTTATTAATGCATCATTATTTGTGCTTGCTTAAATTGATTCATAGACTATATATAGTGTCATGGTGGATAATGAATCAAGTGAAAACACTTTCACTATGACACTACTTACTATCCATAAATACACACTTAAGGACTTGAGTTATAGAACAAAGACAATAAAATGATTTTATGGAAAGAGAAAAAAATATTATTGGGGGCATTGTCCTACCACTTATGGTAGGGCCTCTAGTAGTTTCCATTTTTTAATTGGTTATGCCCAATATTGGGGCATTTAACATGTTACTATGATGCCCATTGATACATAATATATGTGTAGTACCATATTTGGTAAACTAAGATGTGAAGTACATCTATACTAGATGCATGGTGAAAAATCCACATCTTCCTTGTGAGTATAATACACAATTTGAGACCTTTCCTTGGAAACCTACCCCATTATTGTATTAAAATTTGAATTAATATGTGAATTAACCCTAATTAAGATAAACTATGTAGAATATATCTGAATGTTGTAAATGAAATTTTGACAAGAAGAATGAAATCATAAGACTGAATTTAAAAAATTATAAATGAATGGAAGAAGACTAAATGCAAATGAAATGAAAATAATTGTTTTTTATGTCTAAGATATGACTATGTGTGGTTGATAGAATGTTGAAACTAAAAAACAAGAATTGGATCTACAAGTACCCATAAGATGGAACTAAAACTAGTAAAGGCCAAAATCATCTAACTAGGGCTAAGATCGACTACTACTAATGACTTAAATCAATAAATCTTGACCTTTTATTAAAATTAAAAAATATGTCACACTTTTTTATAACTGATTAAATTAGGTATATATGTGGTGATTTAACCTTTAGACATGTGTGGAAGACATGCACATAGCTTCTTCAAAGTTGAAACCATAATAAGGCCTCCATAATAAGGCCTCTAATGACTAAAAACCTATACATAGAAAAGGGGGAATGTAAAAGGATTATCTAACCATAATCACCCCCATGATGACTAAATGTTTCCTATATATCCAATACTCTGAATAGGGAAATCAATCCCATGCAGTTCTCCCACTTAGATTGCTTTATGTGATTATGATCCTTTAACTATATGAATGCATCTATATGTGGATTGAATACTTCATCATGAATTGCTTTGGTTTAGACAAAAAAATATTTTAACTTGGCTAAGGATTGATTCAAATGATTATAATCAGAATTGGAAAGAATAAGGAAGTTTTGATCAATGTGTAATAGTCTAAGTATGCCTTTGTATTGAAATTTTCAAGTGGTAGAATAAGTGACTTAAGTGTGACTTTATAGTAATATAAAAGGAGAAAAAATCACCCTACCTATTTTAAAAATATGGATTAAACTATAAGGAAGGGTTCAATTTTGAAAAATGGTCATTATAAGGGTTAAGCTCAAGATCAACCCATTTGGGATCAAGATAGACTGCCACTATTAACCCAATTGGTTGATCTTATCCTATATTGAAACATGTGATTTTTTGGATTTGGAATATTAGGAAAAATTATTAGAGGGGTATTTATTTATTAGAACAATTTCTAATGTATCAGATAACACTTTATAAAATAAATAGGTCTTTAAAAGTGCCTAGGATATAGTGAGGTGTAAAAATAGGTCCAAATTAAGTGTTCGAGTTAACTAAATTAAAAAATGGACAAAAATAATGCAATCAAGTATTCATGACCAAATTTTAATGAATCCATTATTGTTACACTTAAATACACACAAGTATATATACCAACAATCACATTTAATGAACATGAGACTATTAGAAATTATTTTATTAATAGATCATTATTTGCATTTGCTTACACTGATTCACAACCTATACATAGTGTCATGGTGGATAATGAATCAAGTGAAAATTATTTTAATTTGACACTACTTACTAGCCTTAGATACACACTTGAGGAGTTGAGTTGTATAATAAAGATAATAAAAGTATTTAATGGAAAGATAAAAAATCTTCTTGAGAGAATTGTCTTACCTCTTATGATAAGGCCTGCAGTAGTTTCTAATGTATTCTTGGTTATGCCCAATACTGGGGCATTCAACATGTTACTAGAATGCCCATGGATACGTAAGATACATACAGTACCATATTTGGTACATTAATGTGTGAAGTATATCTCTAGTAGTTTAATGGTTACAATTCCACATCTTTTCTAGGAGTAGAATACATAATTGGACACTTTCCTTGAAAACCTACCCCACTATTTTATCAAAATCAAAATTAAAATGTGAATTAAACCTGATTAAGATAAACTAAGTAGAATATAGAAGAATTTTGTAAATGAACAATTGACAAGAAAAATTAAAGCATAAGACTAAAGTTGATAGATTATAAATGAATGGAAGAAGACTAACTACTGAAATGACAAAATTAGTTTTTTTAAACTAAAATATGACTATGTGAGGTTGATAAAAGTTTGAAACTAACAAACAGGGAATGGATATACAAGTACCCAAAAGATAAAATTGAAAATAGTAAAGGTCATAATTTTTCAACTAGGGCTAGGATCGATTTCCACTAATGACTTGAACTGGTCAATCTTGACCTTTTCTAAAATTGAGAAAATTAGGTCATGGTCATTTGTGACTACTTAAATTAGTTATATATGTGGTGATTTGACCTTTAGACTTGTATGGAAGACCTATAAATAGCTTCTTCAAGGTTGAAACCATAATAGGGCTTGTAAAGATTGAAAACTTTTAAATAGAAAAGGGGAATACAATAAGCTAATATGACCCCAATCACCCTTGTGATGACTAAATGCCACCTACGTATTCAATACTTTGAAAATTGAAATCAATCCCACAAGTTTCTTCCACTTATAATGTTTTGTGTGATTGTGCTCTTTTGACTATATGAATGCATATGGATATGGCTTGAATACTTGATTGTGCTTTGCTTTGGCTTGGATAAAACAAGATTTTAACTTGGTTGAAGACTCTTTCAAATGATTATAGTAAAAATTGGGAAGAATAGGGAAGTTTTTCTCAATGTGAAAAAGTGTAAGTATGCCTTTGTATTAAAATTTCTAAGTGGTATACTAAGTGACTTAAGTATGCCTTTATAGCAATACAAAAGCTGAAAACCTCATCATATCTATACTAAAAATATGGATGAATTTTAAGGAAGGGTTAAATTCTGAAAAAAAATTATTATAAGGGTTAATGTCAGGATCAACCCATAGGGATCAAGATCAACTGCTACTATTGACCCAACTAGTTGATCCTATCCTATAGGGAAATGAGTGATTTTTTGGATTCGGAATGTCCATATAGATGCTTAAAGGGGTATTTATTTTTTAGAACATTTTTATATGTATAAGATAAAATTTTATAAAATAAATATGTCTTTAAAAGTGTTTAGAATATAGTGAGGTGTAAAAATAGGTCCAAATTAAGTGCTCATGTTAATTAAAGTAAAATAGGGCCAAAAATAAATAATCAAGTATCCATGACCAAATTTGAGTGACTCCATCACTTCACTCCTCCCCCCCATCCCCCATTAGTATATAATTGAAATTACTTGAGTAAAATATAATTATTAGTTTAGTGTGTACAACAAACTTTACCTTTGGGAGAAGCTCTAAAGCATGCAAGGTGGTTCATGGAAAAACTTGCAATGATGTAAAAGTATTTAATGCTCATATGTGAAACTAAAAATTTTAAATGTAACTTGAATTTGAAAATGTTGAAGATAACAAGGAAGGATTACACATGTATGTGTGAAACCAATGCCATTTTCATCACTTTGTTTGGATATGATGCTTCTTTGAAGCATTGGAGAGGCTAGAAATTTAGCTAGACCAATGGATGATTTGAGGATGATCAAGCCCAAAATTGAATTGAAATTTTATATAAAATAAAACCCATTAAGGGATGAAGAAACCTTAATTTTCACTTGTTGGAATTTGTAACCCAATACATGAAACAAGTTGAAATCCATAATAGATTTATAGAAATAATTTTAAAGGGAACTGAACCTTTAAGTTATGTATTATGCACTTTAATTGAATAAACCACTATATATGGCTTGTAGATTTGATAGTCACTTTATTACTTTGTTCCTTTACTTCTCAATTCAAGATCAAAAGAGAATGGATAACTTTCATTCTCCTACCATGTCCACATATAATAACTAATATTGAAAATCATGGCACGAATTTGTATAATGCCACCTAAATTATGTAAAATAACATAGTATGCATGAATTTTTATCATGAACCCATTGATAAATGTATAATATTTATTGTGTTATAGATTAAAAAAATTAAATTTTGTTTGAAACTTGTGCATGAATATGTATCATGCACCAAAAATTATATGAACATGTACTTTGTTTTGGTAATGTAAGTGCATATACATGGCATGTACCCCCATAATCTATGATAATAAATAAATTTTGAACCATTCTAAAACTTTGAAACTGTATTTTGTATTGAAAATTAATTTTTAATTTTGAAGAGGCTTATCTAATGTATGAAAATCCCACTTAAATGTCCTCCTTTTGAGGTAAGGGAAATGTATCTATAAATTCACTCACCTCAAAATAAAAATTATTTATATCGTGCATAATATTATGTAATAATTGAATAATGTAGTATATGTGAAAATTATGTCAATAGAGTAATATTTGTGTCATTTGAATCATGTATGTAACATATCAAGAAAATCCTATAGAAATGTATCAATGAAGTTCATAATAGTAAATTATGAAATTAATTTCTTGTGTATTAGTTAGTGCATTATATGGATCATGACACTCATCAAATTTAACAAGCTAAACAATCACACAAACACAATAATCACAATGTAATAGAATAAAGCTAAGGGCCACCTACAAAATACATGTTCAAATTTTGAATAAGTAAAGTTTATACATATAAGGCCAAGGGCCACACACAAAATACATGAAAGATATTATAAATAAGGGACATATTCAAATTTCTCACACAAAGGGATAAAGGCCAATAATAATGGACACATTTGAAAATCACCCATACTAAACAATAATATCATGGAGAAGTTCAAACAATTTCATACAAAGGCCAAGGGACATACACAATAGATAATCAAGATCTAATCTACTATGTACAAGTAATAGCATCAATTGAGCATAAAACTAGAAAAATATTATATGTCTTGTATATATAATGTGATGATATCCTAGAAAATAGCATGTCCATGTACACAATGTAAGATATAAATGTTAGTAAGACATTTTAAAAGAATATATAGTTTTGCCTAACACCTAAAAATATTTTAACCTATGGATGAGATGGCCCTAATTTACCAACGCTATAGAGTAAAATCAAGACCAAAATCTTAGACCATATGAGATTTGTATGTCCTGCATAACACTCAAGAATACTGATGAAATCCATATGTGATACAAAAAAATATACTACCTAATAATCATGATATAAACAACATATGTTAATTATGTAAACTATATGTATAATCATGCTCATAAATTGATTTTGATTTTCACAATATTTTTTAATTGTTTGATAATATTTCTTTTATTTTTTTGGAATTTAGAAACAAAAAGAGGGAAAGTGATGATAAACCATGTGTTACAAAGTAAAATAAAGGAGAAATATTTTAACAATCGATAACATGTGTCAATGAGGAGTATGCACTCGAAATGATGGTATGGCCATGTATGACCAAGATGTCCCCATTGTGTATGGGAGTTGTAAATTTGAAAAAATTGTAGAAGACTAAATAAGTATTCATAGGATTGGTTTTACGTCTTTGTTTCATCAAATGTACACTTGTTGAATCATGTAGAATGTATGAGTAATATAACACATAAAAAGAGATATTTTACATGTAAATTATTGTTTTTCATACTATAATTGGGTGAAATATCATAAAATTAGAAATATTAAGGCTTTGTGTGCTTAAATTTTGAATTCTAATTAAAAAACTTCATAAGACCTAGTTTAATAACTGAGTTTAGTAGTAACAATTGATTATGTCCTTTATTGGTTGATTCTATCCTTGTCAAAAAATGTAAGTTTAGTAGTACAAATTATGTAAATAGAGAGATAAATGGTACAATATGGAATAATAGATAATTATTTAAGACTATTTAGATTTTTAAAGTGAAAAATAGGAGCTAAGTGGTCAAAAAATTCATTAAAATCCAAGGTTTTAAAAGAGTTGATCAAATCGATCACATGTGCAAGCAATAATAATATGAAACAAATGAGAATCTATGTAAAATCAAATGATGCTACTATTATCCAAAGATTTCTTCAAGGGGATGCCTCTTTGTAGGTCTTATATCATCTAGAGTATCATACCAATATCTTATTTAGTCAAAGTTGTAATCATCAATATAATCATCATCATTATAGATAATTAATTTCTTAAGTTGTTCTTAAAATTTGTATATGCCATTGTGATTATATTTTACATTTGCATATGAAAAACCAGCTGCACCATACTATAGAACTAGCTTCTTAGATGTATGATTATCTTTAGTATGTTCACCTTTGTGAGGATCTTATTTCTTATTCTGAACTAGAGAAGAATCTTGTATCATTTCTTGAATACTAGGAAGAGAAAAAAATTGTGCTTTGAATTCTTGAATTGATGATGTAATCATAAATTTTTTAGTATTGATCTTATCTTTTTCTTTTATGCATGAAGTAGACATAGTGATTGAATCCTTAGAAGCCATATTTGTACCATTAAACTTTTTAGGAACATTTTGATTTAGAAATTCCTTCACGATAAACTTTTTCACAAAGGTGTTTTATTGTTTATCTTGAGTTTGTTCTTGTAATTTATCTTTTGATAATTGATCTCTTAGTAACTTATGTAATCTTTCTTTTTCTAAATTATCCTTTTGTTATTTTTTCACTTATTCTTTAGAAGATGCAATTATAATGTGAGTGGGTGTCTTGATTGATTTATCTCTTATAGGATCACCACTATCAATGTTGGGTATTAATATTTATTTAAGTTAATTTAGGTTAATCCTAAATCTATTTTATTTTTTATTATAATAAATTAACTTATTTCAAATTTTATGAGGTGTCATACATTTTTTTGTCTTTTTTTATGGAATATTGGAGTTAATTTCACACGTAACTCCTCCCACACTTGTCACATACTTCCCCCTCACCTCATGGGGATTAGTGACACTAGGCACACACTAATAAGGTTGTATAAGGTCATTATGGGATTCTTTGTAAATCCATATTCCTTCATCTATCTATATTTATTGATCTCTCTTTTCTTTCATTCTTTAATATAAATTATCTTAAGGTACTTACTTATGGATTGAGTTCATTCTTCTTTCTCAATCTATTTTCTTCCATTGAGACTTTACTTGGAGAATATTATTTTTCAAGCCTTCTTAATATCATGGAGTTTTCTTCTTTTGATTTAATTTCCCTAATTAACAAATTGTGTCTTGTGTTCTCTTGATGGTTTGGTATTGAGAAGATCTCTTTCTTTTGTGCATTCATTTGCATTATTTCATTTTAGTTTCAATGTTATTTTATATCAATCTTGGCAAATATTCTAACATGGTACTAAATTTATTTTTGTTTACACTAAATCTAAACATTTGTAGGATTCTTAGGTGAAGAAGAAGCCAATTATTTTTAAAGCTTTTATTAAATCTATTTTAAAAAAAAAAAAAAAACCCATCTAATAAAATGGTTGTCTTATGATTTAGAATCTGAATTTTTGTCTTTTTTTATTTTTTGTTCATTTTTAAGCTAGAAATACAATGTTAAAATTTTGTGTAAATCTAGATCTTGGTTTGAGAGACATCATAAAAAATGTAATTGCTGCATTTCAAAAATCTTATTTTTTTTGTTGCAAAATCAAAAATGCTATTGGCTATATTTATGTTTCATTATGATTTCTTTGAAAATTTAATTTTTCAAATGATTCAAATATGTTTCTTGAAATGGTTAAAAAATCTTATCCCAATTTAATTTTTTCAAATGTATTAAACTTTTTTCAATGTAATATATTTAAAGACAAAGGTTTATTTTATATATCCATTTGTGGAATTTTAATTCTTTGTTAAACTCTTAAGTTTAATGTTAATTGAACTTTTAGATGCTTAAATTTGGATTTATATGTTCAACTAGTCTTGTACACTTGAAAAATATCACTTAAGTCTCTACCTTTCAATTCTTGACCTTCCTCATAACCGATAGGCTTGCATTCACCATCTCACTAGGACTAAATTCTTATTTTTTAGTCTGACCCTATAATTATGATTACCTAGATCACCTGTAGCCCAAAATATGCTTAAACTTTGAGATATATCCTTTGCTATCAGTTATTAATCTCTAACAACCTTTTATGATCCTAGATAGTTTCATTCAGACTTGGACAGTAGCATTGATGCTACTATCCATTCTCCTATAGAAGTGTTTCTACCTTATAAACACTCAAATTTAAAAATATTTTGATATGTATGGGTCAACCTATTATGTTTCATTAACCATTTTGTGAGAAAATTTTCAAAATAAATGGTATAAATATAAGTTGAATCAAACTCATTATTCATATTAAAAATACCAAGCAACCACCTATTCAATTTCATTCAATCAACTACAAAAATGAGTTTTACTAATGTATTCTTCCATATTTATATATAAGTCATAGTATTAGTCATATTATAGGTCTAAAAAATTCAAAAAATAACCCATTGACAGTAATTTTAAAGTTACAAGCTAGATCATTACATATACTTTTATATAGCATTACACACCATTGTTTACACACAAGCCAACACATAACAGAAAACTGCATATGTTTGAGGCCCTCTTTAATAGTATTAGCTATGTAGCTATTTCTCATTGATAGAAGGGTTCTTGAGGTCATCTTAACTTCATGATCCTACTAACCCATTTTTGGTAAGATGACAAGACTTAAGAATGGGATCTAGGGTTTGATATATATTATAATATCAAGAGCATGTGCACCTAATCTGCATAAATAATCTAAAAGGTGACAAAAAACCCTTAAAGATCTAGGTGTAAGTTTAAATCAATAGTCAATACTCTATATTAGTATTAGTACAAGTGTCCATGGGGTAACATAAGTGTTTGTGTTGATAAAAAGCTAATTTTAGAATCTTACAACTAAATCCAAATCTTCATACAGTCTATTTATACACCTGCATTACTTAGATTTTCTTGTGCATTAGTGTATAAGCTAAGTACAAATTTTCCTTTGTATTACTCTTGTTATAATATTAAATGTTTTACTTTTTATATTTATCATATGCTTAGATTTAATAATTATTATTAGAATATTAGTATAATCTAAATTTATTAATTAGATTGATTTTTAGAGTAGCATATTCATTGCTTTGATTAGGCTACTCTTTCATTATTAATCCTTATTTATAAAAAATAACTACTAAATTTTTATTTCGTTATTAATACAACATTTGGTGAACCCAAATTCTAAGTCTTCTCATGCAACTACTAACTTGATCTAAGGCTTTTAGCCTACTAGGGTTTCTGATTTTAGTAATTTATAGGTCTAAATTTTTTCCATTACTTGTGGCATATTTTTTTGTGTTTATAAAATATGGAACATGTAAAAAATATCATTTGAAAATGGAAGATAAATCAACCCTAATGAACAATTTAAATGCAAATCAATAATTGATTAATGCCTTCTTACATGTTACAGAAGAATAAATCAATAACTACTTTAAAGCTAGTACATCCACATCCAATAATGGAGAACCCTCATATGGTACAATTATAGCTACATCCTCCATGGGAAAAAATTATGCTTCAACTCAATTCACCTATTTAAATGCCTACATCAACAAAAGTGGTGTTTTCATCCCCTTTGGTAACTTCTCAAGTTTTAACTCAAAATCCCAATGGGTCTACTATGCACACTCTTTTACAAGTTAGACAAGTTTTATAAGTTAAGGTTACCAATAATAAGTAAAATGATATAAAATTAACTCATGTTATTGATTCAAAAGATGTATTGCATAATCCTCTATCACCTGAGATATCTTTGTGCCCTTTGCCAACTAGGTTTGTTGCACCCAAGTTCACACTTTATGATGCCAAGGGTGATTTTGAATAACATATTCAATATTTATATGCAACATGCCTTGATTACACTTTAAATTATAAACTTTTGACCAAATTATTTCCAATAATTTTGAAGTACTATTCTTTGAAATGGTTTTATGATTTACTAATAGAATTCATAAGAGCATTCAAGCCTTTGGTGGATTAGTTTTTAGCACATTTTTAATAAACATAACAAAAAAAAAATTCATATGCATAAATTTCATAGAAAAAACAAGGAACCAATGAGAATATTAATGAATATGTCTTGAGGTATAAGACAATGTTGGCTAAAATGACAAATCCAATGATAGATAAAGAGTTTAAAGATATATTTAAGAAAAATTTACTTGTTCTCTTACATGATTCTATTATTTTTAAAAAGTTCAAATCTATTGATAACTTATACCATATTTTTTGAGATGGAAGAATGAAATTTATTTCATTAAATAAGCATAATTAATGGGAAAACACATCGAATACATACAATACCAATTTTCATATCAAACAAATCTATAAGGTCAACCCTACTAAGGCTATAAAGGATGCAACCACCATATTCAATACAGTGTCACAACAACCTAATTGACTTATCTTATCCAATGAGCCTAAGAGATAATTTATACAATTATATTAGTCTCCAACTTTACTACTTTTAAATTTTGTTGAGTGTCATCTCATATGTTACACCCTGATTCTCTCACTAAATTGATTTACCTAAATATCCATAGATTATTATGGTTGTTAAATTGGTTTGTTATTTTATAACTAAATTTTAAGTAATATATTTTTATAGGACATATGTATGTTACTTATATTTCATGATTTCATTATTATGATTTGGCTAATTATGAATTTTGTACATAATGATTATGTTACATTTATTGTTAATAACATTGTTTTATGATATATGTATCATGATATCTTTGAATAACTACCTTCTTGTCATGAATTAGATGTAGAAGAGTTCATCCCTCAAAGCATGATGGAGGGAGAGCATCATCGAAGAGGGTGGTGTAGATGGAAATGATGAAAGATGACAGAGGAACTACTAAGACCCATGCCCACACCACATTGCATTTTAAATGTTAAATGCATTGTGTGTTTGGATTGTTAGAGTTAGTATGTTTTAAAAGTTAATTGCAGTTAGACATTAGAGTTTTCATGTTTTATTTTAGTACATATATATGGGATAAATCATGTATGAGATTTTATTTTGTATATTATACATAGACTTAGTGTTTAATGTTATGGTGTGATAAGATTACTTTACTCATGTGTGTGTATGATTGTGGGAATGTAAATCTAACAGAGGATATCTAATTAATATTTTCTATACAAAAGAAAAATGTCTTTATAATGTTTTATAACATTAAGATTTTTATTATTGGTATTTGAGAATATCAATATATGTCAAGCTATTAAAATTAAAAAAAGACATATATAGCCTATATACATTAGTAATGACTTAAACAATTATCTTTTCATAATTAATAATTGATTGGTCTATATTTTTGATAAAGAGATAATTAACTTTATTTGTTGACAAAGGAAGTTGAATTATCCTAAAAATCTAAGCCTAGTTTTTGATTGTCATCCATATACTACATTGAGAATTAAAAATATTAGTTATCATTTTGAATAATGATTAAATTGGACTTATTTAGTGGAAATAATCGGGCATGTAACATAGTTTAACATGCAAGAGTTTTAAATAAATTAAATGTTAAATATAATTGAGTAAAGTTAGAGTAAGAAAAATAATAGGGATTTTTGGTAGGTTTAATTGAAGTTTTGTGGATTAATTGTGTTTAAAGGAAAAATTTAGGATTATGCATGGACTGCAAACTAGAGTGAACAGTGGCAACTAAATTTTGAATGGAAAGAGGTCGGTGAGGAGAATTGGATAAGAGGGAGTTAGGGAAGAGAAGGAGAGATAGGGAAGAGGAGAAGAAATTATAGAGCAAGGAAGAGAAGGAAATTGGATTCGTTCAATTTCAATTTGGAAGCAAAATATAGGTTGGTAATGCTATTTACTATTCTATTGTTTGAGACATTCTATGTATGGTTTGAAGTAAGAGGGTTTAGAAAATGATTATCTTATATTTGAATAAGGGTAATAGGATTAGCCCTATGGATGGATTGGCTATCTATAGATCTAATCCATCATCCTCCAAATCCTAAGAATTAAAACTAGACTTACTTTTTTGTTCAACTATAAGGGTTAAATAAAGTTGTTATAGGTAGTGGCTTAATGCCCTAACTCAAGAAAAATTGTAACCTAGGAAATAGTTTGTTTTCATATAGAAATTGAGATTCATTATTGTCAAAATGTGTTGTATACATACATAGTTAGTAGGGTAAAACAAAATTTGAGTATATAGACATAATATAGAAATACTATGTATACCAATATAATGTTTGAATAACTTATGTTCAGGACAATGTATCATATAAGTTGACTATAGATTTGGGTTTATTATGTAGGAAAGTTGAACACAACCATTTAACATGAAATAGTGAATATATATAACTATGAGCTAGGCAAATTCATAACAAGGCACAATTATTTATATGACTCTAAGTATTGTTATATAAACCCTAGAGAATACTTAGTTGATTCCATAAAGGATTTTGATGTAATGTTTTATTATGAATCTATTAGGGTTACTATACCTAATAATAATTGTGGTATAAAGACTAGAATATATTCTTATGTTGTAGCAAGTTTGATACATTTGGGGTAATTACTATATACAAATACATTGATTGTATATTATCAATTAAATATAATTTAGAGATTGTGTATATACATGAAGATGTGTATATATATGAAAACATTATAATGTTAGAACTGTGTAATATAAATATTGGAATAGAGTATATATAAATTTATATATAACTGAGTGTTTTAGAAAATTTCACACAACACATCTATTTATATATATACTCTATGATTATATTTAACATACAAAACTATGAGTTTAATGTTTATGGATAAACTTAAGTCTTTTATATTAAGCACTACAGTTATATATATAAATAGACTGTGCATAAACCACAATGACAGTATACATACATCATGAACTATGTAAATCTATATAAGATACAAATGACTGTGTAAAATTATTATAAAACTATGAGTGAGATGTGTTTTAACAAAAATATATGGACTGTGTGTTTTGGTAGCATAGTTTATAAAGTGAAATTGACTTCTAAAAATGAGAACTAATGAATTTGAGTAATTCATATGTTGTAAATGATATATGTGAGCGATTGACTTATTTTGAAAACATAAAACACTGTGATAAAGATTATTGATTTTATCCTCTGTTCACAAAAAAACTTAGATTAACATAATGATGGGGAAAGTGAATTAAGAATGAAATCTGAGCCCAAATTTGAAATTATATATCTTTGATATTAATTAAATAAAATAAGGGTTATGGAATTATTAAAGGCCCTATTTGATTTCTCAAGCCTTTCTCATGAAAGTTATTACCTTTTAAAATTTGAAAATAAAAATGTAAGGTATTGTTAGTTATTACCTTTTATATCTATAATTGGGTATGTAAAATGTACAATACATAAGTATGAAAAATAAACCGATAGGAGAACTTAGGTTCTCACATGTATAACTTATATTTATGTAATGGGATGCGTGCTTATAATTATAGTTGGTGGCTAGCAAATTTAAGTCATGTAATATTGATAGTTAGGAAACTATAATGATATTTGTAAGGCCTCCTAAAATCATATTGAGTTCCATAAATGAATGAATGTGTATTTGTTTATGAGTTATGGATATTTTGATTATTAAGACTATTGTTTGTAAATGAGTAAAATGAACAATATACTAATATATTTTTAATTGTAAAACAATTGAATTTACTCAAATATTTTGGTTATGCAGTCTATGTTTATATTTTACATGTTTGGTAATTAAACTTAATTTTTATGCTTGTTATTTTTGTGTAAAATAATATAGTAGAGATTCATTCATATATTTGATGGACTAAATGTATGTATTGTGATTATTTATTTATTTAGCATGTTATACATGCTAGTAGAAATAATATGTATCAATATGTTGGTTAAAATATTGTTAACCAAATCTTACATTATTGGTACTAACTAAGCAGTGAGACAAACTTTACTAGCTTACTTAGTGTCACCAATGCTAGATGAAGATAATTCAATCAAGTGGTGTGTATGAATTTGACTGATCCTCAAGATCATATATTATTTTAAAACTTTATCCAAATTAGTATTTAGATAGACATTGACATTTCATATGTATTATTCATATGTTTTGTAATATCATGTTAGAGCGTATTTTTTTATAGTACACATCATGTAGTATAAATCTTACAGCACACAGGTACTAGTATGTCTCTCTAGATTCCTACACTATCACTATCTATCCATACATGAAAGGAGGTCCATTATCTATTTTTTTGATTATGTATGGGATCCATGGTCTATGGTTAGTGTAGAAAAGTGCTCGGATGATGCTCTCCCTCCCTACTGCAGTACTTACTTTGAGACTACACATGAGATTATCAGAGATATAGGAGTTAGTGTGACTCAAGATCTATGGAGCATTGTATCTATTTATTGAATTAAGCATAATGCTTATTGGAAATGTAATTGATCTATTATTTTACATTGATAGTAGTGACTATATTATTTTAATAGTCATAGCTGGATTTACATATAATTACTTTCCTTATGCAGTTATGTTATGTTACATAAGATGCTAATGATCAATAACTATTATTTTTACATGTTTAATTGTGTTTAATATATTTAGTTAGTATATTAAGGTCACTAATTAGATTCTCATGGTGTAATATAATGAAAGAATACATGCTATGAAAATATTTTTTTTAAACAAATTATTGCATTATTCTAGTAAATCCCTATGAGAATGTTACATTGCAGTATTAGAGTTGAGGCTTCGACTCAAGGACTTAATGAGTCCACTAATATTTTTATATTCTTTTGTTATAAAAAATAAAAATAGTGCAAGTAAGAGAATCAGGTGAGGGTCCTTCGAATGTCAATAACAATAACCCTCCATTCGATCCTAACCAATTTAACACTGATCAAGTAATAAAGTTAAATCAGATTTTTACAAACATGAATGAGACTAGGGACAAAATTATAGCCCTAGAATAGTAAATTCATGGACATGAGGAAGAAGGCCATCAGGATGAGCTTGAGGAGCATCTTGCTAAGTAGAAAATTCTTCAAGAGCAGAGACACGAGGAAGTGCCTCAAGATGTGTAGCCATAGAATTGGCAAGGGATATGAAAAAGGTGAATCCACCTAAGTTTGAAGGAAAAGTAATGAGATATGGAGCTGAAACATGGTTGATTGAAATGGAGAAATATTTCAATATTCAAAACTACTCCAAGGTCACCAAAGCTATTTGGGGAGCATATTAGTTAGCTAGAGAAGCAACTACGTGGTGGGCCAACAAGAAGTTATAAATGAATTTGAACTCAAACACCACTACATTAGAGTAGTTTGTGACACTATTTAGATCATAGTGGTTCCCACAGTTATATTTTAATCAAAAGTTGATATATTTTCAAAATCTAAAGCAAGAAGACTTGATGGTAAATGAGTATTGAGAATAGTTCACCAAATTTCTAAAATATGTACCTCAGTATTAGGCAGATGAGAGATTTAGGCTTAAGAAGTTTATCATGGTATTAAAACCCCATATCAGTGGAGAAGTGGACATTCATGGACCATCTACCATGGACTAAGTCTTTGATAAAGTAGTCAAGTAGAAGCAAAAGTTGAAATCTCTTGCTCAGATCAAGGACAAGTTTAAGAAAAAGTTTGGAAGTTCAAAACTAAATTTCAAGAAAAAAAACTAGAAGCAAAGGAGTGGAGATTCCAAGAGTTAGTTCAAGAGTCATAATTTAAAATTCAATAGTGGTCCAAGTATCAAGAAACTTGGCAATGGTTTTAAAGGTGATTTCAAGGGAAACCAATAGTTTGATAGGAAGGGACCACTAGGAGGTTCCTTCATTTGTGGAGGTGACCATTTTGCACATGAATTTACCAAGGATAAGTTGAGTAAAAAGGGTTATAACCCTCAACAAGGAACTTTCCATAAACATATTTATATGGCAACTGATAATTGGCAAGCTAAATTCCAAGCTTCACCCATATAACTTTTAGGTGTTTTGTTTGAACATCCAGTTTCCATTTTGATAGATATAGGGGCTACCAAATGTTTTATATCTCCTATAATTCTAAATAAACTTTCTAGAAAAGATGTAATGAAAAATGCATGGTCAATACAATATGGAAATGATTCCAAAGTCCAAGTTGACCAGTGTTTAGTTGAAGTGAAAATTAAGTTTCCAAAATTCATAATGGTTGTGGATATTTATGTGGCAACACTAGGGTCACATGATGCAATCCTAATAGTCAACTAGATTATGAAGCATAAGGCCAAGGTTGACTATTATCTGAAAAAGGTTGAATGTCTTGATGATTCTAGAAATTAGATACTAATTCATGAGAAAATGGATTTAAGGCTTAGGAATATTTATGCAATGCAACTCAGGAAGGCCCAAGGAAAAAGATGTCAAGCATTTATCATCAAAATAAATGAAATAGAAAGTAAGGAACCATCAATTGAATATTATATTTTCCTTAGGAAATTTTATGATGTGTTTCTAGAAGAATTATCAAGATTGCCTCCTAAACAAGAATTTGATATCTCTATTGATATCAAACTAGGATTGGAACCTCAGTCTAAGGCTCTATATAGAATGACATCCACTAAATTAGTAGAATTGAAGGCACAACTTCAGGAATTGTTGTCCAAAGGGTTGATCAAACCAAGTGTGTCACCATGGGGTGCACTAGTTGGCTTCATTAATAAGAAGGATGGTATTATTTAATTTTTTATTAATTATAGAATGTTAAATAAGGTGACCATCAAGAATAGGTATCCACTACTTCGAATAAATGATCTTTTTTATTAGATGTAAGGAGCAATAGTCTTTTATAAGATTGATCTTAGAGATGGATATCATCAGTTAAGAATAAAAGATGAGGATATTCTAAAGATTACATTTATAACTTACTATGGGCAATATGATTTTATAGTGTTACCATTTGGGTTGATGAATGCACCTACAACATTCATGAATCTCATGAATAGTGTGTTCAAAGATTACTTAGATCATTTTGTTTTGGTATTTTTAAATGGCATTCTTATATATTCTAAGGATGAAGAAGATCATCTTCAATATCTAGAGCTAGTTTTGAAATATTTGTGAAAGCATAGGCTATATGGTAAATTGTCCAAGTGTACATTTTTCAAAAAGAAATTGCAATATCTAGGCCATATTATCTCAATGAATGGCATTTTTGTTGATCTAGCTAAGATAAGAGCCATTATAGATTGGTTGGCACCAATTAATGCCCATGAAGTAAGGAGTTTCATGGGATTAACAAGCTATTATAGTAAATTTATTTCAAACTTTTCCAAGATAGGTAATTTGATTACCTTTCTATAGTGTAAGAATCAAAGTTTTATCTGATCAGATAAGTGTGAAGTAGATTTTCAAGAATTGAAAATAAGGCTTACTTCTACACCAGTGTTAATAATATTAATCCCAATGGTCAATTTTTAGTGATCACAAATGTGTATGGGGGTGGACTAGGAAGTTTTTATGTAGGATGGTACAATATTAGCTTATGATTCAAGGAAGTTGAAGCCTTATGAGGTAATTTATGCCCCTCGTGATCTTGAAATTGTAGTAATTATTCATTCTTTGCAAAATTAGAGACATTATTTCTTAAAAAATCATTATATCTCAAGACTGATAACTTGTGACTGAAATACATCTTCACTTAACTAAATTTGAATGCTTGTCAGAGGTGCTAAATTTGAATGCTTTTCATAGGTGCTAATTTTTTTATCTAACTATGACTTTGATATCAGCTACATCAAAGGTAAAGAGAATACAATAGCTGATGCCTTGAGTCATAGAAGGCACATAATAGTTGTGGTTACTATCATGAGTACTTTTAGGGATTATGTGGTCAATTTCTCACCAAGAGATGAATTTTTTGATTAAGTCAGGAAAGATTTGACTAAAAATGCTTATAATCTTATATATAAAGGATACAACTTAGAGAGTGATGGTCTTTTACAATATAAAGGATGTATGTGTTAGATTGGGAGAATTTGAGGACCATGATGCTAAAAGAACTGCATAATGCCCCATATTCAAGAAACTCAAGAGTAACCAAGATAATGGTAGTGCTTAGACCACTTTATTTCTAGAAGGGAATCAAGAAAGATGCAGTAGACTTTGTGTCACATTGTCTAGAATGTCAGTGAGTAAAAGTTAAACATATGCATCCATCTAGATTGTTATATCTACATGACATACCAGAGTAGAAATGATAGGTAATTATTATGGACTTTGTCCAAGGATTACATTATCATAAAACAGGCATGACACAATCTTGGTTGTAATTGATAAACTAACAAAGGTAGCATATTTTATACTAGGTAATTTTATAGATGATGCACCAACTCTTGTGAAGATATTTATAAAGGAAGTTTATCAATTGCATGGATTTATATAGAATATCATATCAAATCATGATCTGAGGATGGATTTTAGATTTTGGTTAACTATGAATTCAGCTTTGGGTACACAACTAAACTTCAGTATTGCATATCACCCATAGACTGATAGTCAATTGAGTGAGTTAATTAGGTGTTAGAAGATAATCATATGTATTTCATGGATCATCAATATAAATGGGAAGAATATATTTTATTGGTTGAGTTTGCATACAGCAACTCATATCAATCTACTTTAAAGATGGTATTGTTGGCCATTTTTGGCCCACATATAAAGCTCTTGCATGGTTTGATGAAGCACTGGATCAAAGGTGTATAAATGGATCCAACATTTGAAAATAGAGAGGATCTAAGCAAGGTTTTCTAAGGATCCAACAACAGTGTTCAAAGATAAGCCTATAGACGAGAAGCTAAGTGCAAAATCATTTATTTAGCTAATTCTTTACTTGTTCATTCTTTCAAACTTTGTAGGGACTAAGTGTTTCTTTTATTTTGGGACCCTTTTTCGCTAAGTGTTTACTGTTGAATACTTTAGACAAGTTGTCTAAGATAAATTTTCTAAAGGGATAATTCTTTTGGATAAAATGTTTGAATCAAAAGATAAAGACTCAATTCTTTCAGGGAAATTATTTTACAATAATTTACCTGAAGACCTATTTATTTTGGGAGAATTGTTTCAAACATTTTATCCAAAATAAAAATCCCGAAGGATTTTTCTCTCAGAAAGTGTACCAATCAAAAGTTTTGAAAGATATCTTTTTTAAAGCAAAGGGGAAAAACACTTTGTCTGAAGGGTCTTTTTCAAATAACTAAAGATTCATTGCAAAAACTCTGAAGGGGCACTTATCCAAAAAGGGATCATTTTTAAGAAGGCTGAAGGGTGCTTTCCTTTTGGAAAGGGCATTTCAAGTGGAAAATAGGGCACTTTAGAAGAAATCCAAAGGTCCTTTTTTGAATAAAATTGTTCAAAGCCAAAAAAAAGTAGTGAATTATTTCAGGAGAATTGTCCATGGAATAAATTTTGAAAGAAAAGCCTAAAGACATAATTTCCTTTAGACTTTTTATCTGAAGGACTCATTTAAGGCAAAAAGTCAAATAATTTTTTTTGGGAGATAAATCTGAATGAATTCTTTCAAGTCAAAAATGCTGAAGCAATAAGTTGTGGATAAATTGTCCAAAAAAAAAGTCTGAAGGGAATGGCCTGAATACAAAAGTATAAAAGAACAAATGATAGACCTACAAATGTCAAAGTTCAAGCTTATGAAATAGATGTTGGGATTCAAATATCCCATGATGGACCCACAAACATAAAAATTTGAACCCCTACAAGTAGTCATTTTCATTTAAAAAGATTAAAAGAAGATATGCAATCTATAGACTTATATCAACATAAATGGATATAGGAAAACCAATATCCTTAGATTGGTTTTCATCTATAGAAAAGATTTAGCCTAGGTTTCAAAGTAGGAGCTAGTGTATGTAATTAATGGAGAGGCTCTCATCCTTCGACATGGCTATCATCTTCGACAAACAACTACTTAACTCAAAGGCAACATGGCTCAATCCATATTCAAAGTAATGAGGATTTGTCCTTATACGTGTAAGACAAGTGAAAGATGGCATGGAAGTGAAAGATGAAGATCAAGTGATTAGAAAAGGGAGCTCAAGAATTAAAGATGTTCTTGGACTTTTCCTTTTTTAATGGATCATGACATCATCATCCTCAACAAGTTCTTATCTTCTAGTGTGTTTCTCAACCAATGAGAGGGTGTAAAGACTATTGAAGCTAATGGTGGTTAATTTTTTGAAGAAAGATTAGTTATGATTAACCCAAATATGGTTGAGAATTCATGGAGGGTGGTTGGATCTCATTTATTGAATTCTATTTACTTGCCTCTTCTCTTTTATATTCCCCTTTTTCCTATATCTCCATTTTTTGCACTCATAAAAAAAACATATCCTCATTTGATAAAAAAAAATTGTCAAAATTTGTAAGAAAGATCTTTTGAAGCAATAAAGATCAATTTTTACCTATCTCTAGCCTCTAAATTGTGCTTAGTAAGCTTGTGCATGATGGCCTTGTGAAGAAGTGTTCTTCCATGTCCATTGCCCTTCTTTTTAACCTATTTTTAGGCATTTTAAATTTAGTTCTAGGTCTGAACTTGAGATCTTTCCACCATTAATGAATGCTTGGTGTGAATTTTGAAATTCCTCTTTTCTTCAAGTATTGTTTGGTGAGCCTAGTTTATGAAACACTTATGCAAATTAATTAGTTTGTGAGGTTATGTGAGTAAGAGTTATCTTATGCTGAATTAGTGTTTATTTCATTCTTATGTGAGTGTCAATCAATTTGGTGTATCACCCATTTATATCTATTAGTTCCCTATACCTCCTCTCTACCTTTTTTCCAAGTAGAAACATTAATTTAGGTGATCTACTAAGAGGAAGCCAGCCTTCTCTAGAGGTTCAAGCTCACTACAAGATACCCAGAGCTTGAGGTTGCTCCGATACTATAGCTAGGAGTGAGAGAGCCTAAAAAATCTCCCACAAGGGTGAAATTCTAGAATACAATAGTTTTTGGCATGCCCAGTGGGACTACTTCTGAGGAAGATTGGTCAAGTTTGATGCTAGTTTGATCAATTTGCAATGGCTATAGATTTCATTTTTTAGTATCTTGTGACTGCAAAAAATACTCAGTAATATGGTGGTATAATAGTAAATATATATTTCATGTCAAAGGTGACTACAAGATTAACTTTTAGAGGTATTCTTTTTGAGCTTATTGAACTCCCCTTAAATTCAGCCAAAAGGTTAAGGTTTTCCTATACTCTCCCATATGTAGGAAACCATTTTACTAAGCCAATCGTAAGGTATACCTATGCAAGAAGACCTTTGTTAGCCCCTTTTGTTACCATGATTCTCCAAAGAGATTTTTTAGGCTTCAGTGGCCAAAGTCCTTTAAATCTACCACAATACGATCTTATGCCAGTAGTAGCTCTCAAAAGCATCCCATATTTTACAGGAGACCAAGCCATAACTCCTGTTGAACACATCAATGACAGACAATTTTTGAAATATCCATAATGTCATTGCAAAAAATATAGCTATTAGATTGTTATCTATATCCTTTAAGGGAAAATATTTAGATTGGTATAGAGGCTTAGCTCCTAATTTTATTCAATCATGGAATCAGCTAGGAGAGACCTTGTGTAAAATATTTGTAGACAATAGTGACCATTTGTCACTAGAAAAATAGCTTACCATAATTAAGAGAGCCCCCCCATGAAGTCATGAAAGATTTCAACACAAGATTCCAAAAATCTTGGGATAGAATTCCAGCCTCTGTTAGACCATCCCCTAACTTTACATTCCTATACTACTTGAAGGCTCTAAATAGTGATATAGATATAATGATCTAATCCATGGGAGGGGACATATTACTAGATGCTTATGAGGTGGTTATTAAAGCAAAAAAATTCTTGGTTCAGGCTGGTAAGCTTACTCCTAAACCCCCAATGCCTCTTTTTCCTAAAATTATACCACCCCTTACAATTATTCCCCCACTCGATGTTATTTTTCCAACTCCAACAATTACTGCTATACCTTCACCTAAATAGGGAAAGTCCTCCACTAGCGAATCAAATGATTCTAAAAAGTATAAAAACTACCTAGAACTTAAGAGTATGCTCCAATCCTTAGGAAATGTTGTGGTAAATGTGAATAGGTAGCAATCTCAATTTAATAAACCTTATCAAGTTCCATATCAGCCTCAACAATAGTCTTATCAAGCAAATAGACCACCCTTCAAGGGAATTTTCCAAAACCAGAACCATGAGCAAGGGAAAGGATAGCCTAACTACAATAAGTAGAGAAGTTATAACCCAAATGTTGTAGGATCTTCCAACTCCTTGGTTCCTATTCAAAACAATATGGCTCAAGAATCTAAAGTGACCATACCTTGGGATCAATCTTTTGGGCAATCCATTGTCCCAACTAATGGTTTTAACCAGGTCTTCAATAACCAATGGTAGCAGGCTATTGATTATGGATACAATCAAGCCTTAATGGCTCAAAACATAGAGATACCCATGATGACAAAATTAGGACAGTATCCACAAGACCAAGGATTTAATCAGGTACCAAACTAGTTGGATGCTACAATGGTCATCAATGAGCAAGAAGAGTGATATGCACTCAATCAATAGGCTAGTTATATCCAAGCATACATTCTAGTGGCAGCTAATACAAGGTTCAAAATAAGGAATATGGATGGTAATAAAGAGGTGTTCAAATAACCTCATATCATTACTCCTTCATTATCTAAGCCTAATGAACTTTTTATCACTCCAAAGGTCTAGGTACCTCCTAAAAATTAGAATCAAGGGACCCATTTTGATCCACTAAACTCATAAATTCAATAAACAATACTAGTGGCCCCCAAAGTTCATGCAAAGGTTAGTGGTCCACCAATCAACATTGTTAAACAAATGGAAAAAATCTAGTGTGAGTGTATCAATGTGGGACATGCTTTCCATTCCCAGTCAAGTGGATATCCTTGAAGAAGGTTTGTCCAAGATAGGTGTTACAATAACTATAGGCAGACAACTAAGTAAAGAAACTGAGGTCCTCACCAATTCAACCCAAGGTCCTATAGGAGAAGGATCAAGTAAGGCGGTCAAACCTCCTCCATTATACATTTCATTAGTCATTGGTGATTCCTTGGGTGCATAATTGCTTGGTAGATAGTGGAGCCAACACTTCAATAATGTTGAAGTCTATAGTTGATCAGTTGAACCTCAAATATGAGCCACATACTAAGGGATTTTTGTATCTTGATAGTTCTTCCACAAAGTCATATAGTATTATCAAGGGTCTTAGTTTGACCCTACATGCTTGTCCTAGTGTTTTAGTGGCTCAAGATGTGTTGATCCTTGATGTAACTCCTCACTTTATGTTATGCCTCTCTAGAGAATTCATAGCCAAAATTGGGGGTTATCTAACAGCATATTGGTCCTACAAGGATTTTAGAATAAGGTATGGGACTAAGATATCAATCAAGGTTGAGCCCATAGCATAATTTCACATTTAACCCCATCATCCAGATAGAATAAATCTCAATTGTATTATCCTTGAATAGAATGAATTTACAATTGGTCAAGAACTGAATACTTATCTTGAGAATATTCTAGACTTATTCTTGGATGAGCTATGAGGGGATAATCAATTTCTGAACCCTTTGGAAGGTGTTGAGGAAAGAGACATGGGTGTCTATTTTCTATATGAGGAAAATCAACTCATGCCTTCCCTCATGGGACCTAAAGAAGACCTCAATGGTATGTGGAAGTTGTTTTTTGATGGTTCAAGGATAAAAAATGGAGTAGGTGCAAGGGCAATGCTAGTTTCCCCTTTAGATGATAAGTATTTATTCTCTTATAGGTTCCATTTTAGTTTCTCCTACAATGTAACATAATATGAAGGCCTAATCCATGGCCTCTAATGGGCCAATAAGAGAGGAATCAAAAGATTGCATGCATATGGAGATAGTGAACTTATAGTGAACCAAGTCAGGGGCCTAAAAATTATGAAGAATCATTTGATGAGGTTCTATAAAAATAGATTATGGGACCTAATTAAATATTTTTAAGCCTTTAACATTCAATCTGTGCCAAGGATCTAGAATCAACATGCTAACAAGTTGACAATTGTGGGAGCCAAAATTGATATTCCAAATAAGCTAAAAGAGGCCAAGGTTTAGCCACATGTCAAAGTGGTGGTGAGGCCATTAATACCAGATAATGAAGCCTACTGATAGGTCTTCAAAAATGACAAACAAATTACTTGTTTATTGAAGTAGGAAGTATAGTTTTCCTCAATGAACCAAGGTAAATTTCAACAACGGTATGGGGAGTAAATTAAATAAAATCCAATAATTTGCTTAAGGGATTGGTTACACTTAAGAGTCTCTTCCATGAAGGAGACCATATGAGAAAGGATAAGGTAGTAATGTCAATTGATGAGGAGAATTATGAAAGAGTCCTTATTTTCAAGGACAAGCTCCTCAAGCTTGAGAAGGTAAGCAATGAGATAGAAAGGCATGCTTTCATTGAGCTTTTTAGGGAATATTTAGACATCTTTTCTTGGGAATATAGTGATCTAAGAGGTTTTGATCCAAATTTAGCCCAGTATACTATAAAACTGGAGGCTAATGCTAAGTTTGTGAGGTAAAAACAAAGGCCTGTTAACCCCAAAATAAAAGAGCTTATGAGGAGAGAGATGATGAAGTTAATTGAATCCAAGATAATCTTTCCCATCAAGCACTCATCATGGGTAGCCAATTTGGTTCTTGTAAGGAAAAAGCATGGGGAGATTAGGCTGTGTGTTGATTTTAGAGATATGAACAGGGTTTCCTTGAAGGACCATTACCCTCTACCATCCATGGAGCATCTTCTTCAAATAGTTGCAAGTTTAGAACATTTTTCTCTTTTAGATAGATATTCAGGTAAAGAAAGAAGATCAATACAAGACTACCTTCACCACCAAATGGGGCACGTATCCATACCAAAAAATGCCTTTTATCTTATCAAATGTTGGGGTAACTTTTTAAAGAGTAATGAACATGGCTTTCTAAGGGCTACTAAATCAAATAGTGTTAGTCTACTTAGATGACATCATAGTTTTCTTTAAGGATGCCAACAAACACATAGACCACTTGAGGTTGATATTTAAGAGATGTAGAGAGTATGGGATCTCTTTGAATCCCAAGAAATGTGTGTTTATTGTTCATGAGGGCAAACTCTTAGGACACATTTTCTCAAAATAAGGATTAGCTATTGATCCTGATATAATAAGTGCCATCTTGGCCTTATCCTTACCCAAACATAAGAAGGGAATTCAAAGTTTCCTTGGTAAAATAAACTTTGTGAGAAGGTTTATACCTAGTTTTACAAATTGGTCAAACCCATCACTACCATGTTGAAGAAGAACCAAGTGTTCACTTGGTCAAGTGAAATTAAATCAACATTTAAGGCTATCAAGTAGGCCATTTCCCAAGTACCCACATTCATGAACCCTAATTTCTCAAGAGATTTCATATTGTATGACTTTGCCAATATTGATAATATATCAACTATGTTGATGCAAAAGAATGGTGAAGGACTTAAGAAACCAATAACATTTTTAAATCAAGGTCTTAAGGGGTATGAGGTGAGGTATAATTTTATAAAAAAACAAGTCCTTGTAGTGGTAAGAAGCCTTAAAAAATTTAGGCCAATGCTCTCCAATAGTAAAATCTATCTTATGGTGTCTCATCCTGGAGTGAGAGACTTCCTTCTTAACAAAGACTTGAATGAAAAGAGATTTGGTTAGATTACCAAGGTCATGGAGTATGATGTGGAGATCAAGGTCACTAAGCTAGTAAGAGGTAAAGGCTTATGTGAACATATGGTTGATGACCTTCATAAGGATAAATAAGTTACCATGGTGATACAAGACAACTCATAGGTGTGAGCACCTCCACTTCATAAGAGTTGGCTCCATGATATGGCACATTTTTTTCTAATAAGAGAATGCCCTCAGGGCCTAGATAAGGCAAAGAGAAGGTATTTTAGACTCTAGCCCATACCTTATGCATTGGTTGATGGGTTTTTATTCATAAAGGACCTAAATGGGGTACTCCTTAGGTGCATAGATAATGACCAGGTGACCAAGATTTTGGAGCAATTCCATGATGAACCTACAAGAGGCCATTTTTCACCTAGAACCATAGCAACAAAGATAATGAGGGTTGGTTATTATTTCATAGGTTAGGAAATGTAAATAGTGTGCCCTCTTTGTGGGTAAACAAATATTGGCATCCCTTCCTCTCAACCTAATTTAGGTAGAGAAGCCCTTCATGCAATTAGGGCTAGATTTAATAGGACTGATCAACCCTCCATCAAGTGTAGGGCATAGATGGGTGCTTACTACAACTGACTACTTAACTAGGTGGGGTGGAAGCCATTGCATTGAAAGAAGCTAATGAAGGTGAAGTCCTACACTTCTATGATAATATTGTGACCAGGTTTGGCATTCCATCCACTATCATTTTTTATAATGCATTAGCATTCCTCAATCCAAAAATGAGTGAATGGCCTCTCAAGATGGGTATCTACCTCAGCACCTCTTCCAACTATTAACCTTAAGGAAATGGACTGGCTGAGTCTATAAATAAAAATTTTCTAAGAATCATTAGGAGAAGAATGGAAGAGACTTAGAGGACATGACACACCAAACTAAAGACAACCTTTTGGGATGATAGGGTGATTCATAAAGTTGCCCCTGGTAATTCTCCATATGTCTTAGTATATGGAAGGGAGGCCAAGTTGCCCATTTCTCTTGAGTTACATGCATTAGAAGTAGTCCATCAACTGGAGTTGATGGAAGATGAACCCATGAATGTGAGACTGGAAGAACTCATAGAGCTTGAAGAAAGCCTTTGACAAGAGAGCCATAGTAAGGGACTTCAATTAAGGAGACCTAGTCCTCAAGTGGGATTTAAACAAGGCCAAGCTAGGCAACCACACCAAATTTGATAGATTTTGGAGTGGTCCTTATTTGATCTATAGATGCAAATGACATAATGCTTTTCAATTGGCCTAACTAGATGGAGAGGTACTACCCATCTAAATTAATGGGATTCATCTAAAGCCTTGTTATTAGAAGATTTTTTATCCATTGCATATATTGTACATTTTGCATAGTTTTTCATGTTTTCTCCTAAGTGCCTTATACATGTCTTTTCAGTAGTGTGTTTCTATTCCCTAAGTACCTTGAGCATAGTTTTTGTTTTGTTCTTGTTGTCCTTGTTATTTCAAGAGGAATTTCCAAAAATATTTAGCTTTGTATCTAGTTTTAGATCAGCTTAATTGCAGAGGCTAATGACTCCATGCCCAATGGACTAGATAAGGTAACATGCTTTAGGTTCTCTTGCATCGAAAGGCATGTAACCCCTATGCGCCACCAAATATGTTGGCCATTTTTGGCTCACATATAAAGCTCTTGTATGGTGTGATGAAGTAGTGGATCAAAGTCATATAAATGGATCCAACATTTTCAAATAGAGAGGATCTAAGTAAGGTTTTATAAGGATCCAACAATAGTGTTCAAAGATAAGCCTGTAGGCCAGAAGCTAAGTATAAAACATTTTATTTAGCTAAGTCTTTACTTGTATATTCTTTCAAACTTTGTGGAAAATAAGTGTTTCTTTTCTTTTTGGACCCTTTTTGGCTAAGTGGTAAGTGTTGAATTCTTTTAGACAAGTTTTCTGAGATAAAGTTTTTGAATGGATAATTATTTTAGACAAAATGTTTGAAGTAAAAGACAAAGATTGAATTCTTTCAAAGTTATTGTTTTGAAACAATTTCCCTGAAGACCTATTTCTTTTAGGAGAATTATTTCAAACATTTTTTCCAAAATAAAAATCCCAAAGGATTTTTCTCTCAGAAAGTGTACCAAGCAAAAGTTTTGAAAGAATCTTCTTCAAAGAGAAGGGGCAAAACACTTTGTCTAATGGGTCTTTTTCAAATAATTAAAGGTTCATTGCAAAAACTCTAATGGGGCACTTCTCCAAAAAGGGATCATTTTCAAGAAGGCCAAAGGGTACTTTCCTTTTAAAAAGGGCATTTCAAGTGGAAAATAGGGCACTTTACAAGAAATTTGAAGGTCATTTTTTGAGGAAAATTATTCAAAGCCAAAGAGAAGTAATGAATTCTTTCGAGAGAATTGTCTGTGGAAATAAGTTCCAAAATAAAAGCCCAAAATAAATTACTTAGAAAGAAAATCCCAAAGACATAATTTCCTTTGGACTTTTTTTTGAAGGAATCATTCAAGGAAAAAAGTAAAAGAATTTATTTCAAGAGAGAAGTTCAAATGAATTATTTCAATTTAAAAATGCCAAATCAATAAGCCATGGATAAATTATCTAAAAGAAAAGTCTAAAGGGAATGGCCTAAATAAAAAAGTTTGAAGGAACAAATGATAGGCCCTTAAATGTCAAAGTTCAATTTCATGAAATAGTTTTTGAGATTCAAATATCCCATGACAGGCCCACAAATGTCCAAATATGAACCTCTACAAGTAGCCGTTGGCATTTAAAAATATCAAAAAAAGCTATAGAATCTATGGACTTGTATCAACATAAATGGATATACAAAAACCAATGTCCTTAGATTGGTTTTCATCTATAGAAATGATTTAGCCTAGGTTTCAAAGTAGGAGCTAATGTATGCAATTAATGGAGAGGCTCTCATCCTTGGACATGGCTATCGTCTCCAACAAAAAACCACTAAACTCAGAGACAACATGGCTTATCTAGATCAATGTTATGGGTATTTTGTCCTTATATGTACAAGACAAGTAAAGGATGGTGTGAAAGTGAAAGATAAAGATCTAGTGATTAGAAAAGGTAACTCAAGCATTAAATACATTCTTGGACTTTTCCTTTTTTAGTGGATCATGACATCATCATCCTCAAGAAGTTCTTGTCTTCTAGTGTATTTATCAACAAATGAGAGGGCTTAAAGACTATTGGAGCTAATGGTGGTTAATTTGTTGAAGAAGTATTATTTCTAATTAACCCAAATGTGGGTGAGAATTCATGGAGGGTGGTTGGATCTCATTTATTGAATTATGTTTGCTTGCCTCTCCTCTTTTCTCTTCCATTTTTTCCTATATCTCCATTTTTATTCCCCATAAAAAAAGGACATCCTCATTTGACAAAAAAAATCATGTCAAAATTTGTAATAAAGACCTTTTGAAGTAATAAAGATCAATTTTTACCTATCTCTGGCCTCTAAATTGTGCTTAGCAACCTTGTGCATGATGGCCTTGTGAAGAAGTGTTCTTCCATGTCCATTGTCCTTCTTTATTGCCTATTTTTAGGCATTTTAAATTTATTTTTAGGTCTAAACTTGATCTCTTTCAACCATTAAAGGATGCTTGGTGTGAATTTTGAAATTCATCTTTTCTTCATGTATTATTTAGTGAGCCTAGTTTATGAAACACTTATGTAAATTAACTAGTTTGTGAGGTTGTGTGAGTAAGAGTTATCTTATGTTGAATTAGTGTTTATTTCATGCTTATGTGAGTGTCAATAAATTTGGTGTATCACCTATTTATCTCTTTTAGTTACCCTGTGCATCCTCTCTACCTCTTTTCCAAGCAGAAACATTAGTTTAGGTGATCTACCAAGAGGAATCCAACCTTCTCCAGAGGTTCAACCTCACTAAAAGATACCCATATCCTGAGGTTTCTCCAATATTATAGATGGGAGTGAGAGAGCTTAAAAACTCTCCCACAAAGTTGCAATTCTAGACTACAATAGGCACCATTTGAAGCACTTTGTGGAAGAAGGTGTAGGACACCAATTAGTTGGGATAGGTTGGAAGATAGGATAGTCTTTGAACATAAGATACTTTTAAAAATGGAAGATTGAGTTAGAAAAATAAAACAAAAATTGGCCGAGGCCAATGATAGGCATAATAGATGCATTGATCTATAGATAATAGGTAGATAATTTTTAGTAGGTGATAAAGTATTTTTGTGGGTTAAGCCATAAAAAAACTCAATTAAATTTAGGAAGTTAGTAAAAATTTCACCAAGATATGTGTAACACTTCAAGGTTTTAGAATTGGTTAATTCTTTAGTGTATAGGCTTGCATTACCACCAACCCTAGATTTATTACATAATGTCTTCCATGAATCTTATCCTAAAAAGTATATAGTTGATCCTTCACATGTGTTGGATTGGAATGCTTTGCAAGTTTTGGATCCTGGGGTGGTCATGGAAGAATCAATCAGAGTAATTGACACTCACAAATTTCATTTGTGTAACAGACTAGTATCATAGTGCAAGGTTATATGGGATCAATACTTTGAGGATAATGCTACTTGGGAGGACTATGATGAGTTCTACATGTTATTTCCACATTTTTTTGCTTGATTTAATACTAGATATTATGTTATTTTTCTGTTAAACTCTATTTTTTGTTTGGAACTATTGTTTGAATAAGTGTCATTGGGATGATAACCAAATTTAGAGGGGACATATATTACATCCTAATTCAATCACTAAACTGATTTACCTAATTATTTATGCATTATTATGGTTTTTAAATTGATTTGTTACTTTTTAAGTAGATTATATGTCATATATTATTATGGGATAGATGTATTCTATTTAGATTTCATGAGTTCATTATTATGAGTTAGCTAATTATGAATTATGTACATAATAATTATGTTACATTTGTTGTTAATAACATTGTTTTATGATATATGTATCATGATGTATTTGACTGACTACCTTCTTGTTGTGATTTAGATGCAAGAGAGTTCATCCCTCAGAGCATGATAGAAAGAGAGCATCATTAGAGAGGGTGGTATAGATGGAGATGGTGAAAGATGATAGATTAACGGCTAAGACCCATGCACACACCACATTAGATTTTAAATTTTAAATGCATTATGTGTTTGGATTGTTAGAGTTAGTATGTTTTGAAATTTAATTACAATTAGACAGTAGAGTTTATACATTTTATGTTAGTACATATATATGGGATAAATATTGTATGAGATTGCATTTTGTATATTATCCATAGACTTAGTGTTTAATGTTTTAGTGTGATAATATTAATTTACTCATGTTTGTGTATGATTATCAGAACATAAATATAGTAGAAGATATCTAATTACTATTTTATATAGACTAGAAAAATGTCTTTATAACACTTTTGAACATTAATCTTTCTATTATTGATATTTGAGAATATCAATATATGTCAAACTATCAAAATAATAAAAGACATATATAGCCTATATACACTAGTAATGATTTAAACAATTATCTTGCCATAATTAATCATTAATTAATCTATTTTTTTAATAAATAGATAATTTTATTTATTTATTAATAAAGGAAGTTGAATTATCATAAATACTATCCTAAAAATGTAAGCCTAGTCTTTGATTGTCATGCATAGACTATGTTCAAAATTAAAAGTATTAGTTATCATTTTGAATAATGATTAAAGTGGACTTGTTTAGTGTAAATAATCAGGTATGTAATGTAGTTGAACATGCAAGAGTTTTAAACAAAGTAAATATTAAATAAAATTTAGGAAAGTTTGAGTAAGAGAAATATTAAGGCTTTTTGGTAGGTTTAATGGAAGTTAAATGTGGATTGATTGAATTTAAAGGAAAAATTTAGGATTATGCATGGACTAAGAACTGGAGTGAATTGTGGCATGCAAATTTTGAATGGAAAGAGTTAATAAAGGATAATATCATAAGAGGAAGTCATGAAAGAGGAGATACAAGGAAGAGGAGAATAAAGTACATATCAAGGAAAGGAAGGAAATTAGATTCATTCAATTTCAATTTAGAAGTAAAGTAGAGGTTGATAATGTTATTTACTATTCTATAGTTTGAGAAATTTTATGTATGGTTCGAAGTAAGAGGGTTTAAAAAATGATTATTTTGTATTTGAATAAGGTTAATAGGCTTATCCCTATGGATGGCTCAACTATCCATAGAGCTAATCCGTCATCCTCCAAATCCTAAGGATTTGAACTAGACTTGCTTGTTTGTTCAACTATAAGGGTTAAATAAAGTTGTTATAGGTATGGCTTAATGCCCTAGCTTAGGAAAATTTGTAACCTAGAAAATAGTTTTCTATTCATACATAAATTTAGATTCATTATTGTCAAAATGTATTGTATACATACATAGTTGGTAGGGTAAACAAACTTCTTAGTATATAAACATAATAAAGAAATACTATGTATACCAAGACAATGTTTGAATACCTTATGTTGAATATAGTGTGTCATATAGGATGACTATCAATTTGAGGTTATTGTGAAGGAAAGTTGATTGTAGCCATTTAACATAAAATAGTAAATATATATAACTATAACATGGGTAAATTCATAATAGGGCACAATTATCTATATAACTTTGAGTATTTTTATATAAACCCTAGAGAATACTTAGTCATTTCCACAAAGGATTTTGATGTAATATTTTGTTATGAATCTATTAGGATTATTATACCTAATAATAACTGTGGTACAAAGACCAACATATATTCTTATGTTGTAATGGGTTTGAGACATTTGGGACAATGAATATATATGAATACATCGAATGTATATTATCAATTGAACATAATTTAGAGACTTTGTATATACATGAAGTTTTGTATATATATAAATAAATTATAATGTTAGGACTGTGTAATATGAATATTAGAATAGAGTATATATAAAAAAGTGTTTCATAAAATTACACATAGTATATATATTTATATATAGATATACTCTGTGATTATATTTAACATATGAAACTATGAGTTTAATGTTTATGGATAAACTAAGTCTTTGATCTTAAACACTATAGTTGTGTGCGTGTGCGTGTGCATGTGCGTGTGCGTGTGCGTGTGCGTGTGCATGTGCATGTGCGCACGCGCGCGCACGCGCGCGCGCGTGTGTGTGTGTGTGTGTGTGTGTGTGTGTGTGTGTGTGTGTGTGTGTGTGTGTGTGTGTGTGTGTGTGTGTGTGTGTGTGTGTGAACAAAATGTGCATAAACCAAATCAAGAGTATACATACATCATGGATTATGAAAATCTATATAAGATACTATGAGTTTATATATATAAATGACTGTGTAAAATTATTATAAAATTGCGAGTGAGATGTGTTTGAACAAAAATATATGGACTATGTGTTTTGGCAAGGTAGTTTATATAGTGAATTGACTTCTAAAAATGAGAACTAGTGAAGTTGAATAAGTCATATGCTATAAATGATATATGTGAGCGATTGACTTATTTTGAAAACATAAAACACTATGATAAGGATTGTTGATTTTATCCTTTGTTCATAAAAAAAATCATATTAACGTAATGATGGGGAAATTGAATTAAGAATGAAATCTAATCCCAAATTCCAAATTATATATCTTTGATATTAATTAAATAAAATAGGGGTTATGGAATTATTAAAGACCCTATTTGATTTCTCAAGCCTTTCTCAAGAAAGTTATTACCTTTTAATTTTTTAAAATAAAAATGTAAGGTATTGTTAGTGGTTTAGAATAGTAATGGTATTTTAAACAATACATATATTATGGGGTATGTAAAATGTATAATACATAAATATATTAAATACACCTATAGGATAATTGAGGTTATCATATACATGTATAGCTTATATTTATGGACTAGTATGCGTGCCTATAATTATAGTTGGTGGCTAGTAAATTTAATTCATGTAATCCTTACGATTAGGAAATTATAATTATGTGTAAGGCCTCCTAACATCATATTGAGTTTCATAAATGAATGAATGTGTTTTTTTTAATGAGTTATGGATCTTATGATTATTAGGACTGTTGTTTGTAAATGAGTAAAATGAATAATATACTAAGATATTATTAATTGAAAAATAATTAAATTTACTCAAAGATTTTATTAATAGATTATATGTTTATATTTTAATCATTTGGTAATTAAACTTAATTGTTATGCTTATTATTTTTGTGTAAAATAATATAGTAGAGATTCATTCATACATTGGACAGACTAAATTTATGTAATGTGATTATTTATTTGTTTATTTAGTATATTATGCCTCCTGGTAGAAATAATTTGAATGAATCTATTGGTTAAAATATTTTAAACTAAATCTTGCATTGCTAGTACTAAGCAGTGAGATATACTTCACTAGCTTACTTAGCACCACCAATGCTAGATGAAGGTAATCCAATCAAGTGGTGTGTATGAATTTGACTGATCCTTAAGATCATATGTTATTTGAAATTTTTTTCCAAATTAATGTTTAGATAAACATTGTTATTTCATATGTATGAGTTACATGCTTGTGTGATATCATGTTAGAACGTATTTTGTTTATGGTACACATCACGTAGTAGAAATATTATAGCACACGGGTACTAACATGCCTCTTTAGATTCCTGTAGGGTCATGATCTACCCATCTATGAAGGGAGGGTCATTCCCTATTTTTTATATTATGCAATGGATCTATGGTCCATGGATGGTGTGGAAAAACATTCAGATGATGCTCTCCCTCCCCACTGCAATACTTATTTGGAGACTACACTTGAGATTATCAATGATACAAGATTTAGAGTGACTCAAGATCCGTAGAGCATTTTATTTATTTATTTTGTTAAGGAATAATGCATGTTTTTTTATTGAGTTTAAAGAGGGGATTTTGTTAAACTAGGGTCCCCAAACCCTAGAAATACATCAAAATAGAGAAGAACAAGAGCTAGATATAGCCCCAAAAAAGAGGATAAAAATGAAACAAAACAAAGATAGCTAAAGAATAGCTGAAATACCCCTTCTGAACAACCAAACAACAAATATTACTCCATACTTTCATAAATATCTTCCCAACATGCCTTCATGTTGTTAAGATTGATTCAATTTTACTGATAATACTTTCATAGTCAATGTTGTGTATTTCTATGCTACTTTGGCCCTTTATCTCTTTTCCTTTACCTATGTAGTTGGGGTTAAAAAACTCTTTGAGGTGAGATTGAAGTTTTTCCATATTTTGTATACCTTCATTCATTACTACTTTACTACAATTAATAATGAAATTAAGTTTTTTTTTAAGATTCTCATTTGCATGCTCAAGGATATCTACCCTAAAACTTAGTCTTTGAATCTGTAAATCCTCCTTTTTGTCATTCTAGGCTTTGGATAGCTTTTCATTTTCCTATTAAATAATGTTCATTCTACTTTTGAGGCTCAAAATTTCCCTCATGAACCACCTCATGAGAGCCTTTTGTAAGTTCAGTTCTTCATTCAACTCATCAGTGTTCTCCCTAATTTTGAGTGAATTCAAAAATTTATTGAACTCTTTATTTTTGTCCTTTTGAAACTAGTCATTCTCTTCTTTTTCTGTATTGTCTATTTGATTCTTTTCTTTCTGCTTGTTGACCCCTATCTGATTATTAATCTAAATTTTAGTGATGTTCTTATTGATGATGCATTATTCCCTCTTTATTATCTCTATCCACAACTATAAATTTCCCTACCCCCTTTTTATGAGGAGGGGTTTGTTGCTTTTTGAAACCCTCTATTTCAAGATTGTCTCTTTCAACATTAGTGCATTTGAAGCTCCTCTGAAGTACTTTTTTATACCCTCATGTTCTTTGTTGGTCTCTTTTCCTTTCATAGTATTTTCTTTATAAATCTCTTTCATCTTACTGCCAACATCTGTACTTGGAATACCCGAGTATCTGATCCTTATTTTCTTAATCTTTCTCAAGTCCACTGGCCCTTCATTAGTTTTTAATTCCTTTTTTTAGGAAAGATCCAACATTATTTGATTCAAGTCCTTGAAATACTTGTCAATGAGGAAAATAACTCCCTCATGTCTTGGGGCTGTATAATTCCCATTTTTATATTTCTAGATGGAATTTTCCATTGATTTAAGAATGAAAAAAGGGAGGCTAAAAGCTATTCCATGCCTAAAGTAGTTTAACATTCTAAACATGGACCACCTGACTACATTGTACTAACCCTCTAAAGTAACATATTGAATAAGATGAAAAGCTACCTCAACATATGGTTTGGGTAAGGATTCCCTATTAAATCCATTATGGAGTTGATCCAATTGTTCACCCTCCTCTAGAAAATCCTCTGGTTTGAAGTCATTCAAGGTGTAGTAACTTTTGGTATCTTCAATAATCAGGGCCATCACATTAGCAATCATCTCCTCTATGATTTCAAGCATTACCCCATTAATGTTGATAGCCTTTTCTTCCCAAGATCTAGAAAATTAGATAGATAGGTGTCTATCAAAGCCTTCAATATTCTCCATGAATCTTGAAATACCAACCACCTGTAGAGCATTCTAGACTCTACTATTTGATCTAACCTCTAGTTGTAGCTTGGGCTCAATTATGTTGGGTGATCCCATGATAATGTTACTATTCACACAAGGTTTTGGGATGTCTTTTTTGCCTCCTCTATAACTCTACTTTAATACATAATTGAGCCTATCGTGAGATGAATTATGAGTCTCATCATGTTCCTTTACTTTTTCTAGATGCTTCTCTAAAAAAGGATTAGAAACAAAGGGCCTCAGTTCCCAAATACTTATCAAGACCTTCATTTCCCCCCTAAGCAATAGGTAGGGAATGAGGATACTAAGTGTTAATAGAAGTATTTTTTCCTTCATTAGAAATTCTTAGTAACAACTCTCTATGTAAATCCTCATGATCTAGCCAAGTTTTGAAGCCCACATTGCTAGTTCCCTTGTTAGCAAACTAGCCTATAATTTCATTACCTTCCTTGTACATGTTTTGAATGTGCACCTATTTAAAAGAGTTTAGTATTTCCTTGGATTCATAAATTATATTTTTTATATTGCATCTTGGGGGGTGTTTTCCAATTAAATAACTGAAAATTTTCATGGAGTCCCCTTCCACCTCCAAATTTTGGACATTAAGTTTTTTGGCTAATATTATGCCCCAAAGGGAAACTAGTGCTTCTACCCAGTGGTTAGTCTTTATGCCCATATCTCCTGCATAAGCCAAAATAAAGTTCCCTACAACATCTCTAATGATTCTTCCTCCTACAATTCTTAGATTCCATTTTTAAGCACCATCAAAATTAAGTTTTATCCATCCTTCAGTTGGGGCTTTTCACTTAGTTCTCTTTCAAATTTCCTCCTCAGGATCCGATTTTCCTATGACAGTTGGGTCAATATTCTATTTTTGTGTAGGTATCCATTCAAAATAATGGAGAACCTTGATTTTTTTAATTTTTATAGAATTTTAATTCTCCTTGATAGCTTTGAAAATTTTCTTAGAGGTCACTTTGCTATTGTTCTTCTTTCCCCTGAATATTATATTATTTCTAGTTCCCCATATCCCCCACCAAATACGTGGAAGGGTGAGGTTCCACATATACTTTAGATGAGTATTTTTAAAAGGGAAACTCTAAGACAACCAAAAATTGATGGGAGATCCTAGATGGACCCATGAAATGTTGAATTTCCTCAAGAAGAAGTTCTAAACTTCCTATGTGAATGTGCAGTTGATGAGAAGATGAAAGGTGATTTCATTCTCTTCTTTACATAAAACACATTTGTTTGTTATAATGCATCCTTTTTCTCTTAGATTTTTGATCATCAATATTTTATCTTGTATGGATACCTAGGTGAAGAAACATATTTTTGGGGTAAGGAATTTGTTCCAAACTCCTTTCCATCTCACCCCAGAATCTTGATTATGGGATATCCTATCATACCCAAATTTGACATTATAGTTTCTATCAAAAGAGTCACTCCACATCAATTTGTCCTCCCTGTCAATTTTAGAAATATGGATTGTTTGAAGGGCCTTGTTCAAATCTTCCATTTTAATTTTTTCATTATGATTGGCTCCATCCAGGCTGAGATCAATCCACTTTAACACCATTTCTTATTTTCCAATAATCCACTACAAACTATCCATATTTTTGCATTATATTACCTTGTATGTGCTACTACATATTCCTCAAAATGGTAAACAATTCCATGTTTCATTTGTCTCCCCAAAATTTTATATGCTTACCATTTCCCATGTGCCAAATGGATCCTTTAAAAATGACATCTCTATTTTCAAATAGGAAGTTTCAAATGTGTCACCCTCTAATAAACTACTCATATTTCAATATGACTAAAGGATTTCTCCCTTGAAGATATTTGTGAGATAATATCTTTCCCCAAGTCAAATCAGTCGTTATGAATTTCCACACAAACTTGGAAATCATTGATTTATTGATCCATTGAAGATTTCTTATGCCTAGTCCTCCAAATCTTTTGTTGTTACATATTTTCTTCCAGGCTACCAGGTGAAATTTACTCTTACCTTCATAGTCATTTCATAGAAAGTTTATTTGAAGTTTGTTGAGAATTTCCTCCACTCTTTTTGGTAGTTTGAAAAGAGATAGAGTATAGATTGGAAGGCTTTTTAGGATTGATTTGATCAAAATAACTATTCTTACTTGAGAAAGGAGTATTCCTTTCCACCCTACAAGTCTTTTTTTGAATCTTTCAATTAACAGGTTCAAGGCACTTATTTGGAGTTTATTACTAATAAGAGGCATACTGAGATAAGTAGATGGTAGAGTCTTTATTTGGCATCCCAATATCCCTGCAATTCTATTTTGTCTTGCTTCTGTAGTGTTGAAAAAATAAACAAAACTCTTGTCAAAATTAATTTTCCAATTTGTCACCATTTCATACATGACCAAAACTCTTTTTAGGGTGTTTGCTTCCTAGTTTGAGGCTTCAGCCAATAAGATAGTATCACCTATGAATTGTTGATGAGTAACAAGATCTTCCTGTTTGGCTAGTTTGAAACCTCTCCATTCGCTAAAGCCTTAGAAATGTACCTACTTAGTGACTCTACCATAATAATGAATAATAAAGGTGACAAAGGATCACCTTGACTAACACCTTTGGCACTTCTAAAATATGCATGAGCCATGCCATTAAAAAGAACCAAAAACATGTAGGCGTATATGCAAGCTCTGATAATTTTCCTAAATTTTTCATTGAAACCAAATTGATTCATTACTCTATCTAAGAAATTTTAGTCTAATATATCATTAGCCTTGGCCATATCTAACTTGAGGATCATGGCTGACTTTTTGCTATTTTCCATGGAATGAATATCTTCATGAACAATAATTACTATGTCTTGGATTTTTCTACCCAAGACAAATCCACCTTGTTGAACCTATATGATTTTTTCCATGATAGGTTGCATTCTCATGGAAATGAGTTTAGTGATGATTTTGTAAAATGAATTGCACAATTTGATTGGTCTAAAATCAGTCAAATTAACTACCCCTTCTTTCTTGGGAATAAGCACAAGAAAAGTGTGATTAAAATCCTTGAGCATCTATCTTGACTCTAGAAATTCATTGACTACAGTAGTGACATCTTCACCTATGATGCCCCAAAAAGTCATAAAGAAATAAATATGTATCCCATCCAAGCCCAATGATTTATCCAGGGTCATTCTGTAAATGACAAACTCAAGATCCTCCTTAGATATGGATTCCATTATCATTACATTATCCTCCTGGTTTATTAATTTTAGAATGGCAATCAGGAATTCTTGCTCATAGCCAATGTTTTTTTTAAAGTCATTCTTATACATATTATTATAGAACATTCCATAAGCTTTGTTAATATCCTCTTGATCTTCAATAAGATGACCTCTTTGTTGATAATCTCCCTAATGGCATTGTGTTTCTATTGCCTTCTTTTAGCCAAATATTTCTAGATTTTTGTCTCCATAGTGATTATTCTCTAACTGCTATAGTATGGTAGATGTAAAGAATTTTTTTTTCTCTATTTTGAATTTAAAGGTCATACCCTTTGTTTTCAATCTCTTCCTTGATTTTGATCAATTCATCTTTTAGAGTTTTTTTATGCTCAAAGACATTACCAAACCCTTGTTTATTACACTACTTAAATTTGAGTTTAATCTTTTTAAAAATTTCTATCATGTTAAACATGGTTGACCCTCTATTGTTTGTATTCCACCATTTAGTCATTCTATCTTGAATGTCCAGATGGTTGAACCACATATGCTCCATGTGGAAAGGGTGATTAATTAACTTAGCTTTCTAATCTTTGATGTTTTGCTCTAAAGGTAAATGATCTAAACCAATTTTTGGAAGAGATTTTAGAATAAATTATTTCTACTACAACCAATCCAAATAGATGAAAATTCTATCTGATCTACTTTGAATGAGATTTTCACCAAACCTTATATTTATATAGGTAAATTTAAGACCTCAAAGCTCAAGATCTAAGACTCCCAAGTCTATAATAAAGGAAGGAAAATCCTCCATGTTGTCCAAATGCCCAAAATCACCCCCTTATTTATATCTAAGGTGTAGGGTGAGTTAAAATCTCTAGCTAAAATCCATGGAATTAATCACAGTTGTTTCTAAAGTCTTTGATGTTTTCCTAAAAAAATTTATGAGCTAAACTAGTATTGGGAGCATAAATGTTAGAGAATATCTATTACTTGTTCTCACTAATTTTCATAAAAATAATGGCCAAATTATTCTAAGATTTGTAAATGGTGTCTCTTTTAAGATATTTGGGGTCCCAAAAAGTGATCAGACTACCCAATGCACTAAACACACTTACATAACTTACTTTCACGTCTTTCCAATAAACATTTTTATGCTACTAAAAATAGTTTTACTCAATTTTGGATTCCTATATTGCCAAAATAGTGGCCTTTTTATTCCTTATAAATTATTTAAAAACTTTTTGCTTTCCTATACTATGAATCCCTCTTATGTTCTAGGATAGAATCAACATTTAAAAATTATTTAGAGGGTGTATCTCCCTTAAAAAGAAGAGTCTTTTGGTGCCCATATACTATATCCACTTGAGTTAAGTTTTGAAATAAGTTCTTTTTAGATGGTCTACCTAATTTTAGAGTAGTTCTAATATCATGTCCTTTAGCATTCCTTTTGGTAACCCTGGTGGATGGAGTCTTTACCTATGAGTTATTCTTTGAAGAATTCTTTTTTTTTTTAGTTTCTCCTCATTATTTGCCTCTTTTAATCTTTAATTTGATTGACCTTCATTTTTTCCATTATCCTCTGCTTTTGATTCCTATTCTTTCCAATCCTTATCGTTAATGTCTTATCCCAAAATCTAGAACTTGTTATAAAGCAATGGTATATTTGTGTTATTTTCCTAATTTTGCCCATGAAATGCTTCTTGAAAAGCCTCATTCCTAGTTCTATCTTCCTCTCACAAGATGTTGGTGATTTATAAAAAAGATTGTTTCAATTTATTTGGAGTTTCTACATTCCTTGCTTCAATTGATTCTTGATTCTCATTATTTTAGACAATGTTTATCATTCCTAGTGATTGAGCTAGACTCTCCCTCCTTGGGTATAATTGTGAATCTGGGTCTCCTAATTCTATCATGTTTGGTACTTCCTTTTCCCCTTCTATTATTTGTGAAGCCTACCCTGATTTATTCTAAGCTAAATCTAGGATTTCCTTTTTTAAATTTTTTTAAAGAAACCCCACCATTCTCTACCATGTAGCATTATTAGTGTTCGAATGGCACACCTTCACTGAGTGGCCTAATTTGTGACATTTTTCACATATTAAGGCTAATCTTTCAAATTATACTATTTTTGTTCTAGTTCTAAAGGGTGTGTGCAGAACTATAGAGTTAGGGAGTTCTTGATTAACAAAGGTGTTGACACAAAATCTTGCATGCACCAATCTTAACCTTGCCTTGGTTGTGGAATATAAATATATTAGATGGCCAAAGGATTTGGCTATTCTAGCAAATAATTCCTCTTCCCAAAATTCTATGGGTAGGCCTAGAAGTCTCATCCAAATAAGCATTTGATTTATATTTTCTTTTTCAGGGTTGAAACCTAGCTCCCATTTTTTAAGGAAAAGCCTAGATTTGCCAAAAAACCATGGTCCCCTAGCCAGAATATTCATGCTATCTTTTAGGTTGTTGAATTAAATCATAAATAATCCACTAAAAATTGTTAATATTTTGATGTGTCCCTTGGTGTTCTATTTTATTTTAGCCCATGATTTGAATGTGTCTATGTTAGGTCTCAATCCCATAAATTTCCCCATAAGAGCCTGATTCATCTTTGAGGAGGCTCATTGTATGAGATATAGAGTGATTTATACATATAAACTCTTCCCATCCTTTATGGTTTTCAAAATCTCAATAGATTTAGAGTCCTTTTTGGCCATAGATCCCTTCAATCTATGAGACCAAGAGGAATTGTTTCAAAATGGTTTGGGGAAAAGAGTGTTAGAAGTCTTACCTTTCTCTTGTGATATTCATTGTATTTGTGAGTTAGCTGATAGAGCATCAATCTTGGATCCATCTCCTTTCTCCCTCTCCAAATTTGGATTTGAAATTTTGAATTCCCACCCAAGGTTTGAAAACCATCACGTTTTTCCCTCTCTCCCATTCGTGAATAGGAAGATGCTAGGGAATAATGCATGTTGGAAATGTAATTAATATATTATTTTACATTGATATCAATGGTTTTATTATTAAAAAATCCATTGTTGTATTTACATATAATTACTTTCTTTATGTAGTTGTGTTATGTTACATAAGATGCTAGTGATCAGTAACTATTATTGTTACATGTTTACTTGTGTTTAATATACTTAGATAGTATGTTAAGGTCACTAATTATATTCTTATGGAGTAATATAATAAAAGAATAAGTGTTGAGTAAATATTAAAAAAAAATACTTCATTATTCTAGTAAATTCCTATGGGGATGTTACATCATATCTCTCCCTCCTCCTATGGTGGTTGCTATGAGTTGACCTCTACCAAAAAGATATGATGTCAATGATTATTATGAATTTCACCAATGTGTGTGGCATTATATGAACATATGTTTTAAATTGAATCACAAGATAAAATATCTTATTGATAGTGATCTACTCACCTTTGAGGATTTTCCAATGGATTCAAGATCACAACCCAATGATCATCAAAATAAAAATATGTTAAAAAATATGTTACAAGATCATTCCAATGAAATTTTAGAATTTAAAAATGACATATCATGGAAATCCTCATAAATCACAATAAGAGCACCCATTGGATGGGATTATTAGTACACTTTTACGTGAAATACCTCATATGGTTTAGAGGCTTTTTATTTCATGTTATGATATTAAGATTGTGGATGATCACTCAGATCTTCATTCTTTATTTATTAGGGCACATATTTATCAACATCTCATACACAATGTTATGGTTGATAATGGTTCTAGTGAGAAATAATGTACCATGACATTACTCACACATTTTGGATCCACAAAGGATGGTTTATTCCCTTCGAATAAAGTAGTTAAATCATTTGATGGGAAGACACAATTGGTTTTTGGTGAGATTGATTTACCTTTACAAGTTGACCCAACACATGTGACCATAACATTTTTAGTTATACCACACATGGGAGTCTTTGATATATTATTAGGATGACCTTGGATTCATAAGATCTATCCATTACTTTACATAGTGCATGGGTGTCTTAGATATATTCATGCCAATAGAGTAATTATAGTTTCAAGGATTTAATATGAATATCCTTTGAAATAGGAAAAATTTATTCTAGGATAGCTAATTATACAACCTACTAAGTTTAATCATGCATTAAAGAGTAAGCAACATGCAATCCCCTTTCCTATGTGAACAATACATGATAGGTCATTGCATTATAGATCTAAAATGGACTCTTAGAGATCCTCATTTACACCTCCATGGCCTAGCCAACTATTGACATTATAGCTTCATATTTTAGAATGGGTATAAAGACCCAATATTACACTAATGAAATCATAGAGTAGTAAAAAATGGGTTCCATGAACTTCTACACCTTATATTACTACCTCATAAGCATAAGGTCATATGAAGCATATGCATAGTATTACAGATTCTCTAGTTTCATATTTGGCAGATATACAAGATCCTTGAAAACATTACTAGTTTACTATACATATGCAGTGTATAGAGAAAACTATGAGTATCCCTTATATAGGATCATCAGATAACACTCTCTTTTCAAACAATTCCTAAAACTTTAAAAATTAAAAAAAAAATCATATATTCAATAAAATACAAAAACATTTTGATAGATAGTCCATGTTGAGATGCATATTCCATGTAAATGCACCAAATCATAGATAATTTTTTAGATTATACACATTGTTCATGCATCAAACCTAACAAGATGAAATAATTGAGATTTATTTATTGCAATAGTTGGCTTATTTGATTAGTGTGATCAAGATTCAACACCCTCAATGGACTTTGTACTATTTTATATTATTTCAAGTTGATATGGTTATACCATTTGACTCGAGTGAGATTGGATAGATTATGATACACTAGAGTTGTGCAATTGATATTCTTAGCTCTTGATGGACTTGTGCATAAGTCACCCTTATATCAGATTGGGGGCATGATCACCTATCTCTAATGCTTTATCTAGGAAGCATCATTACCAATAAAACTATCAAGAAGAAACATTATTGCATCGACACACATGTGTACTCCTTGTTCTATTTTATTTCAATCAAAATTTAATTATTTATTTTCAGATTATATACATGAATTACACTTGTAACATTCTTTTGGTTTTAGTTCATATGTATACAACAAATTTAAATAGGGCTTAAGTTGTACACACCATGATATGCATACTTTTCCTTTAAAATAGTAATTTCATCTTTATGCATTATGGGGGAATGTAGATGATTAAATCTAGATATATATGTTAAACTAGTCTTATACACTTGATAAATATCCCTCAAGTCTCTACCCTTTAGTTCTTACCATTCCTTGCAACTAATAGGCTTGCATTTTCCATCTCACTAGGCCGAAATGTTTATTTTATACTCTAACCTTATAATTTTTATTATCTAGATCACTTGTAGCCCATATTACGCTTAAACTCTAATATATATCCTTCACTATCAATTACATAGCTCCAACAACCTTCTATGTCCCTAGATAGTTAATTTAGACTTGGATAGTAGAGTCGATGCTACTTTCCATTCTCCAACACAAGTGTTTGTGCCTTCTAAACACTCAAATCTTAAATATTTTGATATGTACAGGTTGACCAATTATGTTTCATTACCCTTCCATGAAGATATTTTCAAAATAGGTGGTATCAATACAATTTAAATCCAACTCATTATTCATCTAGTAAATACCAAGCAAGCATATATTTAAGCTCATTCAATCAATTGCACAACTGAGTTCTACTACCTTATTCTTCCTTATTTATATATTAGTCATATGGGAAATCATATTACAAGTTTGAATCATTCAAAGAACAACCCATGAGTAGTATTTTTCAAATTTCAATCTAGATCACTTTATGCACTTGTATATAATATTCTATACCACTGTTCACACACAATCCAACACATAAGGGAGAAATACATATGTCTAAGGCCCTCTTTAGAGTATTTAATATGAAATAAACACTCATTGATAGGGAAGTCCTTGAGGTCAGATCAACTTTGTGATCCCTAAGCCATTTTTTTCAAGGTGACAAGACTTAAGAAGGGGATCTAGGATTTGAGCTATATTCTGATATTAAGAGCCTATGTAAATGATTTGAACACATAATCTAAAAGGTAATAGAAAATATAAAAATACTAGTGGAAGTTTTAGTCAATATTCAATACTTCATACATGATAGATGCATTGAAACACATACAATAACATCGATAGAAGCGTTTATAGGGTGACACAGGTGTCTATGCTGATAGAAAGCTAATTTTTAGAACTTGATGACTAGATTAGAATCTTCATATAGTCTATGTATATGCATTATTCATATTTTCAAGTGCATCAATTTATAATCTAAATACAATTTATCCTTTGTATTGATTTTATTTAAATATTGAATATTATACTTTCTATATTTGGTATATGATTAGATTCAATATTTCTTATTAGAATATTAGTAGAATCTAAATTCATTAATTTCCCTATTTTTTAGAGTGGATTACTCCTTATTTTGATTATGATACTCTTTCATTATTAATCTTTATTTCTAAAAAGGGTTAAACAACATTGTCATTATATAATTGGCCCTTTTTTGTGTGAAAAAAATACTATTAGTTGTATCTATATTTCATTATGATTTCTTTGGCAAATTAATTTTGTTTTGAATGATTTAAAACTCTTATGCAAATTTAATTTTTTTACTATATTAAAAAAAATTCAAATGTAATATAATTAAAGAAAAAGGTTTCTTTTATGTATCCATTTGTGATATTTTAAAGATTTTTTAAACTCTTAGGTTTAATTTCAAATGTACTATCATTATATAATTGTCCTTTTAATATTTTGATAATATGATGTTTTTCCAAATCCATACAAAATTATATTTTTAACTTTGGCTTTTAGATTTTTAATTAATCTTTTGCCATTATTGCTATTTTTATGGATTTTAAATTAGTCTTACTCTTATAATTTAAACATCAAATTATATTGAAATATAATAAACTTTCTATTCTTAAGTGTCAAATTGCGTGTCAAAACTTGATTATTAATACTTTTCTCAACTATTTTAATGAAAATTTTGAAAACATGGATAGTTTAATTGACAATTTGAATGCTAAATTACATATTTAAACATGATTAGGCATATAATAATGATATCATATATGCTTATAGTAAAAATTTCATTCCTTTTGCACAATCATTTTTATAATCATGGCTTGTGAATTATGCACTATGTGGATTATAATGGAGGTGGTCTTGGAAAACATAAAAACAACATTCTTGAACCCATTTTATTTAAATCTAATGAAAATTTTGTAGATTTTGTTTTTAATGTCTCTAATGGTAATTTGAAGTCGTATTATCCCCCTCACCAAAAGGGGTTGCATAATAGTGATTCTCAATCTCATAAGACTTATATTAATTATAGTACTTCTCATGCTCATACTTTGGTTTCAAAAGGTAAAATTTGTGAGCATTATGGTAAACATGAGCATCATATTTAAAAATGTTAGAAATTACATCCTTGTAAATATTATGGTAAATCAACTTATGACATTTTATATTTTTGGAAAACTACTAATATATCTCATTCAAAGGTTAAACCAGTTTGTATCTTGAAAGTTGTGGTATCTTCTCAAGACTTTGATGTCTCTTGTTTTGATAATTATTCAATTACTTGAAGTAGGATATATTTTGAGAAAAATGACAGTTTATTTGTATCCCTTTTGATAAACTCAATTTTAATATATTCCTTGATTTTGTGTTTACTTATTTTTGTAGGTTGTCAAGGAAATATGCTTTTTTGGAGCTACTTACTTTTGAATAACTTATTTTTTCATGCAAGATTCCATACTTTGTTATGTAAATTATCTTTTTCTCCTTTTTCCTTGTGTTATATATATTTTTATTACATTTATTGTATGTAGATCATATTATGGCATATTGTTTATTTAATATGAATATTGGTGTAAGATTCTATTTTATAAGTATCGTTGATCAATTTTTCCATCTCCTTCTTTGTTTATATTTGTTTTTATATGGATTAACCATTCTTTTCCAAAGAGGATTCTTGGATATTCTCAAATACCATACATTCATCATTTTAAATTTCTTGGTGACACCTTATCTTCTTATTTATTGTCTCAAAATCAATGTAATACCTTACGAAGGAAGTTGTCATCAAGTGGGAATGTTATGTAATGTTAACTCCCTTATTTTTTTGTAAGGTTTTCTCCACTTTTGTAACCCCAAAATAAAACTTAATATAGAGTGTTTGAGATTAATACTTATTTAGGTTAATTAAGGATAATCCTAAGTCTATTTTAATTGGGTATTTATTATTATAAATTTTTTTTTAAATATTTTATGATGTGTCACATATTTTTTTTATTTTTTAAGAAATATTGGATTACTTTCACATGTAACTCCTCACACACTTGTCACACACTTCCTCCTCACCTCATGGGGATTAGTGACACTAGACACATGTTAAGAAGATTATGTAAGGTCATTATGGGATTATTTATAACTCCTTATTCCTTCCTCTGATTTTATTTATTAATCTCTCTCCTCTCTAATTTAACATGAGATCATCTTGAGACACTTTATTATGGCTTGAGGCCATTCCTCTTTCTCATTATATTTTCTTCCATTGAAATTATACTTGGATTGAGATTAGGGAATCTAGGGTTAAATGGGATAGAGATAGCCTAAGTTATAAGGGTGATAAACTATCTCTATAGCAAACCCATAAATCACAACACTCAAATAAATAGATATTGAATTTATTATTTTGAGATATGTCAAAAATAGAAAGTATAGCTATGCTAGATATTGAAATGATTATGAAAATAAGGTACTTAGCTAGTTTTGATGCTAATAAAGAATATAGATCTGGAACATAAAGGGAATAGATTGGATCTATATTTTAGATCATTCACCTAATTCTATAAATTGTAATTTTATAACCATAGACACTTATGTTGACCTGGGACAAGCAAATTGATGCTTCTATCTGAGTTGGATGTAGATGTCTAGTATAAAATACTTATTGAAACTAGATGTAACAAATTAGATGTTTCTAGGTTTTATGTTTCCTTTACTCTAGTGCATTTAGATCTGGGTCATAGACTATCACTCCTTGTCAAATAGAAAGACCTTAATTCTTCATCTTCATATTGGTTGTGGGAAAAATATGTTAGTGGGCACATGATGTTGAGCTATCCCAAATAACTCTTTGTCAATGAGTGCTACCTACATATCTAATACTTTTAAGAGGGCCTCAGACTTTTATATTTCTCTCTTACTTGTTAGATTATGTGTAAATCATGTAATGTGTGTTCATCAAGTACAATAGTGACCTAACTTGTAACTTGGAAAATGTGGCTTATGGATGCTCCTTCATTAATTTAGACCTATATATATGTTTTACCTATGATTGATATGTAAATAATATAAAATAGAGAATATTTACTCACTTGAGTGCTTGATTGGATGCCTTTGGTAAAATACTTTATGAGTTGTTTGGTCTTTGCTAGGATTTTGCTCAGTGAGGAATAAATGAGAGTTGATTTTGTATTTATACCAATCCCTTTGGAGAATATCTTACATTAAATTACCTAGGACAACCATAAGAATACATTTTTATTTATAGGTTGGATTACCTTAAGGCACTAGAGACTTATGTCAAAATAGGACACTTATGTTGATGTAGGCATATGACTGAGACTAAAGTATCTAGGCAGTTAGAAAATAGGTGGAGGTCTAGAACTTGTAGAGATGGAAGATAAGTAAGTTTAAATTATTTTGGATAATACATAAGGTTTGATTCATTATAATAACATTGTTTAGATAAAGTTATAAGTAATGAGCACAAAGAGATAGTATATGCAAGCCTTTCGATAGTTGGAAAGGTCTAGAAGTTAAAGGTACATCCATGATATGTATTTTCCAAGTATACAAGACTGAAGTGCTATATAATTCAAAAATAGTGTCTACATTTCCCTCCCTTTAATCTATTAATATAATTGCTAGTTTAAATGAAATTAAATGTGTACCAAGGTGTGTATAACATACCTTGCCTTTGCTTAAGTCTAACTTGAGTATTTTACTAGTGACTAACCTAAAACCAAGAACATGGTATATCATATAATCTAAAATTGAAAGCATTGAAATGATTGAAAATGAAAGAGATCAAATTTTATGAGTACATCTGTGTATCAATGCAAACACCTTGAATTTTTGATTTGAATATATATATCATTATAAATCATTAGATCTAAAGTTAGGAAAAATATAAAATATAGAAAGTGAATGTATATAGAGAGATAAAGAGAGATTGGAGGACACATGCCTCCAACTATGAGGAAAAGGTGAGTTTCCACCTGAGAGCTAAGATTATCTCAATCGTGTAACCCAATCATACTTATAAGTTGATGATTATGAGTGAACCCAATCAACTCACACTCTAAAATTGGTGAGGTTAGATTATGTAATCAATTCTAACCTATAAACTTGGTAAAATTGAGTGATTTAATCAACTCAACCATACCAAAAATGAGCCAACTACTATAGTTGATTGGCTTAATACAGTCCATAAAATTCCAAATTAATAGGTGATGATAATCCATAAAAGTGTTTGAAATTTGAAATTGATTTGATTTTACAATATTAGGTGCACATTGCATAGCATATACACCTTAGATAATTCTCATGCTAAAATTGCATATAACAATGGTACCAATGTATATAATTTTGCCAAAAATGTGTATACTAATCATTTAACTATGAATATGGATAATTTATAATTTTCAAAAGTGTGGAAGACATGTTTAGCATAACATGCCCCCATTGTATATAGATAAATCTAGAATCTAATATAAGTGCTAATGTGGAGGACATGTTTCTAAAACATGCCCCCACTATAATCCAAATATGTTGAATACTGAATAAGTGTGGAGAATATATTTTTAAAACATGCCTCCATTGAATCTAAAACTATGACAAATGTGGATAATTTTTTTTCAAAACACACCCCCACTACAATATGAATCTATGAAAAATGTGGAGAACATGTTTTCAAAATATGCCCCCACTGTAATTTGAATTTGTAAATAAATGTGAAAGGCATGACTCTATGGCATGCCCGCATTTTTGGGTAAGGGGAATTAGAAAATGGTAGTTAACTTACCTCAAAAGGATAAGATAATAATAAAAATTATAAATATACCATGTAGCATATAGATGGAACATGTCTAGGTAGATTTATCATTGAAGCATGAAGAATGTGATCACACCAAATCCTAAGATGCATGATGTATATCATGAAAACATATAGATAGTAACAGTACAAGATCAACAAGCAACCAAAAACACACAAAAACACTAAAAAATAAGTCAAAATACAATGGTCCAAAGAGACTTTAAGCAAGGGGCATGTTCAAATGCCACAAAATCAAAAGGACATAACTTAGTCAAATGTCCAAAAAAGTAATTATGACATATTAGAGCATCCATACAAAAAACAATGACATATTTAAATGTTAAAGAGGTTAACAAATGCATCAGGCCTAAAAACAATGGAACACATTCAAATGCTCAAAGAAACAAGAAAATAACCAGGAAAGACACTTAAGGAATTGCATTAATGAAAGCATAATAATCAACATAAACATAAAATACTATTCTATGGATCACATGTGTTAACAAAAAATGTTAAGTACATAGCATATTAAGTAAACTATAAAATAAATAATCATGGATAAAGGCATGTGTAACTACATAAACTCAAACATGATAATTTAAAATGACCATAGAATGATATAGCCTAGATTTATTAAGATAAAAAAAGTGGATGCCTCCAATGCAAAAATGATATGAGTAGAGGTAAGGCCCAACATCCATAAATTCATAGATCATGTATCTATGTATCCTTATATTGCATTCAAAATATGCATGAAACACATGTATATAGAAATAAATTATATGCCATAGACCAACATGGAACCAACAATATAGATGCCAAGGAGTTAATAGAACATATAATGTTAAAAATATTTTTGAATTTTTGAAGTTTTTTTAATTTTTTTTGTTATTTTGAAATATCTCAATCGAGATATTTATGCAAGTACATGATGTTCATTTGAATTTTAAGATGTTTTCCTTCAAATGTAGCTAGGTGGTACACACCTTTTCCTAAAAACTTTATAATGGTAAATGGTCCCAACCAATTTGGTTTGAACTTTCCCTTCATGTATTTTTTGCATTGGTGTTATTTTTATTTTATTTTAATACCACGTACCAATAAAAAAGTCAAATGGTTGAACCTTTTTTTTATATGCATGATTAATGTGATCTTGATAAACTCGTAAGTGTTCAATATAATTTGTGCATTTTTCACTCAACTGTTCTAATTAATGCAATCTCTTTTCATTATATTTTATCATGTCTTTGAGACACACAAAGAAAGTATCTCCAGCTCAATTAGTAACCTAACTCTATACCATAAACCAAATAATAAGGTGTGACATAAGTAGGTGTGTGAACACTAGTGTGGTATTCCCATAAAGTATACACCATCTACTAGTGCTAATCAATGTTGTATCATTTGACCATTTTTTCAAGTATTTTAACAATGATTTTATTTCTTACTTCTGTTTGTTCATTACCTTATGGATAATTAGGTGTAAAAAAGGTATGTTTGGTTTTTTATTTACTACAAAAGAATTTTATTATCTTATTTTTTAATATGATCCATTCTCATAAATAATAGCTGAAGATATGCCAAAATGGCAAATGATATTGATCATAAAAAACTTACATATGTCATCCCTTGTAATAAATTCAAGTGGTATTTCCTCCACCCATTTTATAAAATATTATGTCATTGTGATTATGAACTTGTATCCACCAGCAAACACTGGATTTATCTTGCCAATAAAATCAAATCAAATCCACATAAGGAGAAAACCATGGTGAGATAATTGGCTATAACTCATGAGATGGTGCATGGTTCAAATTATTGTATTTATAGCATTGTAAACATAATCCAATATGTTCAATACATTCTTGTTCCATGGTAGCCTAATAATAGCCTTAGTGTAAGAGTTTTTGGGACATGACCTTGCCACTAAAATACTTCCATAGTCACTATCATGCATTTATAATAATGCATTAGGTGCATCATATGTGCCTAAACATTGAAGGAGGTGTCTATCAATACCCCATTTGAATAAATCATTCCCAATAATAACATAACAAAGTGCTTCATGTTATAATTTACATTTATAATTATGTGTAAAGTGGTCTAATATATAAGCTCAGTAAAGTAAATTATAAATATCATTGTACCATTTTATGTTTGGATAATTGCAAGTAATAGCAAGAATAGTTAAGGCATCCATTTTGTCAGAAGAAATGGAAGGCTCTTGTAACTAGTGTATGGTAAATTTTATATGATCATTGTTGATGTCAAAGGAAATTAAGGATGTCACACTAGTTATTTCATCTATGTGGTGGTTATATTTACATGGAATACCACACTAGTGTTCACACAACTACTCATGATACACCTTGTTCTTTGGTTTATGCACCATTTATTTATATGGTAGAAAATGTTCTTATTTAGTTGTTTGATGATTGGTAACTTGATTAACAATAAATTAAGAATCACTGAAGACCTAAATGTCCTTGATATTAAGCCTCCTATTATGTTATATTATTGGTGTAAGAAAAGGCTAATCTATAAGAGAAAGGCATGTATTCACCATCAGGGGTGCAAAATATAATACTAGCACTGGGTCCCATTCTACTTCAGGATCCATCAAAAAACATTATCCATGGATTTTAAGATATATTTTATGCCTCAAATTTAGCATGAAAAACATCGGTAATTAGAAAAGGATTATGTAATGGAGCAATATCTAATTGGTCAACTACAACTTGACCTTTTATCGACTTTCATAACATAAATTTGAGATCAAACTCTATAAGTTGCATCACCCATCTTTCAATATAGTCAATGAGGTGTGTTTTATTCATAAGGAAATTTAATGGATCATCTTTAATTATCACATTGACCCCATTTTTGATTAGATAATGTCATAGTTTTTATGTAGAAAAAACCAAGGCTAAACACGATTTTTCCAATGTTGTATATTTGCCTTCATAATCAACCAATTAGCGATTGATGTAATAAATTGCCCACTCTTTATAATTATCATCATATTGTGTTAATAAGGTTTCAAGGGCCTCATGAGTGGTTGAGATATAGAAAATTAATGGCCTATATGGAATAGGAGGTATGAGTACCAGTGGGTTTGCTAAATATTATTTGATTTTATCAAATATTTTTTGACAAATGTCATCCCATATAAATTTGGTGTCCTTTTTTATAAAATGCATAAAATTAATTATTTTATCACCCAAGTTAATGGTGAAGCATCAAGTAGCTTGAATTATCAACAATATGTTATTAGTGTTGGCATCTCAATAATAGATTGTACCTTTTTTGGATCACCCTTAATATCTCATTGAGAAATAATGTACATAAGGAGCTTTCCAAAAGACACTCTGAAAACATATTTTTGGATATTTAAATGGATGTTGAACTTGCATAAGCATTCAAATATTTTTATTAAATCATTATCATGGTCTTGTCATTGTTTGGATTTTATAAATAAATCATTAACATAATCCTCAATAGTTTTGAGAATAAAATCATGAAAGATATGAGTCATGGCCCTTTGATATGTTGCTCTAACATTTTTAAGTCCAAAAATCATAAGCATGTAACAAAATATGCCCCATGGAGTAGTAAATGTTGTCTTCTCTTGATCTGTTGGGTTAATTTTAATTTTATTATATCTAATAAAACTATCCTTAAATGAAAATGTCCCATATCCAGTTATAGAATTGATAATCATGTCACTATTTGGTAATGGAAAGTCATATTTTGTACAAGCCTTATTTAAATCATGATAATTAGTGAAACATCAAATTTTTCCATTAGGATTAGTAATAGGCACAATGTTAGATACCCAATTAGAATGTGAAATGGTGCTTATGAATCTAGCATTAAAAAAATTTGATTCTCTTTTGACTGGCAACACCACTTTAGGATACATTTTACAAATGTTTTATTTAATAGTTTTTGCATCTAGATATAATAATATATTATGCATCACCAATAATGGGTCAATTTAAAGTATATCTGGGTAAACCCAAACAAAAAATTATGGGTAAGCATGTAATACTTATTGATAGCCTTTGCCTTCATCATCCTACATCATTATTGTAAGCAATATTGGTTGATGATCATTATCTATTCCATAATAAAATAAAATAAATCTTCATTTAACAACATAGACTGTTCTATCATAAATGGTGTTTTAGGAATAATATTATGTGCATATTATTGGACATCAGTATTATTGCTCTCATTAAAATAATCATGAGTAGAGGTTGCATGAGGAAACTTATTATTATGATAGAAGGGAGATTCTCATATGCCCCAGCACTCTAATAATGGCTCATCATTTGAGAACTCATCAAATTTCAAAGTTTTTGGTGAAGCATTATTATCAATAAAATGAGGGTTTACCAAAGGTAGATATATTATCAAAGTATGCATACATTTGGATTTGGCCTTTTGGAAATGAGGCTTGGTGCGAGGAGATTGCTTATGCATTAAAATTGTATCCAAAAAACCTAAGATTTATCAATTTGTGTTATTTATAAGAGATATGGTTTGATATATACCATGTTCATGTTTTCCCAACCTACCCTTTGTATCTATATATAATAACACATTAAGAATCAAAATCAGGTTTATAAGATTGTAGTGTAGGATCAATTATTTTTTGGACCATTACACAATGTTTGAAGGGATTGGTATCTATTGAACATGTGTAAATGAATCCATAATGGATGAATTTTAATCATGCATTTAAATTATAGGGAATTGTATACATTTCATGTATCTAAGGATGTCCCAAAAGTATATTATAGTTTAAATCATTTGGCATAATGTGACATAAAGTAGGTAATGTATGGGGTCCCACAGTAATGTTCAATATTACTTTCCCCAATACCCTTCATGAAATATTATCAAATCCTTTGATGTTCATATTGGAAGGTTCCAAATCATTAGACCTAATGCCAAGTAAGGAAAGAAAGGATATGTTACAAATGTTGAGCCCTAAACCATTTTCCATAAGGATTATTTTTATGATTTTATTGCACACAAAAAACTAAATGTATAATGGTAAACAATAATTTATGAGGTATTGAGGTGGTAGATCCTCCTTTTCAAATTATATATTATGTTCATTCCATTTGATGGTATTCAACACAAAATCCACATATAGAGGATCCACATTGCTTGGTTAAAAAGTAACATGTAATGCATCCAAAAGAATATCCTTGTAATGGGAGGAATGATATATCAAGTATTAGAGTGAATTTTTACCTATAACATCATTGAAAGAGTTCATGGCATGGTGGGAAGATCAATACTATTTCACGCACTCCTATTGCCATTTTGTAGTAATAGGTGGGAGCTCATTGTAAACATTATAACAAGAGGGGGCATGAAACAATACATTTGATTTGTAGTAATCATATTTGGAATCCATTATAGATTGGGTTGATTTAAGCATGCATGAAACATAATAAGTAACAACTATCATGAAGTAATGCAACATAAAGTAATTAAGAAATATATCCATATTAAACATACTTTTTTGAAAAAAAGAAATTTTGATTTTTATAAATTTTAAATCCATTTTAAAAATCAAAAATCAGTAAATTGTAGAAAACAAACATAAAATCTCAAGCCACCTAGGGTTTCAATGGTTGGGTTAACCAAATATTTAACCCTAAAATTTATATTAGGGAATTTATGGTTAAATGGGTTAGAGATAGCCTACGACACATAGATGGTAGACTATCTCTAAAGTAAACCAATTAGTTACAAAACTTAAATGAATATATATTGAATTAATTATGTTGAGATATACTAAAAATAGAAAGTAAAATTATGTTAGATATTATAATGATAATGAAAAAAGGTACTTAGATAGTTTTATTGCTAATATATATTTATATCTAGAACATGAAGGGAATAGATTGGATTTAGATACTAGATCAGTCACCTAGTTTGGTAAATTGTATTTATGTAGTCATGGACACTTACATCGACCTAAGATAGTTACATCGACATTTATATCTAACTTGGATGCAAGTGTTTAGTACATAATACATATTGAAACTAGATGTGACCAGTTGGAAGCTTTTATGTTCTGTGTCACCTTCAATTTGATGAATTCAAATATGGGTCATGGACTATCACTCCTTATCAAATAGTAAAACCTAGCTCTTCATATTCATAGTGGTTGTGGGAAAAGTGGGTTAATGGTCACATGATGTCAAGTTGCCTCAAAGACCCCTATGTCAATGAGCACTGCCTACATAGAAAATACTCTGAAGAGGGGCTCATACTTATGTAATTTTTCCTTATGTTTTGGCTTGTGTTTATATCATACAATGTGTGATAAACAAGTACAACAATGACCTAGATTATAATTTACAAAATGTGGCTCATGGAATGCTCCTTTAGTACTTAAAACCTATATATGTGTTGTCCCTATCGCTAATATGAAATAGGATAAAATAGAGAATCTTTGCTCACTTGATTGCTTGATTGAATGCCTTTGATAAATTACCATGTGAGTTATTTGTTATGTGTTAGGTTTTTGGTAGATGAATGAATGAGGGTTGATCTTGTATTTATACCAATCCCTTTGGATAATATCTTGGATTAAATTACTTATTATTAACATAAGAATATATTTCATAAATTGTATGACTTTAGGGCATTGGACACTTATATCATAATAGGTCACTTACATCAATGCAGGCATTTGATTAGAACACAAGGGTCTAGGTAGTTGGAAAATAGGTGTAGGTCCAAAAATTTCAAAGATAGAAGATAATCATGTTTACAACATTTTGGACAAGATAGAAGGTCTGAGTCATTATAATAACATTGGTCAAATAAAGAGATAAGCAATGGGCATAGAGATATTGTAGATGTAAGCCTTTTGACATATTTTGACAGTAGGAAAGGTCTAAAAGCTGAAGGTACATCCATAATATGTATTTTTCAAATGTATAAGACTAAGATGTTATATAATTCATAAATATTGTATACACTTATGGTTTGAGGCCATTCTTCTTTATCATTATCTTTTATTCCATTGAGATTATACTTGGAGAATATTAATTTACAATCCTTTTGAATGCATGTGAGGTTTTATTCTATTGATTTGATTTCTCTCCTTAACAACTTACATCTAGTTTTCTATTCATGGCTTCTTATTGAGGTGATCTATTTATTTGGTTCATTCATTTGCATTCTTTTGTTTTATTTTCAACATTATTTTATATTGATCATAAAAAAAAATTGTAACAATCATATATCTTTCTTATTTTTTCATTTAAATCTCAACAACTATCCATATGATGCCCATGTATTCTATGATAATAAAAATGGTATTTTAATCTTATTAGAGGATGTATAGGATGTAGTTTTATCAACTTATTTTGAATCATTTTTCTTATAATTTTACTTAATCTTTTGTTAGTCTTTTATTCACTTTTTGAATCACTAGATGTAGATGTATTTTTTTTACTTCCAATCTTGATATGAAATATTTTTAGGAAAAAAATACTAGATGAAGATGCAAATACATGATTAATAATAACATACTTAGTATTCTTTGTATATATATTCTTATTTTTTCATTATGTGATCTTTGAATTGAAATATTAGTTTTACTTTTGTAACTCTTTTATTGATACTTTTATAATGACTATTTTATCTTAGGGAATTTTGATTGAATATACATATAAAAACCATCAAGAGTAAATGTGGGAGGTGGATGAGGTTGAGGAAGGGCATGTAAAATTAGAAGTCATAGAATAGGCCTGATAGCATCTTGATTATATGATTTATCTTGTTCCCATATCATACTTGACTTGAATTTTTTTGAATTAATGATACTTGTGTCTTAACATGTGATTTGGTTTGCTTTCTAAAATCATGAAAAAAAAAATACACATCCAATATAGCCATATATTCTTTGAAAACTAGGTAACTTAAAACTAAAATATAAAACCCTAAAAAAAAGGATGTTGTAAACAATAAAATGGAAAAGATATGCTAGAAATATAATATTTTTTTTATGTATGAATATTAGTAAATTATTATGAAATCTAAGATGAAAATAAGATACATTAAGTGTTAGATATCAGATACAAGGTTAAATTAAAGTGATTTCAATGTCAACAATTAGATTTGAGGTTAAAATCAAGTTTTTTTAGTGTTAGATTTATATCTAAGGTCAAAATACAATTATTTTAGTGTCAAATATTCAAGAATTTATCTAAATCCTAGGATTGATTTTTTGATGCAATTCTCAAATAAAAATTATAAATGAAAAAGGTGTGTGACTATCTCAGGTTCACTGATATCTTTTATCAAAATTTGAATTGTTGTGAATTAACCCTAATTAAGATAAACTAAGTAGACTATAAAATAATTTTGTAAATAAACTTGTGACAAGTATAATGAAAGCATAAGACTAAATTTGACAAAGTATAAGTGAATGAAAGACTAAAATAAAATACCAAACTTAGTCATTATATGTCTGAGATATGACTGTGTAATTGATAGAACACTAAGACTGAAAAATAAGATTTGGATTTATAGGTACTCAAAGGATATAATTGAAATTGATAAAGGTTAGGTTCATCCAATTAGGGTCAAGATCAATTACCATGACTGACCTAAACTGGTTGATCTTGACCTCCACTAAAAATCATGAAACCCAAGTTATGAATATTTATTACTACCTAAATTAAGTTTATGTTCATAGCTTTGACATTTTGAGGTGTGTAAAATACCTATAAATATCTTGTTTAAGGTTAAAACCATAATAGGGCTTGCAATGAATAAAAACTTAAAAATATAAATGTGGGGAGTGTAATAGTATGAGCTAACCCCCATCATCCTCATGATGACTATCAAAAATAATACACAACATAGGTATATGATCTAGATATGAAGTATAGTAATAAAGTACACAAATACACAACACAATATGCAAATGAAAAAATATCAAACGAAGGTAAAAACCCCACAATGATTACTCATTTTTTGATAAACAAGTTCACCCAATATAATAGCTTTCTCTCCCCACTTCTTCTTAGAGACTCCTTCATAGAAACAATGTTTAAATATTGACAACGTTGGAATAGTTTGAATGCTCAAAATTACTTGATTTGGCTATATAAAATTAAAAATAAATGGAGTGAACTATTTTAACCAATGGGTTCAACCTTCCACATAAATTACAATGATAAGTTCATAATTATATATTTTATTATATATTTGTACAAGTATTAACTCATGTAATGTTTAAATAATAAAATATATTATTATTATTTTACCTAAGTAAGTTTTATTATTATTAATATATTTATGGCATATCATATACCAATAATAATAATTTTTCAAAACACTCCTTATTATTAAGTGGAATTATATGTCATAGTCACATTTATACTAAAGGAATTATACTTTTTAAACCATCTACGATGAGTTTAGGATGCATGTAACTTTTAAAGTATTTAAAAACCTTATTCATGCTAGTATCACTTTTTGACACAAAAGTAATTATAATCCATAAACTACTTAGATTAATTTTAGGCTAGCACAATCGTGAGACTACATCTCATAGTTTCTTAGGAATAATCAACCAAACATTTTGGATCTTTTTATAACATAAGTACCTCCATTACAAGATATGATTTTAAGTACTGGGTACAATGTAAACTTACATATTGTGAAGTTTATAATCATATAAATAAATTTATTGTAATTTTTCTATAAATTTAGAATAAGTATATAGAATAAAAAATAAACACATGGCCATTAGGAAGTGACATTGTCATGCACACTCCCCCTCAATGAAAACTCTAAGAGGTTGAACATTATATGAAACTTGAAAAACTTGGTAGCACCAATTGGAGATCAATATCACCATTGAGGACTTTATCTCAGACAAAATACACATGAACTTCAATATGATTAGGTATTTGGTGTTGTACTAAATTTTTCACTAGAACTATATAACTTTTATTATTATAGATAAGGGTGTTACTATGAGAAACATACAAATAGAATTCTTCTAACAACCTTTACAACCACATGGCTTTTTTAGCAGCTTCCATAACACTTATATACTTTATTTTTATATAAGAGATAGAAATAATAGTTTAGTTTTTATTTCTCTAAGTGATAACACCTATGCCAAATGTAAACACATATCTAGAAGTAGATTTGTAATCTATAGTTTCACCATAATTTTCATCATCAAAATAATAATATATATTAATATTATCAATTGAAAAATATTATAAACTAAAATTTATAGTTACTTTGATATACCCAAGTATCCATTTTTTAATTTTTGATGATCCAAATATGGATCCTGCATTAATCTAGAAGTAACACCTACAACAAATAAAATATTTATCCTAATCATAGTTAGATAAATCAAACTACTAGCTAGTTGTTTGCATACAATGGGATCAATATTTACACCAACTTCAATAAGAGTATATATATAGGCTTATGGTCAAACATATTAAACTTAACAAGTAGGTTATGTGCATATTAACATTGAGAAACAATAATTGAATTTTTATCTTGAAATATAATCATTCCTAAAAAAATTATGAAGAATACCTAGATCACTCATTTTAAAAGATTGATTTAGTTTATCCTTATCTTTAATATTAAATTAATTTTATTTATAGTAATAATAATATTATCAATATATGATACAATTAAGATAAAATGACTATTTTTAACTTTTACAAAGAAAACATTATCAGAATAATAGTTAGAGATTTTTTTTTTTTTTTTTAAAAACTAATGATTTTAAAATACCAAGCTCATTGAGCATATTTTAAACCATAAATATATTTATTTAACTTCTAAACATAATGTTATTTGTTAAGTTTAGTGAAACCTTTAGGCTAAGACATGTATATTTAATCTTCTAGATCACCATTTAGGAAGACATTTTTGACATCTATTTGGTATATAATCTAACCATTATAAGATATAAGGTAAATAATCAATCAAACAATATTCATTTTTGTAATAGGGGCAAAGGTTTTAACATAGTCAATCTTGAGTTTTTGAGTAAAACTACAAGAAACTAATTTAGCTTTGATTTCTCAATTTTACCAATTGAATTATATTTTATTTTGTAAAGCCACCTAGAACCAACAATATACCTCTTAGGTAGAGGCAAGATAATATCTGAAGTCTATTTTTTAATTATGGATTTATATTCAATTTTCATAGTAACTTTGCATATATCATTTTGAATAGTTTCCTCAAAATATAGAAGTTCACATTCATATAGAGTCATCAAAGCATTATAGGTGTGTTGACTCTTATTTATTTTATTAATATCATCAAGATTATATGACTGAATGATGAATTCATCCAATTTATGTTTTTTAGTTTGAACACGAAGTGGGAAAGGTCCCCCCTCAGACTTTAAGTTACCCACAATTGTATCAACTTCCTCTAAGGCATCTATTTCTTCATAAAGAGTAACAAAAGAATCAGGTTCAATGAAATACACAATTTAAGAGGGTTCAACATAAAGCTTAAAAAAATATTTCTTAAAGATTTAGGCATTCCTATTATCAATGATTTGTCATTTATATGGATTATAAACTCTTAATCCTTTATTTTTTACTCTATAACCTACTTAAATGCAATAATAGGAGGTAGGATCAAGTGTATTTATTTTTGATTTAGGAATAAAGATGGAAACAAGACTACCAAATATCCTAAGGTGAGCAATACTCGATTTCTTATTATATTATATTTTTAAGGGTGTATAAAGATGCAAAGCTTTAGTAGGAATTTTTTTTATAATGTGCACAATTGTATTCATAGCTTAAACTCATAATAATTTAAGAACATTTATAGAATACAACATTATTATAGCTATTTTAAGGATGGTTCAATTTTTCCCTTTAACAATTCCATTTTCTTGTGAGGAATAGATAGTTGTTAACTCTCTATGTATGACAATTAATGCAAATGAATCAAATTATTTATTGAAATATTCACTTCCATTAGTAGGATCAAGTTTTTTTATTATTGCTTTAGGAATAAAGATGGAAGCAAGACTACCAAATATCCTAAGGTGAGCAACACTCAATTTTTTACTAGACTATATTTCTAAGGGTGTAGAAAGATGCAAAGTTTTAGCAAGTAATTTTTTGAGAATATGCACAACATTATTCATAGCTTCGACTCACAATAATTTAGGAACATTTGTAGAATACAACATTATTCTAGCCATTTCAAGGATGGTTTAGTTTTTTCCTTCAATAATTTTATTTTATTGTGTGGAATAGAGAGTTGTTAACTCTCTATGTATGACACAATTAATGCAAAATGAATCAAATTATTTATTAAGATATTCACCTCCATTATCACTTCTTAATATCTTAGTAGAAACATTGAAATATTTTTCAACCAAACTTTTAAATTCTTTGAATTTAGATAACACATCAGATTTCCTTTTAATATAATAATATTAGACCACCCTAGATTAATCATCAATGAAAGTAACATTATATAAATAACCCTTAAGAGAAGCAAATTCTAGATGTCTTCTAACATCACTCTGAATATGCTCTAAAGAATGAGAGGAGTTAGCATCATGATTTTTGTGAAAGGGTTTAGTACATTGCTTACTACATAAGTGGCCTTCACACATTTCATGATGATAATAAATAGTAGGAATACCAACCACAATATCATAATGAGACATAAATATAAAATTAACATGACCTAATCCTTCATACCACAATAGAGATTCATTTCTACTTTGCAATGAAAACAGCATGCAAAATAAGTAGAAAACATATATAATCCATTCCTTTAAATTATTTCAACAATAAGAGAACTAAATTTATTCTTAATACATCATTTATCCTGAAGCAGGGTTACTATGAAATTATCATTTTTAAGCTAAGAATATAATAATAATAAAAAATTAGTTTAGAAACATAGAAAACATCATTTAAGAATACATTTGTAAATTAAAATTTTCCTTATTTATTAGCTCCTGAAAATGAATTATAACCTAGATAAATTTGTTCAGATATATCTTTAGTGTCAAATAAAATATTTGATATACATGTCATGTAATGCAACACATCACTATCTAAAACCCATTCATTATTACTAGAAGTAAATAAGGCAGCATACAGTGCAATGGTGTTAGTATTATGATCATGATTATCATTTTTATTTTGGTTTTAATTTTGCTATTGATTTTGATTAATACATTTATTCCCTTTTTTATTTTTAGGTTTTTATGTTATTTATGTTCTTATTTTTGTAACAGTCTTCCATTTTATGTCTAATTTTAACACACATATTACAATTTCCATTAAATTTGAATCTATGATTCTTGTTTCTAGATTTATTGTTCCCATATTTTTCATTGACAGGTTTAGGTTTAGAATTAGTTTTATAGTTTCTAGTATTTTTAGAGACAGTATTAAGAGTGAGAAGTGCCTAAGTGGCATTTTGTTTAGAATCAAAGTTTAACATCATTTTTTCTTTTTGAATAATAAGATCAAAGAGTGTAGTGAGGTCATGAATATCTTGTTCTATTTAATACTTAGAATTAAGAATTAAAAAAAAATTGTGAAAATTTTCATGAATGTTCAACTAAATAATAAAGCACAAAAGATAATCTTGAATAAAAATATAATTATAACCATCTAACTGATATTTAATGTTTTTTTTATTTTTTCAACAAAATTAACTACTTTTTCATCACCTTTAATGGGAGTAGTAAGTAATTTAAGTATAAGTTTAATGATTTTTTAGAGATGAATGTCCTCGTGCATAGATTTAAGGATTTTTTAGACATCATTAGATGACTCCTGATTGCTGATATGGAGTAGAAAAACTTCCTTTACATTCTTCAAAATGATTTACATGGCTTCCTATGATTATTTTTCAAACACATTGAAAAGTTTGGTTGTGACATGTCTCCCTAACAAGGGCTTTTTAGTCCCAACAAAAAAATTCCAAATTTTCTAAGCCATAAACTCAATTTTAATATAGATTTTTCAAATTTTATATTTGACCAATTCAACATTTGTGACTTACCTAACACAAAATTTGGAGAAGCCATAACTTCCCTTCAAAGTTTGTCACTTTCTAATTTTTATTTTATACTAAAATGACACTAAAAAAATTAAAAACATGATTTAATGTGATTTTATACTTTATTTTTGTCATAGAATAAATAATTTAGTGTTTAAACAATGATAATCATTTAAATATATGAAAAATAATTGTTAATATCATAAAAAATAGAAAAAATTTAAAAGTTGTCACAACAAGACTTTTACAAGGTATAAAGACATAAGATAAAATTTTAATTAATTATTTAGTTCCAAAAAATGTTTGACAAAGAAAAAATGACAATTTTTTTTTTTAAACATGTTTCAAATCTTGTAATTCTCTTTTACAAGTGTTTTAAAAAACTAAAACTACCAACTCCTCTTCAACACTTTATGAACCAAACATGCACAATATGCTATTTCAATCATATTTTTTAAATTTATTTGAATTAAAAAAATAAGATTAACGTGTATGTGAAAATAATTACAAAAATTTTAATTTTAGATTAAATATCTAATTAGTAAGTAGGACCCTCCACTTGATTATGTAAAATCATTTATTTATTAAAAAAATATTTAATAAATAACCTTTTACAACTATTTACTAACCTTTATATACCATCAGAGTAGCCATATCGAAGGGATGGAAGTAAGGCACAATAGTGAGTCTATGAGAAGCCAAAAATTACTTTAAAAAAATTGTACAATGCTCCAAGAGCCTCATGATGGATATACACATAAGAAACTAGATTTATCTATTAAAAACTCAATTTTTTTGATGTTAAAAATTGTATTGACTATACAACCATGCTCTAGGAGGAAGAAATATTTATAAAATATGAATTATATGCTTCATAGAGTCTATTATGAGCTTTATGTAAAAAACATATTAAAGATTTACCTCTTAAAAAAAGTTTGTCAGATCATTTTAAGATCTCTAAATGACATAGATTGCATGAAACCTTAGGAGTAGGTGAAATCTTTGCAAAAAAAAATTAGTTTCATACTATTCCATTGACCAAAAAGTATAAAGGAGGTACATTATATAGTGAGAGATTAAGTCACCAAAAAAGTAACAACTCAACTCACTATTAGAAAACACATTAAGTTTATTTTTTCTTTAATGAACTTAACAACCCTATGTGAGCTAACTAAAAACCATGTAGATAGTCATAGAAGTAGTAAAAATCCTACATGAACACCCCCTAAAGTGTAGCTTAAGTGGACAAAAAAATTGCATCATAGTAATGAACTCTGATGAGGTACCCAAGCACGATACAACTCCTATAAGGTAGAGAAAATAAGAAAATTCATAAGAAAAAACTCCTTTTCAAAAGAAAGTAAAGTGAGAAATATTGCATGCTCTAAAGACGTCAGACACAATCATAAATGCATCCACAAGTGAGAGTAAATAGGAAACATAAAGTGAAGAGATAATAAGTCCCTATTGAATATTTTGAAGCTATTATAGTAGACCTCACAAAATTATGAATGTCCCTAACGAGATCCTCTACCTGAAGATTGAAAAAGCTCCATACACATTAAATAATGTTTCTTCCCTTTACCAAAAGAATAATATGAATAGTATACTATAATTTTGTCCATTCTATAGTTGAATATGAAATGTCCATTCCATATTCAAATATGAAGGAGGTATCAATACAAATAACTCTAAGTAGGGTCCAAAATAAAAGTGTGGCATAGGTTTGGCAAGATGGTGCATAATAATTGAATGTAATGCCACTGAAGTGAATCTGTCAAAAGTAGGTGTAATGAAGAGTGAATCACCATAGAACAATGAAGGTTTTCACCAAGTAATGTATGAATCTCCAACCAAGGTGTGATTCCTATACAAGGAAATATGCTCCTCATGCATAATAAGAGGGATAACTTCTCTATGTAAAGATGGTGAAATGAAAGTAGAGGCAAAAAAAGAATGTGGAATGCATTGTACCTATGTATTAAATTTCCCAATGTCTGATGAGTCTTGGATCACTATACTTACACCCTATAATGTCAGAAGTGGACTAGAGGTAGGTGGATCAAGAACTAACCCTTCAATGTTTGGAAGGTGACAAGATGGTAGATGTGTGCTCCCATCCTTATTGTAGTCATTTGTGCTATAAGAAGAGTCATCAATCTAAGATATGTTTTAAAGATTAGAATTATCTTCAAGTATAAATGGATTTAATGAATAAGAATGGCATGTAGCATTCACTGAAGGAATGTCCTTGTGAAGTGGAGAGCATGACTCAACAAACCTTAAATCTAAAGAAGAGACTATAAATAAATCACATGGGACCATAGATTGAATATCCATAGGAAGAGAAGAGCCATCGATACTCTCACAAGGTGTACTCACATGAGAAATAATAGATTCCTCTAAATTACCAATCTATGATGGCTCTATAATAATAACATCATGCACAGGGATGGAAGTATAATCTATAATGGAATAACTAAGGTCTAGTAGAATCTCATTTTTTAGTGGTAGGTTAACAAAAAGAAGAGCATTATCCACAATGGATTTCATGTCACATGAAATAGTAGAAGAGAGTACAAAAGTAATTGAAGATATGATAGGAAGAGGATTAGGAGTGATATAAATATTATTAGGATATTTGAAAAGAGACTGAAGGATGCTCCAAATAGTGTTGGGACACATGGTGATGTAGATCCCATGAAATGTGCAGTAATAAGGTACCATGAACCTTATCACAAGTGTTAGCCCACTTAATTTACTTTTAAAAACTAGTGAGAATAATAATATATCTATATAGGAATATAATATGATTATTTACCTTTTTTGAACAAGTTTTCCATGTAATCATGTCAGGAAGCATAGTTGTTTTTTCTAAGAAGAACCACTAGTGTAAAATCAACTTTCCTCTGTAGGTATCTCTCAAGTGAAGTTGAGATGACTGAGAGAATACATAAAATAAATTAAAAACTATATAAAACAACTATAACAACCCCTTAGTTATAATAATAATGCATATAGATGAAGAAGATGTCAGGTATAGTTGATAATACTTTCAAATGAATAGTAAGTGAAGGAATCAACATAATGCAAAAAATGAAAATGTGTATAAGAGACACTGAAGAATGCACAACACCACATAATACCACTTAAAAACTTTAAGTAATAACCCCTCCCCCAATAATGTTACAAATACAAGCACACTCATATAGACATCTGGCACAATCGAGAATGCATCTTGAGTAAATTATGTGTGTACGAAAGAATTGGAGGGATGTCACGCTCAGCTAATAATGCATCTAATAGGTATAATTTGTTAAGAATGGGTAGTTGTAGAGGGACCAAAAATGTCACCAATTCTTATAGCATGAAAAAAATGCACTTTTTAAGAAGGCAACACTTAAAAAGGAGTTATTGATCAAAAATTATAGTCATTTTAAGATTTGAGCTCACATAAAAAAAATCTCCACTCAACATGAATTCAAAAATGTTTGGAGATCCTTGACGTAAATTCAAAAATATTTGAGTTGAATGGATAATTCATTAGGTCTAAATTTAATCTCCCACTATTAGGAATAAATATTTAATCCCCCTCCATGTGATCATACTATATGACCAAGGGGCTAATACCTTTTATGAGTTATTTGCATAGGTGGCAGATTTTGGGGGTGGTGACGTAGTGGTGGGATCAAACTATGCATGGGTCAATAATAGGTTCTAATGGTGTTTGTAATAGTTTTAGGATATGAGTGAGTGTCAATCACATTTTCAAGATCTGAGTCATGCTTGATCAAGTGTTGGGATATGGAGCCTACTTGGGCAGGGGTCATGTTTTATCAACCTTACACATAGAGACCTGAAAGTTTGATGAGATTATGGTTTTTTCCTAAACCAATATCTAAAGGTTAGTGTTTTACCACCTTATAAAGTCTTATTACCATTTAAATTCCACCAAATGGTGATTGTCCAGCTAGGCTTGTAAACCTGATGTTAGATGTTTGAGCTACTTGCAAAATTTAATAGACTATTAAGGAGTGATTTATACATATAAAACTATGTACACCATCACCAAAAACTAAGAGAGACCCATTTTATAATTAAAAATAACATGAAAACCCATAAAGATATGCATGAAATCACTATAAAAGCCCTAAAACCCTCCAAAAAAGATAGAAAATGGCTATGAATCTAGGTCATGTTTACAGTCAATTTTAGGTTTTTGATACCTTCTAAATATGATGGAACTATCTCTTTTATGATTTTAGACTTAATCTATATATTTTGTATGAATTTTCATGAAATCGCACAAAACCTATGAAATCACTGAAAATCAAGAAAACTAACAAGAATGCTAGCAGGAAAGATCTCGTCAAGGATTTCAAAAATAGAAAAATGAATGTCAAATCAAAGCTTCAATACCATGTCATATCACTCCAATATCTTTACATGTCACATATTACATGAAACCATAGGAGTACATGAGAGCAATACAAAGAAAAATGAGTTTCATCTTAGTCCATTAGATAAAAATTATAAAAAAAGTACATTATATAGTGAGATATTAGATTACCAAAAAGGTAATGACTCAACTCCCTATTAGAAAACATATTAAGTGTATTTTCTCCTAATAATTTTGTCAACCCTAAGAAATTTGACTAACAACCATGTAGGTAAAACTGAAAGCAAGAAAAATCTTACACTAAATAAAGTTTTAGGTTTTAGAAGCAATAAATTAAATACTTATTGATTTTTTAGCCTATAGAGGCCATACCAAAGTCGCAAAACCATTGAAAAAATCATACATATGCATAGTTACATGATCTAAGTATGAATTATAGTGAAAAAGTACACAAATACACAACATAGTAAGTACATGGAAAAACCTCACAAAGAGGTAAAAAAACCCACAATGATTATTCAATCATTGAGAAACAAGTTCAACCAATACAATATATATCTCTCTCCTTACTTCTTCTTAGAAACTCTCATTTATAGAACCATTGTTTGAATATTACCAATGTGTGAATAGTTTGAATGCTCAAAATTACTTGATTTTATCATGTAAAATCAAATATAAGTGGAGTGAACCCTTGTAACCAACGGGTTTAATTTCTCACATAAATTAGAATGGTAAGTTCATAATTATATATTTTATTATATATTTATGTAAGTATTAACTGATGTAATGTTTAAATAATAAAATATATTATTATTATTATTTTACCTATGTAAGTTGTATTATTATTATTATTTTATTAATGGCATGCAATATACCAATAATAGTAAATTATTCTAATAATGACTTAATGTTGCCTACATATTCAATACTCTAAAGAGGGAAATCAAGCCCATGTACTTCTCCCACTTCGAGTGTTTTGTGTGATTGTGCCTCTTTGACTATATGAACACATCTAAATATGACTTGAGTACTTGATTATGCTTTATTTTGTCTTGGATAAAATATACTTTTAACTTGGCTTAGGACTACTTCAAATGATTAGAATTAGAATAGGGAAAAATAGGTAAGCTTTGCTCAATGTGAAATAGTGTATGTCTCTATGTTGAAATTCCCAAGTGGCAAAATAAGTGACTTAAGTGTGCCTTTATATCAATCTAAAATGGGAAAAATTCACACTACCTATCCTAAATATACAAATCAGACTATAAATAAAGGTTAAAATTTTAAAAAAAGGTCATTATAAGGGTTAAGGTCATGATCAATCCATAGGGGTCAAGATTGACTACCGCTATTGACTTGACTGGTTGATTATGTGTTACAAAGAAACATGTGAATTTTAGGATCTATAATATTTGTACATATGCTTAGAGGGTTTTTTATCCATTAGAACATTTTTGTAGGTGTTAGATAATAGCTTAGAAAATAAATAGGTCTATAAATGTGCTTAGCATTGGGTGAGTTGGAAAAATAAGTCCAAATTAAATGCTTAAGTTAAATAAAGTAAAATATGGCCAAAACTAACATAATAAAGTATTTGTGACCAAATTTGAGTGACTACACCCACAACCTATTATAAAACATGTACAGGTTCATTCTATGAATATTGTTTATAGATAGGTAATTGATCTTCCTCAAAGACCATGACTTCAACATCCATAATATCAAATACCTATTAAGGTTAAAAATAGACTTTACTTAGTCGGTCATGTCCTAAGTGGGTCATACAGGATGCTCTTATTTTTGTGAAAAAAAACACCATTTCATACTTTTCTTAGATAGAAAAAATTGAATATTAATATGTTCCCTATATATCCACATGTTAAATGGACTCTTATCATATATAATGACCATGATGGGTATGTTACAACACAATATCACTTCTCAGATTTAGACACAAATACATGTGTTACTCCTCACCCATGGTTGGTAACATTTTCCATGATTGATTTAGGACCTACATGTGAGCATCCCATTTGTGGGATCATTTATTAACATGAACATAACTTAAATACATAAAAAATACAAAAATACAAAAAAAATACAAAAAAAACTATTCAAAAAATCAAAAATTAAGACCTATGCATGATATGTATTGTTATTTTACATGATTCATTGATGTCATTTTCAATAAACATGATATATTACATATCAATTTTGTATTCACATGTTTTTCAAGGTATACATGAGTGGGATGTAGAACATATAGGTTAGATATATGACATGGGCATTCAAATGTAGGACATTCCTACACCTAGGGGTTACCTTCCTACATTTGGGGCATTCTTAAACAAGGAGAATTTTGGTATAGCTTATATATTTTATGTCTTTCTATGACCTTTCCATTGATCATATTGAGCTAGTTATATTAATTATACATGACTTTGTCTTATGTATATTATTTATAGTTCTACAATATATGGATACTATACTTTAATATGTATGATGGTGACATGAGTTGATTGTGTAGAGTAGTTTTTTAATATTCTACACATGTTGATGTTATTTGTGTTCTATGTGTGATATTTGATGACTATTACATGATGTGATCCTTGATTCTATATTACATTATGTGATGGTATTTGTGTGTGACATTGTGTGGCCATTATGTGTTGCATTGTGTGCCTCCATGAGTGCCTATTGATGAATTTTATATTGAACGATCAATGATACATGTGACATTTTGTGTTATCTTGTGTGTCTATATGAGTGCATTTATTATGTGTTGTCACATCATGTGTCTATTTTATCAAAGATCCTCTAGTACGTATCAAGACCATATGTTTATGTCGAGTAGGATTCGAGTCATGTCCTTTGCACATATGTGTTTTCATATATACATTATTACTCAGCTTGTAGTCACATGATTCATATCACACATTATTATAATTTTGTACAATGAAATGATTCATATCATGCATCTTTTGTGTGTCTTATTATTGAGTGTTTATATATGCTATGATTCTTATTGTGATTATTATTATTGCATGCATAGTTGTTATATATACTTGACATGATGCTTGTATGCCTTATGATACATGTTTCATATGTACGTGACATGTCAAATATTTTTATGATGAAAATATCTATCAGGTTAGCATGTATTCTTTGCATGCTTACATATTTTATGTATAACATGATGCATATAATTTATTTATTTTGAGATGAGTGATTTGTAGGTTATGTCCTTCACCTCAAAAGGGGAGCATAATAGTTGACTTATCATATATATTCATGTCTTGAAAGATATACATATAGATTTTTGGTCAGATTACATGGTTCAGTTGATTCAAAGTAGGATAGACTGATAGACTTACACATATGTGGTGCATTTTATAATATTATGAGGAACATGTGAAATATTTTATGACATCATGAGACATATTATATGTATTTTACTAGCCATAATTATCAAATTATATGGGTTGGATTATCATATTATATCAAATTATTATATTAGAGCAGATGGCATACACATTTATGAAATTCTATTTCACATTGAGGTATAAATGGATCGTATTTTTGGGCTTGGATGTGTTCAGGCATGCACTTTTATATTTATATTATGGTAAGGAAGGTAACTATGTCAACACTTTGAACTTAAAATCCATCTACGATGGTGAATTAATATTAATAATATTTACATATATCTTAGTTTGGGGCTTCATCTTAGCACATGAACTTGGTATAAGTTCCACTAAAATAATTATGATGATTTTTTTAGTAGAAAATTTGAAGTTATGTGGCCCTCAACTCATAATACTTCTCAACCTTGAATGATGGTTGAGGCATATTATTCTCAACCCATGGATTTAATAAGTGGAATCTCTATGGGACATAATCACCCTATTCTCTAATGACTTTAGATGGAAGCTTGGCTCACATACTCATAGGTGTATTCATTTTTTGATTTAAAAATTAAAATAATTTAATGATCTAGATAGTTTCAAATTTTATATCATGAGTGGACATTGATTTTTTGCATGGTTCATTGCAAGTTTTTACATGGAGAAAGTGGGATATCCAAGGCATACCTAAGTACATAAAATACAATTATACTCAAGTAACCAAATTTCTTACTTTATATTTTTAATCTAGTATTTTCAATACTAGTCTAAAAGGCAGGCATTTGTAGACACATGAATTTCATATTAAACACCTGTCCAAATCCTCTCCTAGCCATTCTATCTATCTATGGGATTGGACTAAAAAACTTCACATGATTCATGTACAAAATCTCCCTAGTCTATGCCTAGTTATTCTATTATCCTAAGCATAATGTCACCATTATATAGATCACTATCTTCTCCATCCTAGATAGTTTTAGAAATAGTCATAAGATACCATTTATTGGTATAATGCCTTCATTGGTAGTATCCCAAGTTATTCAAATAGATATTTTTCAAATTCAAAACCTTCCTTTGGGTTAGAGCACATGTTTTATATGTTAGTTATGGAGAGAAATTACCCAAATATTCATTTATATATATGCATCGAGCCTAAAGTTATCTCTATCTATAAACTACTTATAGATAATTTAGAAATCAATTACACATTTAGGAATGAATTTATATATCCTTGAGGCATTACCCTATGGCATGCTATTTTTAAAACCCTTAAAGGAACAGTCACTAATCCAAGTCTAGACACATAAATCAAGGTCAAAGCTAAATATTTTCAAGTGTTAAAATCCAAATAGGTTTCATACATACTAGTGGACTACTTTTGAGCACTGAATTAACTTTGTAGGGTTTATGGAGTTTAAGCCTTGGGTTGTTAAAGGGTTTGAGTCTAGTAATTAGGGTAAAAACATGCAATAAATAAAACCAATAATTTTTAATAGAATTAACCTAGTTTGACCTTTCTAAAAATAGAAATAAATGATGTAAATAAGTAATTAGCTAGAAATTGATTGAGATGAGAGATCTAGAGGCTACAAACTATGGTAGGAGTTGATCTAAGTTCCATGAACATGATCTAAGTGTCAAAACCCTTGTTAGATAGTAGTTACCTAATTAGATAGTAATGTCAATGGTGTTAATGTCTTTATTTTGATGATAGTGTCCTCTATGCAAAAAAATTCCAAGCTTCTAGGGGCACCTGTGTCAGAGTCTATCAAACCTATTCCTATGTGCATGAGTTCTAATTCCCTATCATTGACCTATTTTAACTAAATTTGTATGCAAACCCTAAAACTCCATGTTTATAGGGAATTTTATTAGCAAAAGCAAAAAAGTGTGATGTTAGTGGGGTAGGTTTGACATTCTCAACACCTCATTGTGATGAGATTTGACTACATACAAATACTCTGAGGATGGATCAAGCCCAATGTAGTTCTCCTCACCTAAGTGTTGGTGCGAGTGCAAGTGAAGCTATTATTGTTGTTGGTTTGAGTGATTTTGATTAGATATTGAGACTAAACATTTGAGTATTTTAAGCTTAGGATGGTTGTAGATGGTTGTATGTATAATTAGGGTAGAATAGGGATTGATAACCTTGATTGTTCACAACTTATTCAGATATAATTTCTGCTATTAGCATTTGATTTCCATCTTGTAAATAAAGGGCTAAAATTCATTTTTATATAATGTTCTAGTGTTTTTGTGGGTATTAAAATATGTATAGGTTGACCCTAGGTGGATTTTGTTTTGAAAATATGTCCATTGGTGGCCAAAGGCAATAAAAGGATAATAACACCCAAAATGAGGCACTAACACCATTAGCACTAATTATAAATTATGGAATTAGTGTCCAAGCAACAAAAATAAGGCACAAGGGGATAAGATTATAAAGTGAGTGTCTAATATTAATTTAAATATGTTTAGAGATGCATGTGGCCCACCCAAGGCTAGATAAGTGTCTAAATAGGCCCTAAGATAAGTGTAGGGATAAACTAGGGATGGGTGGTCTCAAGTAAAACTCTTATCACTCAAGTGTCATTTTTATATGATTAGATTTTCACCCCCTTTATTCTATAAATGCATCAAAGTAAACTTACGAGGATAAAGGAAAAATAAGTGTACCTAGACTTACCTAAGAGGCAAAGCCTATGAATCTAGATTTGAGTATGTGAAGCATGATACATGGTGTGTCCTAAAAATGAAATGTGCATAGACCATTCATTACTTAGGAGATATCAAAAACAAATAAAAAATTGATTAAATAGATAAGAGAAAGGAAAGGAACAAATACACCTCACTAGGTACATGAACAAATGCATAAACCTGGTGATAACCTCTATGTATGTGTACATAGTGATCAATCAGTGAATAACTTAGATAAAGTTGATAGCTTACTCAATATCCATGTGTGGGTGGCTCAATAACTCAATATAGTTTTGAATCCATCATTTCTCACCCCTATTTGGTGGATCATGACCTTTGAATAGCTTGGATTGGACTGATGGTGTGTCTAAGCCTCTCATGTAGGTGGCTCAAAAACTCAAGTAGACTATGAATCCATCATTGCTTACCCTTGTGTAGTAGATGTATCCAAACTAAAACTAAGTGATGTAACTAAATTATTTAAGATGGCTCTAGGTCACTCAGAAATTCTAAAATATAAAATGGCTTTGGGCCACTCAGGACCATTAGGCAGCTCTAGGCCACTCAGGAATGCTAACCACTATAGATGGATTAAGACATCAATCTAGTGTGTAACTTATAACATGATGTTTGGTGTGTATAACATAGATAATTACATGGATTTTTTCATTCCATCTAATCAACTAGTGCATAAGTGAATATACAAAAATAATGTGTTGTACACATGCCCTTAAATTTGATATCTGAGTATATCAATTCTAGATTGAGTTGTAATAATCTATATTTGAGTATCTTAACTAAAATAGGAATGATCATGATACACATGATGTCCCTAATATAAGAAAATTGGTATGAATATGTGTTAAACTAAGAAAAAAGTGGTAATCTATAATTGAACCTATACAAACCTAGATTGTACATGTACTTTTTTATCCAATATATAATTTTCTAAAATTAAGGCTGCTAAATAATAGTGCCATATCTTGGATAGTAGTGTTGGTGGTGTTAGTGTCCCAATTTGGGTGCTAATGTCTAAATATAATTATTTCTATGCAACTAAAACTGGTCTCTATGTGTTGGTTTCCCATTATGTTTTCCTAAAACTAATTTCTATATTTTGTGCCTAATTGTTGAAAATTCTACTCTGAGTGCATTTGGATAGCCTGATCTTTGTGACAAAACTTTGTGAATACCCTCTCTTTTGAGTGGAATTATTGAACCCGTACAAAAACTATCCTTGAAAGAAAAATATCTATAAAATGTGTGTTAGTTTGACCATATATGATATATGTGTAATAAACCAATATAATGTGCATACATAACATTGAGATGTAATATAGTATGAGCATAAGTTTTTAATGTATGATGTATGTTTTATATATATATATATATATCATTCACAAGGTTGTCAAGATAGATATAACAATGTATATGAAAAACAAATCTAATTAGTAAACTGAGTAGCTTCCTAGGGGGATGGGGCATGATGCCCATCATGGAACCCATGGAGGAAGGGGAGATGCATGAGGTCCCTCATGGAATTTAAAATTGGAGTGTGTAACAAGCAAGAAACAAGTGTCATGGCCATGATCATGCATGGAATCATACATACAACACACATGAGGCATGTAAATTAGGCCAAATGGCCACAAGATAAGGGATATGGGCACATGTCACTAAATCAGATAAAGAAAGACATACAAAGACATGTTCAAATGTCCACATATGCAAATAATATGCAGGTTGGTGTAGAGATACATAGAAGGACATGTTCAAATGTCCACATATGCAAATATTAGGTAGGTTGGCATAGATCCACATGGAAGGACATGTTCAAATTTATGCATACACAATCAAGAAAGAACACACAAGGACATGGGCACATGTCCAAAGCATGCATACAATGAGAATAATTTAGTGAAGATATGTAGAGCAATGGAATATTCAAATGCCATTGAATATAAGAATCATATAAACACAACCAAGCCTAAACTAGGAAAGATAGAAATAAAAGTATGCATGAACATGTGGTACAAATCTATATAAGAGAAAAAATGTACATAATTTGAGTCAAAAGCAGTAGTAGTTGGCAAAAAATATGAGTAGGTGTTGGATGATCAATATCAAAATATAACAATGTTAAATCTATGATGTAGAGTTTAGAAAGATGTAAATTAGCAATCAAAATTATAAATAAGATGCCCCCAAATGGGTGAATATATCAAATGAAGAACCCATATATCTATATATATACCCCCCGTGGATAGATACTAGTAAATATGGATCTATGTAGTGTACTTGGGTTATGTATGTATCTTTGAACACTCAACAAGAACAAGTGAATTATGTATGTGTGATATAAACTGACTATACTAAGATATCTAGCATATGTATGTCTAGTAAATATAAGAAGTGTAAATATGGCAATGCATAAAATTTATAATTTGTGTTGTTTGAAAAAATATTTGAATGTTTTTGTGATTTGGTATATTATATTATTTTTGTATTTTCTGTATATAAGCTATGTATAAGTAACATGAAAATGAAATTATATACAATGAGCAAGAAATAAAGAAACTATGTACAAAAAGGGAGGAACATACTGATTTAACAATTTTGAGAATAATGGAGTTTTATTCCTAATTTAGTTATGGGTCTAGAAAAATAAATCAGCAAATAATATTGTAATAATTATAGTACTAATTTGTATAATTTATTATGTCTTTTAAACCTTTCTAAAAATAACAATAAATAAGGAGAAATATAACTTAGCTTAAATTGGATTAAGATGGCTAAGATAGAGGCTAAAACTAGCTATGCAGGATTGGGATAGTGTTGCAAATCAAAATCTAGCTTTTGTTCAGTGAAAGGATAAGATCACCAAAAATAATACACTTTAGGATTTGATGTTATAGTCCACTCATGTTGTTGTCGTCCAAACTAGTCACAAAGATCTATGTTTTTTGGGTTTTGTTCATTGTCCATGTATGAGTCTACCTATGAAATCTTAAGTGTTAAATATCAACAGAGATCCTTGTAGAGTTAATTCAATCTTGAAACCCTAGACCTTCATTGTGCTTGATAAAACTTAAGAAAGAGGGGGGGTTAGTGTGTGTAATATTCATTAAACATGTATCCACACCCCTTGTATGAGCACACTACCTACATACCAATATTATAAAGAGGTATCAAGTCATATGTAGTTCTCCCACTTGATATGCTTTGTACAATAGTGTAATGTTGATGCAAAAATGCCAAATTGAGTGTGCTTGAGGTGGCTAGGGACTAGTGTGAGATTTTGAAGGTGTTTGGAGTTATGTTGGGTGACTGTATACAGGGAATAAGAAAGTTTACCTTAGTGGTTTTTTTGTATTCTTGATTGCTTTGTAATATTTGTCACATCCCTTTATAAATGTCCTTTGGATGGACTTTTATAGGGAACTATTGATCATGGGTTAGATGTATTCATGCTAGGCTGACATAATGAAGGATAGGAATCAGATGAAAATGATCATTTGGGCTCAAAATATGATTGGATAGGAGTGTCAAAAATGGGACACCCTAGGTTCCAGTGTTATAGTCTAGGTATGGTGATCCTATCTTATAGGTTCAAGACCTAAGGGATAGAATTGGCCTAGGACATAGAGTATGGCTGAGCTAGAATGATCATTTGGAAGGCTATAGATGACTAAAAATTAGTAAAAATGTACCTAGGAGGGTTATAAGAGCATACAAAGAGGAGATATGGATAGAGTGTCATAAGCCACACTCAAGCTACCAATTTGGAAATTTTATATGACTACATTTACCCCCCCTTTATTCTAGTGATGTTGTAAATCAAAATACTAGGATAAAGGAAAAGTAGAAAGTGTATCTAAACTTACCTACAAGGGTGAATTTTATGAAGCTGTATGATGTTGAATGTGTGTAGAGAGAGCATATCGTGAAGTGTAAATCTGTAAGAGAAAAACATAGAGTAGATCAATTCTTACTAGATATTCTATATCTAAAATAAGAATGTAAAAAAACTAGGTAGGAGAGAGAGAGGAAGAGAAAGTAATGAATACACCTCACCAAATACGTGAACCAATACAAAACTTATTGTGATGATGAGTGATGCTAAGTAATATTGGGTATGTGTTTTACCAAGAGTAATATCACAAATGAAGCTAAGTGCTCAATTCCCTAAGAGTGGCTCAAGAATGTAAAGGCTAGCCCTTTGACTCCATCATCATCCACTAAGTCAATATGTGTGGTCATGTGTGTGTTAATTGATATTTGAATCATGTGTACAGTCTCTCTAAGTAGGTGGATCAAGAATACAAAGGCTAGCTAGACCTTTGAATCCATCATTGCCTACTAAGTGAAGCTATGAACTGATATCGGTATGAATGTGTGTTGTATGAGATGGATCCTAAAGCCCATGAATGCTCTATAATCTGAAAATGTGGCATGGATATCTGAATGTGTACTATAAATAAAGCCAATCTTGGCCATTTTGAGAGGTGGATATTAGGCTTGTATGAAAGCCACTTTGACACTAGGAACTAGGCTTATATAGAAGCCACTTGGGAATGATGCCAACCACCTATAAATGGAATAAGGTACATAAATATTGAGAATGTCTAGATAATATACTAAACTCAAAAAGAAAAGAAAGCCAATGTGTCATGCACATTTCCCTTAATCACTAGTATTTAAAACATGGATTCTGATTTAGAAGTTATACCAATTGCCCAATCTAAAACTAGAAGTGAGACCCATCATGTCATGCATGATGCCCCTATATCTGGATTCTCTAAGAAAAACTATAGTAAAACTACTAAATATGATCTAAACTATAGGTAATAAACCGTAATAGAACTTACCTTTATATCTATTTTTGGAAAATCTAGTTTTTTTGTTGTTTGGATAGGATCATCAAAAATAGGACACCTTGGTGTCTAGCGCTATTGTCCAAGTCTAGTGCTCTTGTCCTTTTATGCTTCTAATCATTGTTATATAATCATCACTATTTTTTTGGTCTATTCTACCTAGTTTGAACTATGAGTGTTGTTTTAAGTGTTCTAAAAACTGATTTTTGACTAGTAGAGGGCTCTGATCTCTATGACAAAACCCTTATTTGTTACCCCCTCTTCTGAGGGTAGAATTGAAGACCCTGTAATGAATTCCCTTAGAATAAAGAGCCCTACAAGTGTGTTGTGATATGAAATACATGATATAAAAATGATAATCAAAAAGATGTCTCAAGATATAGCATATTTTATATTGGAGATTGTTAGATCAATAGGGGTCTGCCTAGATGGATGTAACAATGTAATATCATGTGCAATTTACTGAATTGAAACTAGAAATGTTAGTTGTTAGTTGTCAAGGAGGGATGGAGAATGACGTCCATCATGGCATCCAAAAAAGTGAGATAATACATGATATGGATCATGGCATTTCAAATAGTGAGAAGCAAACAAGAAACAAGCACACAAGGAAAGAAGCAGGAATCATACAAGAGTGGCTAATAGACCAAGCAAACAAGGGACATGGGCACATGCTAATCAAACTGGGAAAGTAATCATACAAGGCATGTTAAAATGCCACATACATGCACAATCAAAACAAACAAGGTTGGTATGAGGGCCACAAGCATATAAAAGAGTACAAGCAAAGGCCATTGGCAAATGTCTTAATGCACACACAAGAATATAAGTAAAGGACATTGGTAATTGTCCTAAGGCACACACAAGAGACAAAATAGAAATTGATAAATTCAATCACATCTAGTTACTCAAAGCAAGAAAGGAAGGCATGTAAATGCTAGAAAATACAATCACATCTAACTAATTAAAGAAAAAAGTGAAAGTATGCAAAACATGTAGTACAAGACTAAGTAGATGCTAAGAAATACACAAGTGATATATACTAGTGAGTGTTGATAGAGTGATCAATGTAAGCTAGCAAGTAATGTACATCAACATGATAACTAGAGTGTCTGGTGTAGGAATGACATAACTTGGATGGTGTAGTCATGTAGAAGATGCCCTCAATGGGTAGATATATCGATGTATGTCTCAAAAGTAGTAGGATGCCCCCTTAATGGGTAGAGTAGAGCAATAAAAGATTTGGGTATCACTGTACACACTCAAAGAAGATCAAATGAAGCATGGTAATGTAGATAAATCGACATACAATAGTGTAAAACACCAAAATATAAGTCTAGCATGGCAATAAAAATATAAAGCATGGATAATGCATACAATTGAAATGTTTTTGGTATTTTGAGTTATTTGAATGCTTTTGTATTTTTATATTTGGTATGTTTTTTATATTTTTGACATATTTGAATGTTTTTGTATTTTCAAATAAGATGTGTACAATCAATCATAAGGAGACTATTTATAATAAATTTTAAAAGAAGATATACACAATAAAGACTAAGAATAAATTATATTAATTGATGAGTCTCATCAGAGAATCCCTGTCATGGTGTCCTGTATCAAACAAAGGAATCATGTGAAATTGTGAAGCACAAGGGAATGGCTATGAATATGACTCTAAATATTTTGATTCATTGTTGGTATCTTGGAAATCATAATAACTTGTATTGTTCCACTCATCATTATCATCTTGATTTTAAACCAATAGAATGTTAGTGTTGACTTTTGTCATATCTAGATATTTTCCTTTGATAAATTATCTGTATGAACGATTGCCTTAGGATGTTCAATAAATCCCAAACCTTGGTGACAAAAATTATCAACTTCTAGAATACGAATAGTGATTCCTTGAGTATGCTTGCCCAACCCTTGACCTTGATAATCAAACTATTGTAGATATGTTTGACCAAACCCATACTACTTTGAAAGTTGAGTCTCATTTTAGAGAGGTATAATTGCATCTTTTTTATGCTTTACCTATGCTTGTGGTACTTTTTGTTGCTCTGATTTTGCTTTTTGGTCCTTTTTTTGTTTTAAGTTATGCTTTGGTAACCACTTTTATATTGTTTTTGAATTTGACACTTTATGAATGTTTTCCTATGTCACTATGGATTTCTTGATTAATTTACCTTGTATAGGGTCCGCATTAGCAATTATCTATTGTATATGTTTATTCAATGCCAAACATGAGTCTCTGTGATGCCCATGAAATCTATGATATGCACCATAATATCTAGATCTTCTCACTGGATGTAGAAAAGGTAGTTTGATCAACTTTTTTTAATCATTTCTCTTAGTACCTCACTTTAAATCTTATTTGATCTTTGAATGATTTTTGAATCACTAGTTTTAGAGTTACTTTGTTGTGATTTTTTTATTTTGATATGTAACATTGCTTGCAACCAATTGACTAGGTAAAGGTGCATATACATGATTGGTACTAGGGTGCTTTTAAGGATTTTATATTATAATTTTATTTGTCAATGTTGTGATATTTTCATGTAATATCTGATTATACATTTGTAAATATGAAATTAACTTGCTCATGCAGGTGATTTGATCCTTTAGATTCTTACTAGTGCAAACCCTAGTTGCTTTCGATTGAACATGTAAGTAGAAGAAGCTATAAGCTAAATGTATGCATTAGGAAAAATAGTATAGGATGCTTCACCTTTTGAAGGGGTGATAGCATAGACATGGTTAGAGGGAAATTAGATATCACCCTCTAAGGGGAGAGGAAGAATAGATATAACTGCTAGTATTTTCTTGTGTTTAGTAGTGATAGGAAGATACTCAAAAGTAGCCAATGAGTTATATGCATCTAGGTAGAAATCATGTATGTGGGATGAAATGCATGAAATTGGAGTTATAATTTGTATACCAATATGTTTATAAAGAGCATTTCACATGAAAGATAGCGAGCAAGTGATAGAGAGCATAGAACTGTGCATTAATTCATTAAAAAATTTGACTTATGATATGATATTTCTATTATGTTTGGCAAGATAAACTTGAAAAAATTTCCATATGAGAGATAGCAAGCAAGGGATAAAGATCATGGAATTGTGCACTAATGCATAAAAAACTTTAACTTGTGATATGATATGTCTAATATGTTTAGAAATATAAACTTGAAATTTTTTCCATATGCGAGATGGAAAGTATGTAATTAAACCTTGTATTAAATAAAATTAAACATTGGTTTGAAGGAAAGGGATATTAACATTTTTAAAAAAAACTTTCTTGATATCATCCCATATTATGAAAAGTAAGCATGAAAGGGAAAGAATGAATATTTGAATTAACATATAGTAAACTTCATCATTCATATACATGATAGGACTGAGTATGGACTCCTTATTGTTTGCAAGAAATGTTTTGAAATAAGTGAGGTCCTTTTTTTTTTTTAATGTGAAATCTAAATTGGATGTAAGGTGATACCTCAAAATCAAAGGGACATAGTAAGTGTAATGAGTGTTTGAAAGAAATGATTTTAAAAATTACTATGGTAAATTTTTAAAATTAAATGTGAAATTTTGATTTAAGTATGTAGGAAAAAAATTATAAAAATACTAAAAATATATTGGGACCTAGTATAGGCAACTAGGGTTTTGAAAGAAATAATTTTTAAAATTACTATGGTGAATTTTAAAAATTAAAATTTGAATTTATGATTTAAATATGTATGAAAAAAATATAAAAATACTCAAAAAACTAGCAAGAAATTTACCCTAGGGTTTTTAGGGTTTTTATGCACAAACAAAGTAAGTCGGGTTCACCAAATGATTTAACTATTTTGAGAATAATGGATTTTTATTCCTAATTTAATTAAGGATTTATAGTAATAAATTAGTAAATAATATTTCAATAATTACAGTACTTATTTGTATAATTTATTATGTCTTTTAAACCTTTCTAAAAATAGCAATAAATAAGGAGAAATACAACTTAGCTTAAAACAAAACTAAGATGGCAGAGATAGAGGCTAGAATGGTTGTACAGGACTAAGACAGTGTCACAAATTAGAATTTGGCTTTTGTTCAATGAAAGGATAGGAGCACCAAAAATAAGACACTTTGGGGTTCAACACTATAGTCCACTTCTGCCACTATTGTCAAAACTAGTCACAAAGATTTGAGTTTTTTGGGTTTTATTCATTGTCTCTATTTGAGTCTGCTTGTGAAATCTTAAGTGTTGAATATCAAAAAATCTCCTTATAGATTTGATTCAATCTTGAAACCATAAAATTTCATTGTTCTTGATAAAAATTGAGAAAGGGGGGCGGGGGCGGGGGTGGTGTTTATGGTGGTTAGTGTGTGTAATATGCATTGAACGTGTATCCACACCCCTTGTTTGGGCACGTTGCCTACATATCAATAATCTGAATAGGTATCAAGTCATATATAGTTATCCCACTTGATGTGCTTTGTGAAATAGTGTAATATTGATGAAAAATTCCAAATTGAGTGTGTTTGACATGGATATGGATTCGTGTGAGAGTTTGAATGTGTTTGCAACTATGTTGGGTGACTGAATGCAAAGAATAGGAAAGTTTACCTTAGTGATTTATTTGTATTCTTGATTGCTTGTAAGATTTGTCACCTCATTTTATAAATAACCTTTGGATGGACTTTAATAGGGAACTATTGATCAATGGTTATATATATTTTCACTAGACGGATATGATGAAGGATAGGAATCAAATAAAAATGGTCATTTGGGCTAAAAATGTGATTGGATAGGAGCATCAAAAATAGGACACCTTAGGGTCTATCACTATAGTCCAGGTATGTCACTCCTATCCTATAGGCTTGATAATTAGGGGAATATAATTAACCTAGGAAATAGAGCTTGGTTGAGCTAGAATGATCATCTAAAAGGTTATGGATGACTAGGAATTAGCAAAGAGGTACTTAGGAAGGTCATAAGAGCACGCAAAGAGGAGTTATGGATAGGGTGTCACAAGCCACACTTAACATACCAATTTGGACATTTTATATGACTATACATACTAACTGATGAGTCTCATGGGAGGCTCACTATCAATTTGGCTTGTGTTAAATAAAGGAACAATAATCATCCATGTTATGTGAAAAGGTAACTAAGGTCCCAAAATCTACTGTATTAAGTGATCTATAACTAACATTGCCTCTAGAGTGGTGCTAAGAATTTGTGAAGCTGACTAAGGTGTCTTGGGAACTTTAGGGGTCTTATGAACCCATCTAGTATAAGATGTTGTAGCTAGCATGGGTGCCCAGTGTTGAGAACCTTGAAAACTTAAGAACACCGGTCTTATAAGTAAAAAGGTATAGGGAGGCCCTCTAGAATCTATTACATATTTTTGATACATGGATATCTCTAATAAGTATCTTTGTGGGAGAGTATGCATAAGTGGTAACACTGTAAGAGTAGACCTCACCTACACTAGTGTCTCAATTGCACTCTATGATGTACTGATGGGAACTATGCTTAGAATTGTAACTAGTAGTTGTGATGTGACTTCTTATGGGATAGGTAAGGATACTCATATGAGAAATGTCTACTATGATTTGAACATGGCCACTAAAACCATGAATAATTATATCAATCAAAGAAATGTCCTACTCTAAATAGCCTAAATACCATATAAGTGTGATAGTGCACATGTTAATACTTGACCCATTTTCAACCATAACACTGTAAATGGGATGATGATCAATGTACGACTAGACAAAGAGTACATATAAATATGAATGTCATCAATAATATCTTATTCATAAAGTGATGAGTGGTCTAGCTATTATTTTAGTATGATACACACTAATGATATTATATATGGGGTGAGCACCCTTTCTAGTAGTGTGATATGATGTCGATGGTGGATGTGCCTAATATATATACTAAACACTTGAAGTGCCCCTACCTCGTTATCTATATGTTTTGGAAATAGATCCAAATATATTTTCAATACCTTAGCTTATATTTGTTAAACTTTAGATGCCTTTGTGGGTGTACCCACATCAATGATGTTAGCCTTTATAAAATCATGTATCTTATGTTTCAAGTTGATGCATCAGTTTGGAGTATGGTCTGGTGCATTGTGATAGTCATAGAATGCATTATAATCATAGATATTTGGAAGAGGCCATGTCATATCAACCTCTTTCATGGTAGGGAGAGATATGACATTGCATTCTAAGAGCTATTGTAAAACACGTGCCAATGATTCTCTAAGGTTGGTGAAAACTCTCCATGGAGGAGCTGATAAAACCAAGTGAGGATATAGATTTGAAGTTGCATTAATTGTGGCCTTTTCATCACTCTTATTTTTAGTATCCATTAGTTTGAATGGAGGCTTATTATAACTCTTAGTATTTGATTCTAATCCACTTGTATATTTTAATTTTCCCATAGAGAGAAGTTTGACTTCCCTATATTTCAATGTGTGACATAAATCTGTGAACTTTGGAAACTTCTTGAACAATATAACTTCATGAAATAACGGTAGTAAAATTTGTTTGAATATGCCTTAGAGTTCTATATCTGACACGGGGTTAGTCATCTTTTCCAATATAATTTTATACAAGACATATTCTAAAATAGGCTCATTGGATTTTTGGTTAAGTTGTGCCACTTGAGCATATGAGATCTTATCACTGATGTCAATTGAAAAGTGTGCTAAAAACATAAATACCAATGGATTGAATGTGGTGATAGACTGATTTGGAAGATCATAGAACCATAGTAAGGCATAGTCTTTTAGACTACATGGGAATAACATAGTATGGATCCGATCATTGGACACAAAGTCAAAATATGCTATGTGGAAAGCTTGTATATGGTGCACTAGGTCACCCGTACCATCATACAAAGTAATCTTAGGTGACATGAATCTGGATGGCAAAGGAGTTGTTGTTATGTGATGTGGTGTATGTAAAAAAAATGAGAATCCAAGGCATGTGATGGTGTAGTAGCACCTTGCTCAAGATGTAATACCTTAGCCTATAGAGAATTAAATTCATGTAGAAGGGATTGTACATCTAGAGAGGAGGAACTAGCCATAGGTGTTGTTATTATTAAGGTTGCCAAGTTAAAATAGGTTGTCATTGAAGTTGAGTTATCCCCAAAGTAGGCGCAGTAAGATTGTTATTTATGGGAGTATAAGATTGACCATTATTGTATTTTTCAAGTTCTTCATGCACAATATTGATAAGGTCATCTTACATATCTAAATGTTTGGAAATAAACTCTTATAGTTGTCTCTTATCAGTTTCATCGAATTGGTTATTTAATTATGACATTGTAGATTTGAAACTAGGAAAACAAAATGTTATATATTTTGAACCTTTTAATAAATTTAATTTATTAAATATTTCCAAAATAAAATAATAAATCAAATCTAAGATTTTGGAATTAATTGTTAAACATAGAAAATAGAAGGATACAAATCCTAATAGCATATATGATTAGGGTTTGGGTAGTATTTGAAGTAAGTTAGGTTCACCAAATTATTTAACTTTTTAGGGTTATGGAGTGTAAGATAGGTTGTTAAAGGGTTTAAGTATAATAAATTAGGGTAAAAATATGCAATAAATATAACCACTTATTTATAATAGAATTGACCTAGTTTGACCTTTCTAAAAATAGTAATAAATTATGTAGATAAGTACTTAGCTAGAAATTGATTGAGACGGGAGATTTTGATTTTAAAAACTAGGATAAGAGCTTATATGAGTGTTGTGGATAGCATCCAAGTATCAAAACCCTTCCTAGATAATCACACTCTAATTGGATAGTAGTGCCAATGGTGATAGTGTCCTTTTTTAGTGCTAGTGTCCTTTGTGCATAATTATTCTAAGCTTTTGGGTGAACCTATGTCTAATTTTACCAAGCTTGTTCCTATACACACAAGTTTTGATTCCCTATTGTTGACCTATTTTGACTAATTTTCTATGAAAACCCTAAACCTCCATGTTGTTAAGGCATCTGGTTGGCACAAATATTAAAGTGTGTTGTTAGTGGGGTAGGTTGGACATCCTCAACACCTCATTGTGATGAGAGTTTCCTACATATTGATACTCTGAGGAGGGATCAAACCCAATATAGTTTTCCCCACCTAAGTGATGGTGTAAGTAGAATTTAAGCTAGTATGAATGTCAGTTTAAGTAGATCTTGAGATTTTAAATCTGAGTATTCTAAGTTTGGGATGATTATAGATGGTTTTATGTAAAAGTAAGGTAGAATAGGTATTGATAACCTTGATTGTGCACAATTTATTCTGAGCTAGTTTGTGTTATTTGCATCTGATTTACATTTATTGAATAAATGGACAAAAATCATGTATATATAATTTTTTATTGATTTTGTGGGTCTTAAAAGAGTCTGGGCCAACCCTAGGTGGTGGTTGTTTTAAAAATATATATGTTAGTGGTCAAAGATAGGAAAAGGATAATAGCACCCAAACTAGGACACTAGCCCCATTGGTGCTACTGTCCAAACTATGGTGTTAGTGTCTAAGTGGTAGAACTAAGGCACTAGGGGCCAAGATGCTAAATTAAAGGTCTAGGACTACTTTAGGGATGTTTAGGGATGCGTGTGGCCTGTATGAAGTCTAGATAAGTATCTAATTAGGCCGTAAGATAGGTCTAGGGCTAAGCTAGGTATGGGTGGTATGAAATAACACTCTTATCACTCAAGTGCCATTTTTAGATGATTACAAACACACATCCACATATTTGGGATAATTATATGTAGTTTGACCCCTATTCATAGTACTAAAATGTAGACAATGCTCAATCACTCAACATGGTTTGGGTAGGGGTGTCCAACCCATATCTATAACCCTTTTATAGGCCAAGCAAAGTTTTCAAAGTGGAGATAAGTTTTCAATGTGAGGGAAGACAAATATGAATATGTGCACGGAACTAAACATATAAAATTTTACATGAGGCATCTTGAGGTAGGTGTATTGACCTATATTAAAACATATAAAAAAACACAAAATATAGTTTTGATAGAAATTATAAATATTTGGTAACCACAGGTGTTTGAGTATTAATAAATCCATCCTAACATGTTATGACAATTATTCTCCTAAGCTAATCTATCATAGAGCCATTACAAGCATAAACCAAAACATAACATAAACAAGTTAAATACCATATCCTCTTAGTCATTTATATATTTAGTAATTTAAATCCCAATCTAATTATTACATTCAAATCTACATAATTTAGGACTATCTTATATAATTTGAATTATCAATTGTTTATCTTGTTTAAATAAGTAGATCCAAAATAAATAATAATAATAACAAATAGATTCAAGTGGAGGGAACAAAATAATAATTTGAATGAATTAGTGGCTCCACCAAATCAATACTTGAAAATATTTAAAAATACTCTTCCAAATCATCATCCTCAACCAAAAGATTAAGTAAATATTCAAATGATAGATAGACAATATAAAAGGGACACATCAAAAAAACCTAATGCTCATTCACTATATGGATTTGTTGGTGTGGTTAGTATAATTACAAGGAATATGACACCTCCTTCAATTATGTTTCATGATAGTGAGATCCCAAATGATAGGTCATATAATAGCCTTTTATGCTTAAGATATTTCATAGGTTAACTTGGACACAAAAATGGAGTTATGGCTGATAATGGTTTAAGTATCAATGTATATACTAATAAATGCATCAATGGTCTTAGAACCTATCGAATAGATTTAGAAAATATCTTTTCAATTATTATGGGATGTGATGGCATTACTATGGATCCACTTGGTTATGTTCTTATGCCTATTAATTCAGGGCCTAAAACAATTTTAAAATAATTTCATGTGGTTGGTGCTCAATAATGGATCTTATAATGTTTTTCTCAATAGACCATGTATAACTCAAATGAGACCAATTCCTTATACTTTACATAAAATTTTAAAAAATTTACCTAAAAAACAATTCATTAAATTAGAATATATTATTATCCACCACAACAATAATTTGAATAAGATGTTTATTAAGTGTGAACTCACTATTCACAAACACTATTTAGGAGTTACTATTCATAATCACTATTCATGTGATGAGGTGGTAGTGGTGAGTTGGAAATGATTGTGAGGTGGCATCTAGGTGATGTGACATGGCCCATGGAGGACTTTTCAAGTGTTAAAGATAATGAGAGAGAAGGTGTGATGAATTTATTAGGTGGCCTCATGATTTTGTATGTGGGAGAAGTCAAAAAGGTGTGGTGGAATCTTTTGGACTCTAGTGTGTACACATGGAATAGTGGGGACATTGTTTCTATTCCTAATTGATGTGGGGGACAAGGAAAAAGAATATTCCCGCTCATTTTAGCCTCATGTGAAGTGAGGCATAGCATTTTGGAAGAACATGGAGGAAGTCATGTTGGACATAGTCATTGATGTATGAAGGATTGTCATTGATGTCAAATGTTATTATGTATTAATGACAAAGGTGTTGAGTTGAAAAAACTTGTTGTAGATCCCCATGGATTTGTGTGTGTACTTTGATTTTAGAGCCCCATGGAGTTGTGTGTGTACATTTAATGACTATCATTTTTAATTATCTCTTTGTGGTCTAAATTCTAAGTCATAAGGATACGAAGAGAAAATGTTACAAATGCATAAGGTAGTATGTCCAAATGTTTCCATACTTGTCAATTTTGCACCTTTTTATTTATATAGGGAATTATTTTAGAGAAAGTGACTTAATCAATTCCTTTTGAAAAATGGTTTAGACTTTGTCGAACAAATTGTCTACAACAAATTTTCTAAAGGAAATGAATCCAAGTTGGAATTCTTTCAGAGAAAGTGGTTTGGCGATTTATTTTGAGAAAATTGGCTAAGTCTTCGTTTGAAAAAATCAAAAGGATAAGTGTGCCATTCAAAATTTTTGAAGGGATCCTTACAAAAATCCTGAAGGGTACTTTGCAAAAAGTCCGAAGGACAAGTGGATCGTTCAAAAGTTTCGAAGGGATCCTTGCAAAAATCTTGAAGGGTACTTTAAAAAGTCTGAAGGGCAAGTGGATCATTCAAAAAATTTCAAGGGATCATTGCAAAAATTTTGAAGGGTAAGTGGATTGTTCAAAGCTTCTGAAGGGATCTTTTCAAAAATCCAAAGGGTACTTTGTAAAAGTTCTGAAGGGAATGTGACCCAAACAAAGTTTTCAAAAGGACATTTTGAGAAGCCCCAAAAGGTACATTGAAAAATGCTAAAAGTAAAAGACACTTGGCATTTTTTTGGGGAAATTATCCCAAATATCCATAGATGAAAAGGACCCAAATAAAAATCCTGAAGGATACTTTGCTAAGGCTTCGAAGGGCATATGACCTAAACAAAAGTTTAGAATAGGTCACTTAGAGAAGATCCAAAGGACAATTTTAGAAGAAGGGCATTGATGAATTCTTTTGGAGAATTTGTCTAAGGCAAGTGGACATTTACAAAATATTGAAGAGTATATTGCACAAGTTTCGAAGGACACTTTTAGGAGAAGGTCATAGATGAATTCTTTCAAAGAATTTGTTTAGGGTAAGTGGACAATTACAAAATTCTTGAAGGATACTTTCAAATGAAATGGTTTCTTAAAATTTTTTTGAAGGATATTTTAGAAGAAGAATAGGTCACTTACAACATCATTTCCAAAGGATAAGTGTGGAGTCTTATAGGTCATTTTCAAAATGTTGAATGGTCAAGGCGTGTTAAATATCAAGCAAGTCTGAAGAGATCAAAGGAGCAAAAACAATACATGAATGCCAAAGAAAATAAGATGAAGTCAACATGTTGAAGTGTTATGACCAAGCCAATATAAATATCATGCATCTTAAAGATATTAAATGGCATGTGAAGCTCAGATGGAAAGATCGATGGACATGTTTCAAAGTTAGAATGAAAAATAAATGAAGAACTATTAAAGTGAGTTAGTTACAAGAATTTGGTGAGATGGTTAAAGGATATAAATAGTAATGGTTGACCTGAAATGATTATTCTAATTTTGTGAGTGTGGAAATTGATGTGATAAGGGCAAAATTTAAAGAGGCTCAAAGAATAGAACTCAAATAGACATTTTCTTGGAATGAGAATAGACAAGCAATGAATGTAAAATGTATAAAGTAAAGAGACTTGTCTCAATTTTGATTGATGTAATATTCCAAAGTGACAAAGAGTAGGGAATAAAAATTATCATCTTTTTATTTTTAGAATGAGAAAAGTCAAGAGGAGTCAAGCTGTAGATATAAAAATATGAGACTCATCTGAGCATAGAGGAATAATGGTTGAATTGAAAGAATACCAGAGTGTCAAATAGATAAATTTAGACACAGAAAAAGGGTGCAGGAAGAGTGAAGATCACACAAGAGTGTGTTGAATGAGAAATGAGTAGTTGAAAATTAGACATGTAATAAAGAATAAAGACTTGGATTATTTTGTGAATCTAATTCATGAATTTGAAGTGTAAATGTTTGATTTGTTGGTGCCATCAAATTAAGTTGGGTTGGTGCTTAGTATAGGGAGTGGGTGTTTCCTTAGAGTTGGTGCTCTTAAAATAAGGGATTAGTGTCTCCTTGGGATGGGTGTCATTAAATGTAACTAGTGAGGTTCAGTCAGTGAGATAAACTTTGTGAGGTTGGATTAGAATAGTAACTTCTAACAGCATTCTCACCATGTTTTTTCCCTTTGGGTTTACATGTATAAATTTGGTGTTGTGTGTTGTGCTTTTATGTATGTGATATCTTTCATTTATGTGCTTAATATTGTATTTGTTTCAAATTAATCTTAAAATTTGTAAGTAATTCATTTTTGAGATCTACTAATTCACCCCCCTTTCTTAGTAGATAGGTGTGTTCAACAATTGGTATCAGATCCAAGGGTTCTAAAAGAGAATCTTAATCAGCTCAAGTTGATCTTGGAGTTTGAACACAAAATGACCAATTATGAAGGAACTTTTTCAAACAAGGCACCTTTGTTTGATGGGTCTAACTATGCCTTTTAGAGGATAAGGATGGAAGCGTATTTGGCCTCCTTGGGGTTTGATGTCTAGATGTCTAGATGTCTATTGTTTCTCTTATTGATTAGGTAGTGAAGAAGGCATGTGAAAATAATGTCAAAGCAAATAATGTTATTCTTTGTGGATTGTCAAATAATGAGTTTGTCAAAGTCATGAATTATCAAAGTGCAAAGGATATATGGGTCAAATTAAAGAGCATATATGAAGGAGATGATAGAGTAAAATAAGCTCAGCTTAAAACACATAAGGGATAGTTCAAGAGCCTCAAGATGAGTGAGGAAGAGAATATTGTAGACTACCTCCTTAGGGTAGATGAGATTATAAATATAATTAGAGGACTTAGAGAGATAATGGATTAATCAATCATTGTCAAAAAGGTTTTAAGATCTCTGACAATAAAGTATGATTCTAAAAAAAATTCATTAAAGAAGCAAGAGATCTGAACAAGCCCATAGTAGATGAGTTACATGGAACTTTCACTGCATATGAGATGAGGCTGGGAGATGCAGAGTCATCCAAGAGAGAAGTTGCTTTCAAAATTTCTAAGTAGACAAAAGAAGAAGTTCCTAATTTTGAATCTGGGGAGGTTGATGATGTATAGGCCAATTTCATCAAAAATTTGAAGAAGGGCTCAGGGGATTACAAAGGTAATTTACTCTTCAAATATTCTAATTGTGGAAAGATAGGTCACTTTATTGCTAAATGTCCACATAAAAGGAATTATGACTTTGATTCAGCTGATAAAAATCAAAATGAGAAATCTTATTATCCTAAGAAGAAGAAAATCTTCTTTAAGAATAAAAAGGTGATATACTCAAAAGAAGATAGTGACTCAGTTGATGACAGTAGTAGTTCAAGTGATGAGCATGATAGTGCTTTTATAGCCAAAAAAAATGAAGTTATATTCATGAATTATGAATCAACTTCTTTATGCCAAGAAGAAGAGGACTTAGATGATGATGATGATGAAGAATAAGAAGTAAATCCAGAATGCAAACTCATTTGTGCTTTAAAAGAAATTGATAAGCTTAGAAAAGAAAATTCTAAATAAAAGAAGCTTAGTAAAAAGGAGTTTGATAAATTAAATTAAATAAATGAGGAATCAGATCAAATGATAGTGAATTTGAAGACCCAAGTGGAGGAGGCAAAGAGGATAGAGGATGTGATCTGTTGGAAATATTGTCATTGATGTCAAAGGTCTAGCATTATTGGTGATAAAGGCCCCCATTACATTTAATGGTGTTTTTAATATTCATATCTTGGCTAATATGTGTTAATATTTATTATATATTTATATATACATATATATATATATATATATATATATATATATATATGGCTATATATAAGTCAAAAGAGGGCCCATGGAGAAGTCAAAGAGTAATGGGGTAAAACATGAAAGAGGAATGGGATGCATTTTCTCATGAAGAGTCATCTTGAGGAATTCCAAGAGTCACCATGTGAAGATAAAATAGGGTATGGCACATTTTTCCATGAAGAGACACTTTGAGGAATATAAAAAGCCACTAAGATAAAGATAAAATATGAACAGACACTTTTGCTTATGAAGGGTCACCTTATGACTTTTCAAATGCAAGGATACGAAGGGTCATGCAAATTTGGTGCCATTTTCCATGAGGATTGAAGAGTCACAAAGGGTGAATGCCAAAGGTCATTTGGAAAGCTATAAATAAAGGCTTGAGAAGGCATTTGTAAAATGAAAAAGTGTGCATGGTTTATATTTATTTTTGAAGAGAGAAAAATAGGAGATATTGTAGAGTTATATTATTTGTTGAGTAAGCAACATTGAGAAATAGTTATTTTTATACACAAGAGGGTTTGGTGTTCCTGCGAGTTGGTGCTCCTATGGGTTGATGCTCACAAATATTTGCAAGGGGTTGGTGATCTTGTGGTTTGGTGCTCACAAATAGTTATGTTGACGATTATAAAAAAGGTTGGTGCTCCTGCAAGCTGGTGCTTGCAAACTTTGTAATTTGAGTTGGTGTTCATTCATATACTTGAGATTGTTCTCTATGGTTTTTCCCACTTTGGATTTTCACATAAAAATTTGGTCTCTCTCTCTCTCTCTCTCTCTCTCTCTCTCTCTCTCTCTCTCTCTCTCTCTCTCTCTCTCTCTCTCTCTCTCTCTCTCTCTCTCTCTCTCTCTCTCTCTCTCTCTCTCTCTCTCTCTCTCTCTCTTGTGTGGTGCATATTATTGTTTTACTTTTATTTCATATCTTGAATGTGTGGTTAAGTGGTTAAAGAAATATAATTTGATTAAGTAAAAAGATATATAATATACTGATTCACCCCCCCTCTCAATATCTTTTATGCTTAATAATTGGTATCAAAGCATGTTCCTTTAGAAAAAGTTTTACAGCTTAAAGGTAGATTAGGAAAGCATGATGGTTGGATCACATGAAGGTTTTTTTACAAATAAGGCACCTCTATTTGATGGGATAAATTATGTTTTTTGAATCATAAGGATGAAGACTTATTTGATGGCCCTTGGATTTGACATATGGCAAGCAGTGGTGGAGGAATATGAAGAGCCACAAACACTTGTAACTACTTTGGCAAAAAAGAAGGCAAGTGAAAATAATGTTAAAGCTTTAAATGTTATTTTATGTGGTTTATGTGAATTAAAAAAAATTAAATTTATGCAATGTAAATATACTCATGAAACTTGGGTAAAACTTGAGAATATTTACAAGGTGATGGAAAAGTTTATCAAGCCAAGCTTCAAACCTTCAGAAGATAGTTTGAGAGTTTTAAGATGGAAGAGGAAGAAAATATAGAAAGTTATCTTTTGTAGGTTGATCAAATAGTTAATTAGATTCAAGGTCTTAGAGAAAAGCTATAAGAATAAATTGTGGTTCAAATTTTTTTGAGATCTTTACCATTGAGATATGATGCAAAAGTTTCAACAATTGAAGAGATGAAAAATTTAGCCAAGCTAAAGATAGATGAGTTACATGGTATTCTTACAGCATATGAGATGCAGACTAAAGCAAAAGAAATCCTCAAAGAGAGAAGTTGCTTTCAAAACATCAAAGAAAGAGAAGGCTAAGATTCAAGAATCAAGTGACAGTTTTAGTGATAATGAAGATGAAAATGAAGCTCTATTCATTCGTAAGCTGAAAAAGGGCACAGGTAAATATCAAAGAAAATTATATTTCAAATGTTTTAATTATATAAAGATTGGACATTTTGCATCTAAATGCCCAGATAAGGGTATTGGTGATAATGAAGGAAATTCTACATACAAGAAGAATTTCAAAAGAAAATTCAAGAAGGGATTTGAGAAGAAGAGTTTGTATTTTAAATATCCTAGCTCAACCAAAGATAGTGGAGTCATTGATTCAGAAGAAGAGATTCTATTCATGGCCATACATAAAGATGCCTCCTCAATCAAAATTATAGATGATCAAGAATAAGAACAAGATGAAGCTGAAGTGAATCTGGAAGGATAACTTATTTGTGCCTTAAAAGAGTTAAAAGCTCTTAAAAAGAAGAATCAAAGATGAAAGCTCTAAAAAAAGAAACATGAAAAGGAGTCAAAGGAAATAAGTGAAGATCTACAAGCACACTTTTAAGAATCCAAGAAGAATGAAGAAGATGTAATGGCATAGTTGAAAATAGTAATTAAATAATGTAAAAGGTATGTTATTGAAGATGCTTCTTTAAAAGTAGATCTTGAGAAAACAAATAAATCAATCAATGATAGAGCAGCCAATGATTCAAAATTTTAGAATAGCACTAATATATTGAATAAGATATTAGAAAATCAAATATCAATGTTAGATAAGATAGGTATTGGATTTGAAAAAGAGAAAGGGGAGGCCACTACTTTCATAGAGAAAGAAAAAGGAAAAAACTATGTTGAAGCTCTTACAAAAGAAGAAATAAAAAAAGGAAGAAGTTAAGAATATAGAGGACATCTCAAACAAAGAAGGCTGGAGGGAATAGAGCTACAAAAGGCATTTAGGTTAGAGATACAAAAATAGGTCCTATTTTTATGGTTACTTATTTGTATTGTAATAGATATGGTCATAAGAAAATAGAATGTCAAAAAAGGGCTAACAATTTTAGAAATAAGGAGAAGAAAAGTCATGCAAAATCAAGTAGAAGCCACAACTCTTTTGTTTCTCTATTAGTCTTTAATGAAGAGGCCATAATATGTTACAATGTAACAACTTCAGACACATATCCCAATACTATAAAAGTGTGTTTGAGTCAATCAAGATGGATCAGAGTTTCAAGTCTCCATTCATCAAGAAGAAAGTTTAGACATGTTCATGGCAAAAAAACACAACCTAAAAAATCTATGTTGGTGCATACAAATTTGCATGCAAGAAATGAAGAAAAGCCATGGTTAATTTATAGTGGATGTTTAAGGCACATGATAGGAGATAAAATCAAGTTTATAACCTTGAACAAGATCAATGATGACATAGTGAAATTCGAAGATAATAATACTACTAGAATTTCTGGAAAAGGTTCACTAAGTTTGGATAATGGTAGAACTAAAAACTAAAATGTTTTGTATGTAGAAGGTATTAAGCATAATATTTTGAGTGTGAGTCAAATGTATGATCAGGTCCACACACTAAATTTTTATGTATAAGGTTGTAAAATTAGGAGAAAAGATTCAGATGTGTTGGGTGCAAATACTTAGAGAATAGGCAATAATTTGTATATGTTATCAGACATCAAAGGTAAAAGATGTTGTTTGATTCAAATTGAAGAAAGTTGGCTATAACACAGGAGAATGGGACACATAAATTTTGACAATCTTGTCAACATAAATAAGAAGCAAGTAGTTATAAATCTTCCAAAGATTACAAAGCCATCTGACACGCTTTGTGAACCTTGTTAGCATGGGAAGCAAGCTAGAAGGCAGTTCAAAACAAAAGAGTAATCAACCACTCAGATGCTAGAGCTTGTTCACATTGATCTATGTGGACCCATGAGAACTCAAATTACTCAAGGTGAGAAATATTTCATATTGCTTATTAATGATTTTTCACGTATGACTTGGGTAATATTTCTAAAGAAAAAAATTATAAGCTTTCAGACATTTCAAAGCATTAGTTGAGAATGAAACCAGTTTGAAAATTAAGTGTCTAAGATCAAATTAAGGAGGAGAATTCATGTCAAATAAATTTATTGGGTTTTTTGAAGACCATGGAATAAATAGACATTATTCAGTAGCTAGAACTCCCTAGCAATATAGAGTAATTGAACAGAAAAATAGAATAGTTCAAAAGATGGTGAGGACAATGCTAAATGAATCCAAGATAGTAGATAAATATTGGAGAGAGATAGTTACTAAAGTAGTTCATATTAAAAATAGAGCATTATTGAGAGTCAATAGTGACAAGACTCTTTATGAGCTATAGAAAGACAACCCAGTACTAATTGATTATTTTAGAGTTTTTTACAGTAGATACTTCATAAAGAGAACGAATAAAAAACTTGGTAAGTTTGAATTTAGAGCAGATGAAGGTATATTTCTTGGTTATTCTTGCAAAATTAAAGCTTATAAATGTTATAACAAAAAAACTAAGAAAATTGTTGAAAGTGCAAGTGTCAGGAATAGAAGAAGATGAACACAAAGAATTAGTGATCCAGTAGACATTCCTAAAATCATTAAAGAGGAAGATTTATAAGAATTAGATGAAGATGAAAAGGATAAAAAGGACACAAAAAATCCATCCAAATATATTTAGATAAATCATAATGAAATTGACATCATTGGGGACATAAATGAAGGAATTCACATCAGAAGAATGATGGTAAGTGAATCTGAGCAAATTAATTTTTCTTTGTTATCCAAAATTTAGACTAGAACTTTTTTTAGAAGCTAAACATGATAAGCATTATGCTAAGGCAATGGATGAATAATTAAATTAGATAGAAAAGAATGATACTTGGGAATTAGTGCCTAAACCAAAAGATCACAATGTGATAGGAACAAAATGGGTTTACAAAAAATAAGTTGAATGAAAATAGAAGAAGTGACCAGGAATAAGCAAGATTAATATGTAAAGGATATGCTCAGATTGAGGGTATAGATTTTGAAGAAAATTTTTCACCAGTATCAAGGCTAGAGGTTATTAGAATATTTCTTACATATGCAGTGTTTAAAAAATTTTAAAGTGTTTTAGATGGATGTCAAATCTACTTTCTTAAATGGGAATCTAGAAGAAGAGGTCTACATTGAGCAACCTGCGGGATTTATTCTCTCAAATATTAGTAGCCATGTATGCAAATTAAAGAAAGCACTATATGGATTGAAACAAGCTCCCAAAGCTTGGTATGCAACGACTTGATAAGTACCTACAGAAATCAAAGTTTTAAGAGAAGATTTGTTGATAGTAATCTCTACATCAAAATAGAAGGTGATCATCAATTGATTGTTATGGTTTATGTTGATGACATCATTTTTGGAGGAAATATTGAAAAGATGATAAAAATAATTTTCTGATAATATGCAAAAAATAATTTGAGATGTTTATACTTGGAAAATTGTTATTTTTTTTAGGATTGCAAATATTTTAGTCAGCTAAAGGAACTTTTCATATCTCAAAGTAAATATGCCAAGAAAACATGCTTGAAATAAATTTGGTTTTGAGAATTGTGCACCAATTGGCACACCAATGTGTATAAGGAAATAAGGTGAGAAAAAATGAAGATTCACCTATTGTAGATCAATATTTATATAGATCTATGATTGGTAGTCTTTTATATTTGATAGCATCGAGGCCAGACATCATGCATGTAGTAGGTATGGTTACAAGATATCAATCATCTTCAAAAGATAGTCATGTTCAGTTGGTAAAGAGAATATTTAGATATATCAAAGGGCCCATTGGATTATAGATTGTGGTATCTTATAGGCAGATATTTCATTTTGGTTGCTTATACCAAATTCAAATTAGGTAGGGTGCTTGGATGATAGAAAGAGTACAAGTGGAAGAGTTTTCTTCCTTGATGATAGCTTAGTATCATGGCTAAGCAAGAAGCAAAATTTAGTATCACTTTCTATAGTTGAAGTAAAATATATTGCAGCAGTATTGTGTTGTACTCAAGTGCTTTGGATAAAACAAATTTTGGAAGATATCAAGGTGAAATATGATGAACCTATTTTTATTTTTTGTGACAATACAAGAGCTATTAATATTTAAAAGAATTTAGTGATGAATTCAAGAACAAAACATATTCCCATTAGATATCACTTCTTGAAAGAGTAGGTTGCAGATCAATACGTTAAAATAGTTTATATCAGTACTATAGAGCAAATTGTAGATATTTTCACAAAGGCACAACCAAAAGATACATTTGAGTATCTGCAAGAGAAGTTGGGAGTAATTTATTTTACTTCATGTCATTGAGGTTCAACATCAATTGAGAGAGAGCTAAGTGTTATCTCTAAGTAGGCCCTTTGCCATTGATGTCAAAGGGGGAGAATAATAGGTACATGTATAGGTGTAGGTGAAAAAATAGATACAGTGAATAGATAAAAATTGCTATAGTAAGGGGGAGTTATTATATGTTTTTCAAATGAAAGTATGTGTAGGTTTCAAGATGTGGTAGTTTTAGTTTGAGGTTACCATCAATGACAAAGGGGGAGATTGTTAGAAATATCAAAATTGATGTCAAAGGTCTAGCATTATTGGTGATAAAGGCCCCATTGAATTTAATGGTGTTTTTAATATTCATATCTTGGCTAATATGTGTTAATATTTATTTTATATTAATGTATATATTTTTGGTTGAATATAAGTCAAAAGAGCACACATAGAGAAGTCAAAGAGTCATGGGGTAAAATATGAAAGAGGAATGGGATGCATTTTCTCATGAAGAGTCATCTTGAGGAATTCTAAGAGTCACTAAGTGAAGATAAAAGAGGGTATGGCACATTTTTCCATGAAGGGACACTTTGAGGAATACAAAAAGTCACCAAGATAAAGACAAAAGAGGAAAGGATGCTTTTGCTTATGAAGGGTCACCATATGACTTTTTAAATGTAAGGATATGAAGGGTCATGCAAGTTTGGTGACATTTTCCATGAGGATTGGAGGGTCATAAAGGGTGAATTTAAAAGGTCATTTGGAAAGCTATAAATAAAGGCTTGAGAAGCCATTTGTAAAATGAAAAAGTGTGCATGGTTTGTATTTGTTTTCAAAAAGAGAAAAATAGGAGATATTATATAGTTCTATCATTTGTTGAGTAAGCAACATTGAGAGATATTTGTGTTTTATACACAAGAGGGGTTGGTGCTCCTGTGGGTTGGTGCTTGAAAAAGGGGTTGGTACTCCTACAAGTTGGTGCTTGTGAACTTTGTAATTTGAGTTGGTGCTCATTCATATACTTGATATTGTTCTCTATGGTTTTTTCCACTTTGGGTTTTTACATAAAAATATGGTCTCTCTCTCTCTCTCTCTCTCTCTCTCTCTCTCTCTCTCTCTCTCTCTCTCTCTCTCTCTCTCTCTCTCTCTCCTCTCTCTCTCTCCTCTCTCTCTCTCTCTCGTGGTACATATTATTATTTCAATTTTATTGTATATCTTGAATGTGTGGTTAAGTGGATAAAGAAAAGGAATTTGATTAAGTAAAAATATATATAATATACTAGTTCACCCCCCCCTCTCAGTATATTTCATGCTTAACATTGGTCAAAATTAATTTGCAATCAAAATCCTTAAAGTGCTTGAAGATGGAAGAAGAAATCATGAATCTAAGAGAAAAGCTCAAAAAGGCCAAAGAACAAATTGATAAAGGCCTAAAACTAAAAGGAGGATCTGCAATACTAGATGAGATTATCACCTCACAAAATTCCCTCAAAGAAAAATTAGGTCTTGGGTATGAGAAAGGTAAGAGTCCCATGTTGAGTACAAATGGGAATCTATATGAAAACTTCAAGGCAATAGCAAAATCAGGAATCAAAAAAGAATAAAATCACATTCCTAAAGAGAAGAATAAAAGTAATAACTATGTTCCTATAAAGACCAAAGTTGCTACTACAAAAAGCAACATAACATTAAGGAACATGAAGAAGACAGAGTTTAGGGGACCTCCTTTATATCCCCAAAGGAGAATGACAACCAGGTATTCCTCATCATTTTATGGTTATTGTTATAGTTGTAATCAATTTGTCCATAAAGTAATTGATTGTAAGATTTTACCTAAGAGAAGGATAAGTTTTTTAAATAAGAATTCATTTACCCCTCTACTAGATCTAGATGTTTTATGCTACAACTGTAATAATTTTGGGCATATAGAAAAGCATTTGATAAAAAAGCTTGTTAAATCAAAGTCTAATAATACAAAAAGGGTTGAGACTCTTAAAGTGAAAAAAGGCTCACAAATTCATGACATAGCAAAGAAAAGTATAGTCAAGAAACCCAAGGAGATATGGAAAAATAAAAATTAGTCTATGATCGCTCAAACATCACTGCATGCTAAAGAGAAAAATCTATGGGTCATAAATAGTGGTTGCTCAAAGCATATGACTGGTGACAAGAGTAAGTTAACCAAATTGAGTTGATGCAAGGAAGGGACTGTCAGCTTGGGAGACAATACTACAGTTAAAATCAAAGGTAAAGAAACCTTGCACATTGATGGTAAGCTCCCTCCACATGATGTTCTTTATGTTAAAGGACTAAAACATAATATGTTAAGTTTCAGTCAAATGTGTGACAATGGTTATATATTCATATTTGATGCTAAAGGTTGTGAATTAATAAAGTTTGGAAAAATTGTTGCACAAGGAAAAAGTACTGGGAGTAACATATATAATCTAATTGAGGTAAATGATATAAATTGTCTCATGGGAAAGATTGATGAGAGCTGGTTATGGCACAAAAGTATGGGTCATGTTAACTTTGACAATTTAGTCAAAGTAAGTTCTAACAAGTGTGTAAGATACATGCCTAAGATAACCAAGCCTACTGACATAATGTGTAGAGAATTTCAGCTCAATAAATAGACCAAGGTCTCATTTCAAACTAAAGAGTATGTAAGTACAAAACCTCTATAGATAGTTCATACTGATCTTTGTGGACCAACCAAGACAAGAGGTTCTAAAGGAGTGTATTATTTCATGTTGTTCGTAGATGAGTACACTAGAATGACATGGGTAACATTCTTAAAGGAAAATTATCAAGCCTTTGAAAGATTCAACATCTTTAAAGCCATGGTTGAAAATGAAATAGGTAGAAATATCAAGTTTATCAAATCTAACAAAAGTGGTGAATTCACTTCAAATGAATTCATAGACTACTATGAAAAGCATGGAATTAAGAGACACTACTCAACTAAAAGAACTCCACAATAAAATGGAGTTGTTGAAAGGAAGAATAGGATCATCAAGGAGATGGATAGAATAATGTTGAAAGAAGCCAACTTGTCAGATGGTTATTGGAGAGAGGTAGTCTAGATAGTAGTATACATCTTGACTAGAGTCCAATTGAGAGTAAATAGTGACAAGACTCTATATGAACTATGGTATAGAAAGCCTACTTCAGTCAAGTATTTCAGAGTCTTTGGAAGTAAATGCTACATTCAAAAGAAGGAGAAAAAGCTAGGCAATTTTGAGTCAAGATGTGATGAGAGCATATTCCTTGGTTATTCCACTCATAGCAAAGCCTATGTTTGCTATAAAAAAAGATTGCATAAGCTAGTGGAGATCATCCATGTTAAATTTGAAGAGATCTTGAAAGAAGAAATTGAACCTGTAAAGGAGATTAGAATTGAGGAACTAAAAGAAGCTGAGGATGAAATATCAAATAATGAAGAAGAGATAAAGAGGATTGAAAAGGCACCCTCAAGGTTTGTTCAAAAGGATTATCCTAAGGAGTGGATCATTGGCAACATGAATGAAGGAGTCCAAAAGAGGAGAAGGGTAGAAATGATCAAAGAATAGGAAATTTTTGCTTAACTATCTGAAATTGAGCCCAAAATCTATGTTGAGGCCGGCAAATATGAGAATTGGCAAAAGTCCATGGATGAGGAACTAAGTCAAATAGAAAATAACAAAAAGTGGTAGCTAGTTCCAAGACCCACAAACAAAAATGTCATAAGCACAAAATGGGTCTTTAAAAACAAGTTGAATGAAGATGGAGTTGTTGTGAGAAACAAAGCTAGACTTGTTTGCAAAGGATATGCTCATGTAGAAGGAATAGACTTTGAGGAGACATTTGCTCTAGTGGAAAGATTGGAAGCCATCAGAATGTTTTTAGCATTCTCATTCTTTAAGAATCTAAAATTCTATCAAATGGATGTTAAGTCAGATTTTATGAATGAAATCTTGGAAGAAGAAGTCTATATTGAACAACCTAAAGGTTTTCAATTTAAAAATGAATAAGACTATGTGTGCAAACTAAACAAATCATTATATGGTCTAAAACAGGCACCTAGATCATGGTATTCAAGGTTGGATCAATATTTTCAACAAGGATTTATCAAAGGATGTGCAAATAATAACTTGTATGTTAAGTCTGAAAATGGACATATGTTGATCATAGTTGTCTATGTTTATGACATCATTTTTGGTGGTAACAACAATTATATGTGTAAATAATTTGCAAATCAAATGCAAAAGGAGTTTGAAATTTCCATGCTAGGATAAATTTCATTTCTTCTTGGTCTACAGGTTGTATAATCCAAAGAAGGGATATTCATATCCTAGACCAAGTATGTGAGGGAGATGCTCAAGAAATTTAGTATGGAGGATAACAGATCAGTTAGCACTCCCATGATAATTGGATGCAAGTTGAGCAAAGAAGATGAGTCCCTTCATGTGAATAATACTATGTACAAATTAATAATAGGTAGCCTATTTTACCTAACTACATCAATACCAGACATTATGCAAGCTATATGCATGATTGTAATATTTTAAGAAGCTCCCAAGGAATCACATGCCAATGCTATGAAAAGAATCTTCTGATACATCAAAAGCATAATTGACTATGGTCTTTGGTACCCTACAAGTGAATATTTGACTTTGATTGCATTTGCAGATGTTGATTGGGTAGGAAGTGTGGATGATAGGAGAAGCACTACTAGTGGTATATTCTTCCTTGGAAATAGACTTGTGTCATGGCTAAGAAAAAATCAAGTTTCAATTACGCTTTCTATAGCAAAAGTAGAGTATGTAACAATAGCAGCATATTGCACCCAAGTCTTGTGGATGAAGCAAACTCTCAAAGACATCAAGGTAGAATACCAAGAAACTATTTCTATCTTTTTTGATAACTCAAGTGCCATAAACATATCTAAGAATCCAGTGATGCATTCCAGAACCAAGCATATATCCATCAAATATCATTTTCTAAAAGAAAAGGTTGCAGATCAAGAGGTCAAAATTGAGTATGTGCCAACAAAAGACCAAATTGCATATATATTTACCAAGCCTCTTCTTAAGGAGTAATTTGAGTATCTGAGAGAGAGGTTGGGATTAGTGGCTCCCACACCACATCACTAGCTTTTAGTGATAGGGCATGAATCCAGGGGGAGTATTGAAGGAACATTATTAACTCTTGGATTAAGAGAAAAGGTAGTTTGGTGAGAAAATTTTAGTCCCTTTACTATTTGATGACAAAGGACATGACAAAGGTGTGTTGGCTCTAGATCATTATGCCTATCTATACAGAGATATGTAGATTATTGATAGGTATTTTAGACCAATGCTATATAAATGATCATTTCTAAAATATTAGAGCCAAAGGAGCTAGTTTTAAATGTGTCTATGTAGAGTTTAGGTAAATGTGCCATTGCCTAAGGGGGATTTCCTCACAAATTGCTCTAGACTATCAGGTCCAAGGATCAAAACAACCAAGATGTCAAAAAAAGAGCAAATTGTTGACATATTATGGTAGAGACTCTTTTTCATTAATGTCAAGAGGGGAGAAACCAGAATGGAGGCATAGAAGTAAAGTCATTCTGATGAGGTGATTTCCATCAATGACAAAGGGGAAGATCATTGGACATAGTCATTGATGTATGAAGGATTATCATTAATTTCAAATGTTATTATATATTAATGACAAAGGTGTTGAGTTGAACAAACTTGTTGTAGATCCCCATGGAGTTATGTGTGTACTTTGATTGTAGAGCCCCATGGAGTTGTGTGTGTACTTTGAATATCATTTTCAATTATCTCTTTGTGTCCTAAGTTCTAATTCATAAGGATACGTAGATAAAATATTACAAATGAATAAGGTTGTGTGTGCAAATGTTTCTATACTTAGTCAATTTTGCACTATTGTATTTGTCTAGGGAATTCTTTCGGATAACGTGACTCAGGTAATTCCTTTGGGAAAATGGTTTAGACTTTGTTGGATAAATTATTCACAATAAAGTTTTTGAAGGAAATGATTGCAGGTTGGAATTCTTTCAGAGAAAGTGGTTTGGCAATTTATTTTAGTAAAATTGGCTAAGTCTTTGTTTGAAAAAAGTCAAAGGGTAGGTGGACCATTTAAAAGTTCTGAAGGGATCCTTGCAAAAATTCTAAAGGGTACTTTGCAAAAAGTCCGAAGGGCAAGTGGATCATTCAAAAGTTTTGAAAGGATCCTTATAAAAATCTCAAAGGGTACTTTGCAAAAAGTTTGAAGGGAAAGTGGATCTTTCAAAAAATTTGAAGGGATCATTGAAAAAATGCCAAAGGGTAAATGGACCATTCAAAGCTTCTAAAGGGATCTTTTCAAAAATCTGAAGGGTAATTTGAAAATTTTCCAGAGGGGATGTGACCCAAACAAAGTTTTTAAAAGGATATTTTGAAAAGCCCCAAAAGGTACATTGCAAAATGCCAAAAGAAAAAGATAATTGGTATTTTATCAGGTAATTTATCCCAAAGCTCAGATGAAAAAGACCCACACAAAAATCCTGAAGGATATTTTGCTAAGGCTCCAAAAGGCATGTGACCCAAATAAAAGTTTAGAATAGGTCACTTGGAGAAGATCCAAATGACACTTTCGGAAGAAGGGCATTGATGAATTCTTTTGGAGAATTTGTCTAAGGCAAGTGGACATTTAAAAAATACTAAAGGGTATGTTATAGAAGTTCCAAAGGACACTTTTGAGAGAAGGGCATAGATGAATTCTTTCAAATAATTTGTCTAGGATAAGTGGACAATTACAAAATTCTTGAAGGATACTTTTGGATGGAATGGTCTCTTACAAAGTTTTTAAAGGATATTTCAGAAGAAGAATAGGTCACTTACAACATTATTGAAGGGTAAGTGTGGAGTCTTGTAACGAATTTTCAAAATGCTAAAGGGTCAAGGCATGTTAAAGATTGAGCAAGTTTGAAGAGATCAAAAGAGTAAAAGCAATACATGAATGCTGAAGAAAATAAGATGAAGTCAATATGTCAAAGTTTAACAACCAAGCCAATATAAAGATCATGCATCTTCAAGAGATCGAATGACATATGGATCTCAGATGGAAAGATCGATGGACACATTTCAAAGCTGAAATGAAAAATAAATGAAGAACCATTGAAGTGAGTTAGTTACAGGAATCTGGCGATATGGTTGAAGGATATAAACAACAATGGTTAAACTAAAATGATTATTCTAACTTTTTGAGTGTGGAAATTGATGTGACAAGGGTAGAATTTGAAGAGGCTTAGAGAATGGAAGTAAAATAGTCATTTTATTGGAATGAGAAGAGATAAGTAATGAATGCAAAATGTATAAAATAAAGAGACTCGTCCAATTTTTTATTGATGCAATATTCCAAAGTGACGAAGAGTAGGGAAGAAAAAATATCATCTTTTCATTTTTAGAATGATAAGAGTTGAGAGGAGTCAATCTATAGATACATATATATGAGACTCATCTAAGCATAGAGGAATAATGGTTAAACTAGAAGAATATCAGAGTGTCAAACAGATAAATTTGGACATAGAGAAAGGGTGCAGGAAGAGTGAAGATCACACAAGAGTGTGTTGAATGAGAAATGAGTTTTTGTAGATTAGATATGAAATAAAGAATAGAGACTTAGACTCTTTTATGAATTCAATTCATGAATTTGAAGTGTAAATGTCTGATTGGTTGTTGCCATCAAATTAAGTTGGGTTGGTGCTCAGCATAGGGAGTGGGTGCTTCCTTAGAGTTGGTGCTCTTAAAATAAGGGACTGGTGTCTCCTTGGGATGGGTGTCCTTAAATATAACTAGTGAGGTTCAGTTAGTGAGACAAATTTTGTGAGGTTGGATTAGAATAGTAGCATTATCATCATGGTTTTTCTCTTTGGGTTTCCATGTATAAATATGGTGTTGTGTGTTGTGCTTTTGTGCATGTGATATCTTTCATTTATTTGTTTAGGAGTGTATTTGTTTAAAATTCATCTTGAAAGTTGTAAATAATTCATTTTTGAGATCTATTGATTCACCCCCACTCTAAGTAGATAGGTGTGTTCAACAATTCAAGGGGCATCATGAAGATGTCATCTACTTTTGAACCTTGCAGATGGAGTTAATCATGCCAAATAGTGGTCATTTTGTTCCATATGAATATGGGTTGAAATTACTTCTCTCACCTTGTTTTCTCTATTCTCTTTCTTCTTCTTCTTTGTATATATATAATTAAGGATGTCATTCCTCTTTATTGAATAGAGTGAGAGTGGAAGACTTGTTAATCTTTGTAAAAAACCTTGTTGTAAGCTTTGTGTTAAGATAGGAGTTAGCTTATTGTAAGCTTGGTGAAATCTTGTATGCATTGAAGATAATAAAGAATTTGTGAGATATTGGAGAGGAGTGAGTGATAGGTTTTTATCATGAGATTAATTCTCTAAATTTTTCTATAATATAATAGTTGAATAATTTCTCTATGGACATATCCAAACTGGTGAACCACATAAAGCCCTTATCTTATGGTTTGCATGTTTTATTTTGATTTGTTCAAGTTTTAATTTTTATTTTACATAGCTTTTCTCTTTGAAGTTTTTAGGATAATTTATGAATGCATTTATCTTAATAAGTGGTATCAAAGGAAAGGTTATTTTTTCTTCAAGATTAAGTTGCAAGAAGCTAAGTATTTTCGCTTGAGTGGGAGTTATGGCAGATGATAAAAAATCAATGGTGAAAAGTTCAATGGATATAACTTTGGATTATGAAAGATGCAGATGGAGGATTACCTCTTTCAAAATAACCTCTACTTGCCTTTGGGAAGTAAATCCAAGAAGTGAACAATAATGTCAGATGATGATTGAGAGTTACTAGATATAAAAACACTTGAAACCATTTGGTTATGTTTGGCATATATAGTTGCATTTAACATATCCCAAGAAGAGTCTATAGAAATTCCTATGAGCACATTAGGGAATTTATATGAAAAATCTTTTGCCTTTAATAAAATTTTCTTGATGAAAAAATTATTTAATATGAAAATGGTTCAGTGGCAAATCATTTAAATGATTTTAACATGGTTACAGGGTAGTTGAATTTTGTTAATATTAACTTTGATGATGAATTCAGGGCTCTTCTTATTTTGTGTTACTTGTTTGAGAGATGGAATAGCTTGGTTATGGTAGTAAGTAACTCCATGTTCAACAATGTCAAACTAAAGTTTGAAGATGTGATGGGTGTGATTCTAAGTGAAGAAATGCAAAGGAGAAGCATTGGTGAAACTACCACATTGGGTAATGCATTGTCTATGGAGATTAGAGGAAGACAAAATATTAGAGGAAGAGGGAACCATGGAAAATCTAAGAGGAGGTCAAATCAAAATCAAGAAGCAGGATGGGATGTTGGAACTATGGCCAGGACACACAAAGAAATATTATTGAGTTCTTGATGGAAGATCAGCCAATGACCAACAAGAAGGTAACAAAGAGGCAAATGTTTCAGGTGATGTGTTACAAGATGATCTTTTTATTTCTTTGGATAATATTTTTAAATCTTGGGTTTTAGATTATGGAGCTTATTTTCATGTTACTCATCATAGACATTATTTTTAAGATTATGTTTAAGAGAATTTTAGACATGTTTACCTTGGTGATGATGAACCTTATAACATTGTTAAAAAAAAGGAGTGTTCATGTTAAATTTCAAAATGGGCACACTTGGATTCTGAAGGATGTTAGGCATGTTCCAAATGTGAGGATAAATATGATTTTTACATGATAGCTGGGTAGTGATGGTTGTATGGTCACTTTTACTGGTGACTCATGGAAGGTTACCAAGGGTGAACTGGTGGTAGCAAGAGGTAATAAAGTGGGTACTTTATATTTATCCATTGTTATCATTGATGCATCTTATGATTTAGTTACTTCAAGTACAGATGTATCTTTTTAGCATTAAAGGTTTGATCACATGAGTGAAAATGGAATAAAGATTCTTCACTCAAAGGTAAAATTTATAGATCTAAAATAAATTAACTTGGAATTTTTTGAGCATTATGTGTATGGTAAATAGAAATGTGTGTAGTTTATAAGAGTTGGACCAACCAAGAAGGAGAGGAATTTGAAGCTTTTGCATATAGATGGATGGGGACCCACTCAAGTATCTTCACTTAGTGGTTCATGATATTATTTTACATTCATTAATGATGAAACTAGGAAGGTTTGGGTTTATTAATAAAACATAAATATGATGTGTTTGATGCATTAAATATATGAAGAGATTTGGTTGAGAATGAAACAATTTTAAAGCTCAAGTGCCTCATGTTAGATAATGGTGGAGATTATTATAGCAAGGACTTTTATAACTACTATTCACTGAATGGAATTCATAGGCAATAGACATTTCCAAAAACACCACAACAGAATGGTGTGTCAAAAAGGATGAATAGAACCATCATGGAACATGTTAGGATCATGAGATTACATGAATACTTTATCATTATAATATTGTGTGGATGTTGTAGATATAGTGGTATACCTAATAAATAGAGAACCTTCAAGTGTGCTAGATGGTGGCATACCAAAGGAGGCATGGATTGATAAGAAGGTAAACTATTAATTTATAAAAAAAATTGGTTGTGAATATTTTTCTCATATTGACAAAAAAATAGGTCCAAATTAGAGGATAAATATTAGAAATATACTTTTATTGGGTATGGTACTAATGACTTTGGATTCTGATTGTGAGATATGGAAGATAAGAAAATCATCAAGAGTAGATATGTTATCTTCAATGAAAAATTCATGTACATGGATCAGTTGTAGGAAAATAAGTAATAAAAATCCAAGAAAGAATACACAGTGTTGGAGGATATCACAAATGAACATATCCCAAAGCTAATAGTTGGAAATATGGAACCCCAAACTCCTATTATGAGAAGATATACTAGAGTAAGTAGACCACCTAAAAGGTTTTATCCTTATTTTAATTATTTGTTACTTACTAATGGTGGTGAGCCAGAGATCTTTGAAAAAGAAGTGTAGGTTGATGTTAAGGATAAGTGGAAGCAAGATATGAATGAGTAATATGACTCTCTTATGACAAACCAAATATGGGATTTGGTGGAGATTCTAAAGGGAAAGAAGGTATTACAGAACAAGTGGGTATACAAGATGAAGGAGGAAGATGGAGGTAAAAATAAGTATAAGGCTAGATTGTTGATGAAAGGTTTTGCACAGAAGAAAGGTATAGATTTTGATGAAATCTTTTCTCCTGTTATTAAAATGACTTCGATTAAAATTATTTTGAGTATAGCTATAGTTGAAGACCTACATTTAGAATAGTTGAATGTGAAGATTGCGTTCATTCATGGAGATTTAGAGGAGGAGATATACATGGAGCAGCCATAAGGTTTTGAAGTCAATGGTAAGGAGAATTTTATGTGCAAACTGGTGAAGAACTTGTATGGTTTTAACAAGCTCCAAGGCAATGGTATATTAAGTTTGATAGTTTTATGAATGAACAAACCTATTATATATGTCATCCTGGCCATTGTGTGTATTTTAAGAAAATTTAAAATGGTAGATTTATTATCCTACTTTTGCATTTGGATGACATGTTGGTGAAAGCTTCTAACATGCAGGATATTAATGTACTCAAGAGATAGTTGGGAGAATATTTTAATATGAAAGATCTAGGTGTTGCTAAACATATCCTTGGGATGAGAATAAATAGAGATATGAATAATTAGAGGTTGACATTATCATACGGAGACTACATCAAGAAAGTGTTGGAGACGTTTAGCATGTAGAATATAAAACTAGTTGGGACACCTTTGGTAGGCCACTTTAAATTAATAAAGGAGCAATGTCCCAAGACACAAGAAGAGATGAATCACATGTCCAACACATCTTAATCATTAGTAGTTGGTAGTTTGATGTATGCAATGGTGTGTATGAGGCTATAAATTGCATATGCAATGGGAATAGTGAGTAGATTCATGAGTAATCCAGGAAAGGAACACTAACAAGTAGTAAAGTGGTTTTTTCATTACCTGAAAGGGACCATAGATGTAGTATTGTGATATGGTGGATCAGATGTGACATTATGAGGTTATGTTGATTCTAACATGGTAGGTGATTATATGTTAGGAAAAGCACTATTGGGTATGTTTTCATTATAGGTGGTATAATGGTGAGTTAGATATCATGTCTACAAAAAGTTGTGGCACTTTATACCATAGAGGATGAGTATGTTGTTGTTGTAGAACAAATAAGGAGATGATATGGCTACATAATCTGATGGAAGAGTTGGGACACCAACAAGGAAAAGGTATAGTTTTTAGTAACAATCAGAGTGTCATTCATCTAGTGAAGAACTTATCATTTTACTCTAGGACAAAACACATTTAGTTGAGGTATCAATTCATTTAGATAGTATTAGAGGAGGAGAAACTGAATATAGATAAGATACAAGTGAGAATCATATAGATATGATGACCAAAGTAGTTGTAAAAGTGAAGTTGAATTTTTTTTCAACTTTAATTGGTCTTCATGGATGAAGAATATTGGGGTGTAAAATTGTTCGTTGGATGCAATGGGAATATGTGTATATTGACTTCAAGTGGGAGAATTGTTAAAGTGTGAAGTCACTATTCACAAACACTATTCATGAGTTATTATTTATAGTCACTATTTGTGTGATGAGCTAGTAGTAATGAGTTGGAAATGATTGTGAGGTGGCCTCTAGGTGATGTGGCATGGCCCACAAAGGACTTTTAAAGTGGTAAATATGATGAGAGATAATGTAGTATGAATTTCTTAGGTGGCCTCATGATTTTGTATGTGGGAGAAGTATAAGAGGTGTTGTGGAACCTTTTGGACTCTTGTGTGTGCACATGGGATAGTGAGGACATTTTTACTATTCATGATTGAAGAGGGGGACAAGGAAAAATAGTATTCCCACTCATTTTAGCCTCATCTGAAGTGGGTAATAACATTTTGGAATCACATGGAGAAATTCAAGGGGCATCATGAATATGCCATCCACTTTTGACCCTTGCACATGGAATAAAGCATGCCAAATAGTAATTATTTTGGCCCACATGAATATGGGGCAAATTTTATTTTCTCTCTTTATTTTATCTATTCTCTTTCTCCTTTTTTTAATTTTGATAAGTAAATATACCATCCCTTTGTATTGAGTAGAGTGAGAGTGGAAGACTTTCTAGTCTTTGAAAGAAAGTTTGCTGTAAGATTTGTGTTAAGCTAGGAGTTAGCTTGTTGTAAGCTTGGTGAAATTTTGTATGCATTGAATATAAGGAGTTTGTGAGATATTGGAGAGGAGTAAGTGACAAGTTGTTGTCATGGGATTAATTCTCCAAGTGTTTTTTCAATATAATAAATGAATAATTTTTCCATGGACATAGCCAAATTTGTGAACCACGTAAAATCCTTGTCTTATGGTTTGTGTGTTTTATTTTGATTTATTCAAATTTTTATTTTTATTTTACATAGATTCTCGCTTTGAAATTTTGAGGATAATTTAAGCATGCATTTATCCTAACAAGATCTTTCATAAGGAAATACTATAAGAGAAACCAAGGATTAGACCTTAGATAAAAGAGCACAAGAATCAATAACATAATATGACATTTACAAGGGTATGTATATCACAACCTAGTGCTCCTACATAAATAGAAGATCCTACATATGATCTAAATTTGCAATTTAATATAAATACTAATGATCATATTATCATAGAATATTGTATGGTAAATAATGAATATGATGAAAATTATAATAATGTTATATCTTTGTTAGATTCATGAGTACCTTGGCATCATAATTTGATACTTGATGATACATGTGCTTCAACTTATCTATATTCTAGTGATTATTATGACTAATTTTATTATGATTGTGTCATTGGTTATCCTTTCCTAACTAATTAATTATGTTTTTAAATAATCTTGCTTTATTTCTTTTACATATTTTTCTTTTTTTACTTATTATTTCTTTGTCAATATGCTTCTTTCTCTTTTCTCTTTATTTTATCCCCTCTTCCTATGTTTGGCATGTGGATTTATATAATTTTTATTATTAATGAACTTTATCTAATGCTACATCACTTTCTTGGGTCCTTATTTATTCTTGTTTCCCATTGATTCCTATCAACTTCTAGTTTGGACTTATTATTGAATTTCTTTAGATTATGTTATGATTTTAGAGTCACCTAGATTTTTACTAGATATTGTGGTTTTATTTTAATTTATTAACACTTATCCAATTTGATTTAAATTATTTATTCTCTTTAGGTTGTTATACTTAGTTTTATTTTTTTATTTTTTCTCTTTTCTCCCTATGGTTTCACTTTTCCTTTTGTATCCTTTCTATTGTTCTCAAGTTGCTTCTTCTCTTTCTTTCCTATTATTTATTATCTTTTATTTTCCTTGCTTTATCCCATCCAAAAATTCCATGCTAACTATTAAATTATGATGGCACATTTGTTTTTAAAACATCCCTATAAGTGCAACATGCATTGATGAAATTTGTGGGTTGGCAAGGATCTCATTTTTGATTTGTGCCTTTTGGTCTTAATTCCTTTTCTATGCATATGATTGATTGATTTCATTGATTGTTTCATATGATTATTTTGGTAATGATTATTACATGTATTCTTAAATTATTTCTTATATAGCATGATGATTTTTAAGAGATTAGTATACTATCACTATGTTAAAGTACACATTGTATGTTCATAATTATCTTCCTACATAAAGAGGTTATACTTAAACAATTTCTTATTTACATGCTACTTAAGAGACTATCAAGATAGATGCAATATTTTTATGTAACAAGTATATCTTCATGATTAATGATTCTATGTTAAGGGAACATCCCATGTTCACTTACGGGAAACTTTGGGGGAGTTATGGGGGCATTTTTTGGTGCCATTTCAAGTTATATATTTATTTATTATTCTTTATCATATTGGGTTCTCATTTGATCTTATATCATCTCATGCATCTTTCATTTTGAATGTGTCCTTGTATGATTTGTATTATTATTATTTTTTATGTTTTTGTTATGCTTTTTATATTCATGATTCAGTTGTTTAATCTATGTTTGATCACATAGTTGACTTATTTCATTATGTTTGATTTGTCTTCATTACTTTATGTGAATTCTCAATGTTTGATGTTTATTCAGTATTTTTGAAATGTATACTCTTTTTTGATATGTCTTCACTATTTTATGTGCCTTCTATGTGCCTAGTGTGATTTCAATGTCTAATTTTTTTGCTTCATTCTTAGTTTAAAAATTGATATGTTTCAGGTTCTAGTTCTTGTCATTGGGTGTTTTCTATGTTTTATGTTGACATGATCTATATGATGCATAGTGCTTTTATTTATTGATCATGCTTCTGTTATTCCTAACAAGAATCTATTTATGGGCTAGAACTCATAATTATGTTTTAATTTTCTATATCTTATGTTTTTGGTACTACATTGCTTATATATTATGCCAACATGGATTATTTCTTATTGATATTACATTCCTTTTATATATTCCATTCGTATGATTTATACTATATTGGTGTTATATTGATTACAGTTTTCCTACATGGGGCACATTACTCTTGCACTTATATTTATTACATCATAAGCCTAAAATGGAAAACTTATATAGCATATATGCTTCGAGGATGACATTTTTATATGTTAAACATCATTGGTTTTACATCTTTTCTTACACATGATGTGCGTAATTCCTTTCTTTTTAAGTATTTATTTCATGTGTTCATCCCACATCTCAAAAGTGGGGCATACATTCCATTCATTATATTCATCCAAACTCTAGGCATTGAGCACAACTTTTGATCCTAAAGAGAGGGGAAATTAAATTTAAATTAGTATTATATGTACCCAAGACATAAAATTTATTCCCATCATAGGTTAGGATATTTCTTGGAATTATTTTTTAACTACTCATGTTACTATTTTAGTTTGATTTATATGGTCACTAAAAGATATACCCTTAAATGTAATAATGGATCTAGCATAGATTTAGAGGCATGTGATCTCAAAAGGGTATCCTTAGATATTCATTTAAACTAAGTGTATCATTTTCAATTTTTATTTATATATTTCAAACTATTATTTATTTTTAGCACTTATTCATTTTTAAATGTACTTACAAAATTAATAAATATAAAATAGGAACTTCAAAGCCATAAAAATATTGTATCTATACCATTCATGTTTTACTTTGATATGTATATACACACACATGCATGCATACACATATGTACACATGCATGCACAAATGCACATGCACATGCATGTGTGCATGCATGCACGTGCACGTGCACACACACACGCGTGCATGCGTGCACACGCACGCACGCACACACGCACACGCGCACGCACGCACACACACACACACACACACACGCACACACGCACACGCGCACGCACGCACACACACACACACACACACACACACACACACACACACACACACACACACACACACACACACACACACACACACACACACACACACACACACACACATGCACACATGAAAATTCATACACACACATGCACACACATGTGTTCACACACACACATCAAAGTGGGGCTTTATGTAGACACCTATAAATGGACCCTAGAACTATTATTTATTTTTGGCACTTATTCATTTTTAAATGTCCTTACAAAATTAAAAATTATAAAATAGGAACTTCAAGGCCATAAAAATATTATATCTATACCATTCATGTTTTACTTTGATATGTATATACACACACATGCATGCACGCACATATGTACACATGCATGCACAAATTCACATGCACATGCATGCGTGCATGCATGCACGCACACACACACACCCACACGCATGCATGCATGCATGTACGCGTGCACGCACACACACACACACACACACACACACACACACACACACACACACACACACACACACACACACACACACACACACACACACACACACACACACACACACATGAAAATGCATACGCACACATGTGTTCACACACACATCAAAGTGGGGCTTTATGTAGACACCTATAAATGGCCCCTAACATTTATTAGTTGTTAAATTGTATTATTTTAGTATACCTATGTGTTTGTTGGTTATTGTTACAAATTAGGTGTCATGGAATGTTTTTATCATTTCTATTATGTCCCTTATTTATTCTCTCTTCCCTCTCTATCCTCTAATTTCTAGGGTCCTTAAGTGTTTTTTTCATTAGAGTTTCCCAAGGGTTTATGGTCTTTTCTTATTCACTCTTTATCCATTTGATGTTGGATTGCATGAAAATAGGGTCCTAACGTGAAATTGATAAGTCTATAAATGCATAGGTGTCTTACTACATTTAGACAATCTAGAGGAATTCTAAAAAAGCATCTAGCTTTTATGTTCATATTAATATACTAAGTATTTACAAGAATTCTATATAAACCAAGCAATCATTTTAGAGAGTATTCATTGTAGCACTGAAGTTCATAGTGTTAATGGTCTATTGTGTTCAATTGGTTTCACATGCACAATATTCCCAACATGATAACTCTTGCTAGCATGGGACTAATCTTACAAGAGAGCCTCCAAAGTTAGTTGTTTATGCTTCCTATTTTAATGATAATCTATCTAAACTTAATGCATGAAGGGAAATTTTGTAAGGTAAAATAGTTAGATAAGTACATAAAAATAAAATTGATGATATACTAGAATAATAATTAGGTTGACTTTATATCTCAACAACACATAACTAACACTGATAAAAAATGGAAATGATCTAAAATTAAAGAAAATAAATACAAGGGACAATATGCAACTTGAATGTGAATATTGGGTTTCAAAAACAAGACAATAACCAAGGGATAGACAAATAAGATTCATAATAATTTTCATAAATTTTAGAAAGTATGCACAAATCCATTACACTTTGATAAGAGGGTTTAGGATATTCTTACATAATAGATAGTAGAGTCCAATTACTAAATATAGTATGGACTTAGGATAAAGTCCAAAGAATCAACTCTTTTTTTGAATGAGCCATTTACAATTTATAAGTATGAAAGTAAGAGAGGTTTTCAACACTCTTTATTGATAATTACAATAGCATATGAAATTTCCTATTTTTATGACTCCTCTTGTAGATTTTTCCCAAGTAGCTCGGTTTAATAGTCAACATTTCTCAAGTCATAGCCCGTCTTGCCAATACTTTTGTTATCTCAATATGGTCTAATTAGTTCATCTTACATACCCAAATAGTTTATAATCCATGTTACCTTTATGATCCCTAATTCCCCATCTCAATCTCACATACTTTCTAAAAATAACATCTTGATGGTCCTTTATCCTTGACTAAACACTAGTTAGACTCACATAAGTACACTAGTATTTAAACTTTCTAATCTGGGTTAGTAGAGATTTTAAATATCTATTAAAGAGGTGAAACTACAATAAAATTTATCAATTTATATTAGATAAGATATTAATTTCATAAATTATACTCAAATTGAATATGAAAGATATTACAAATAGCTTTACATTATGTTGAATCTTACATAAGAGTGTTAACTGCATTGAGAGATATAAATTTATAAACAACATTCTTCATTTCCCTTTGTATCTTAATGTATGCTCTATTAGATGACCTAATATCCCCACTATAAGCCTTGATCTCATGGTGTGAGTCACTTCTCCTTGCTAGTGTAATCACATTTTTTTCAAAATACCTCATGTTGTCGAATCCTTATAATTGAATGGCCTAATATCCTTACTTAAGTATAAAACAACTCAAGTCATTGATCTTTCATAGATCAAACAGTCTGAGTTCCTAGCTAAAATTTTTGGAGATTTATATAATATTAGAGCTTTATGGATCACATGTTCTGATATTAACACCATAAAGATGATCTTGCAATATGACATCAGCATTGAGGATCCTTGTCAACTTATGTTTTCTTGGTTTCTCTTTGACTTTTTAATTTTTTTTGGGTCCCACCTTGTGTAGATTCAATCTTTAGGCTTAATACCTTGAATTTAAAGGTTGAATATTATCACCAAGATCCTTAATTTGAAGGTGTGAGGGTTTTTGTATTAATGACATCATCACCTTTTTTATAAATATCTCACATCATTGAATATGATAAGATCCAATGGCTTGAGATTCTTGATCAACTTTAAAATAAATCATGATATCGATATTGCACATATTAGATGGCTTGAGAATCCCAATGGAAGATTTGATTTAAACTTAGAGAAAAATATTTTTGAGATTTGAAATTTGATTTTCAAATTAGCTAAGGAAAAATAATAAGGAAAACCGGAAAACATGTTGTAACTTCAATCAGATCATGTAAGGTTTGACTGAATTTGAAGTAGAAATGATATAATTCCATTGATCTTTGTTAAATTTATTTAGCTACATCTAAGATCCATTATTATTTTGAAAGCTTATGACATTTATGGAAGTTTGCCTCCATATTGAAGGATCTTAAAAGCCTGATATACCATACCAAGGTCAAAATTCATTCAATATATTCATAAATAGAATATTACCCTAATAGCATGTCAATACCATACAATACTCCTTAAGGAAGGGATAACTCCACAATTCCACTTTGAGGAGGATACTTCTAGTATCATTTTAACAAATAGAAGACTCAAAACTTACTTTATATCTTTTACAATGATATTCATCTCCTTCATAAAGACCTTTAATACTAATAATGTATAGATAAACTCCTAATCCTAATGTAGGTTTACTCACTACCTAATGTACTAATTCCATAAGTTGCTCATTTTTTCCAATATATTAGACCCATACAACTAAGGAGGATGTGTGCCACATGTCAACATATCCATAATCTCATATAAATTAATATATCGTATCTCTAGGTACATATCATAATAATTATTTCTCTAATTGTTCTTGATGAGATTTATGTTGAGCTCTACCTGACAGGAAATGTTTGTCTACAACCCAATAGATACAATCCAAAGACAGGACCACTTGCTTTATTTGTTATTCTATGATCATTAATTATCAACCAAGGGACATAGTCTTTCAAAGTGTTGGCATTATATGTGCAGCACTAGTCACTCTCAAAAGATGGGCACCTAGCCATTGAATATAGGAAACACACTTGAAAAATGGAAATGACAAGAAAATAAATCATACTTTCAAGAAAGGAAATTGTATGAAAATAAAATTCCATGAAGGGGAAATTAGAACTATTTTCAAACCAAAATAAGAACCTCTAGTTTTGGAAGTTTCCCACACTTGATGAATTGAATATATAGAATAGAAGATGTTTAGACAAGAATCCAATCATGAAATAAAATAAACACACCATAATTTTTCAAAAGAAAATAATATATTCACACGTAAATAATACATAATTAAACTAAGATAATGGATGATAATTTGGTTAGCTAAATCCATGTGAGTGGACCTTTCCTCATTTATATTGGATCTTGACTTCCCTCCTTTGCTATAACTGAGTTACTCCAAACTGATTTTATTTCATAATAATTTTTCTATGGTAGAATTATAGAAATAAAACAATAATATTCTCTAAATTTATAAATATCAACTAAGAAATATTTATATCTTTATCTCTTCACTATTCTAACTCTTATAAATATCTTACCACAAAAACTCTACTCCTTATATAGGGGAGGCAAGTAGTTTATTTGAAATTTACAAGAATATAGTAGTTAAAACCATAAACTATGGTTGTCCCCAAAAATACAAGTTGCAACAATGAAAGAAATAGAATGTAGGAAGAAAGAATATAATATTTTCAGTTGTAGTTTGTTTATTCATCCTTAGATTCATTGGATCATGTTTGATCCTTAAATTGTGGAATATATTCAGCTCCAACTGCACTCTAACTATCATGATTATAAATATACTTACAAATTCAATTATTATGGGTGATTTTTTGGACAGTGGGTGTGGGTGCTTTCTAGGTAGTGGTTGTGATTGGTCATAATCAATGGTTGGAAGTTCTCACAGTTAGTAGATGCAATGAAAATTTAATGATATAATTATAGGTGTCTCAAATATTATGATTTTCACTATTATTAAATCATATAATAAAAATATTAAATTATATTATTTTATATATAAATCATTAACTTTATATGACAACAATAATCATATGCAACATGGATATAAATACGGATAAAGGCATGAACAAGGACTATAACAATGATCAAATTAGAAATGATTTATGGTAATACTATGCAATAGGAGCACCATTTCTTGGCCTCATCATTTATTCACAGATGTTTAAGCCTTAGGCTTCATAATGACTCTTAGAGAGGAAAGAGAAGATTTAGTATAATTACAGTTGTCGACAATAAAGCTTTTGTAACAAGCTATATATATGTAATTTATTAATATTAATATTAATATCTAAAGGTTTATGACCCCTATAGATACCCTCTTTTTTCTTTCCTCGTGTGTTTATATCTTGATTATTGGATTATTACATTCTATCCTTTTACTTTTTTTAATTTATACAAATCCAAAAAACTAAAGGAAAAACTAATTACAAGATTCATACATAAGTTTAAATAAACTTATGAAAACTAATGTTAAGCATCTTATGATACTAAAAATAAAATCTTAATCTAACAAATGTGAAGAGACAATTAAGCAAACCCATTAACTGATTGGATAAATTAGCTATGTTTCTTAACATGTCTTACCATTGGATAAGTTTTGAAGCAGTTAAAGTAAGATATAAGCACTATAAAATAAAAAATATGAGGGAGTCATACCTTTTGTCTTCCCTCTTATTTTAAAATTTAGTCTATTTATGGGATGCATCAATTATTAATTATTAGTTTTATGATTTAATCTAAATCTATGTTTGGGTGGACTACCTATGGATTCAAGTTCATTCTCATGCTTTGAAATGAGAATGAAAAATAACTCCTTGTTGGATCGTACAATATTTTGAGACCTTATGAGACATCCCCACTTCAAAGATAAACTCATAGATGACTCACAAGATTTGGGTTCTCCTTATTTGTTGTTGTAATTATGTTCATATTCTTCGTTGTCTTCATTTTGAATTTAAATCAGGGGGTGTTCACTAACATCTTGTAAGCCTTCCTCTTCATATTGATCTCCATCTCTACTATATTAAAAAATAAAACAATTTTTGGTAAAAACATAGAGAATATATCCACATTAATGTTAGAAGAAAAATAATTATGAAATGAGGCTAAATCCTCATTAATGCTTTTAGTCCATAAATCTTTTATTTCTTATGCTTTTTCTTAGAAAAAATATTCTCCTCATACTATATAAGGTCTTATAGCATCATGTACCATGAAAAATTCCTCAAAGGAACACAAGGTCTCATCTTCATGATCACCCATTGTAGTTAAAAAATTTCAATAAATCTTTTTTCATTTAAGTCATCAATGGGTAGTGATCTATCTTCTTATGAATGGTCTCTTTGAAAATTCAATCTTGTAACAGCTATAATCTCTTCATTGAACTTAGACTCGTAGAGAATACACTTATATTTATAACTAGCAAACACTTATGTTTATTTATCAGTGCATAAAATATGCTCTTCTTGGTTTCCTTTTATTTCCTCATAAATGCATAAAACCCCATTATTTTTTCTCTCCTTTCCAAGTAAATGTGTTGGGTATTAAATGATCAACTTATTTCTTGTCATTTTTGGGTCTGTCAAGGCTTGACAAGGGACTAAATTAACATAGCATTAGTCATGGTTGGCTTTTTTTGGTATTTGGAAGGAAGTCTAAGTAATGGCTTGGGTGAGATATCTTGATTGTTTGAATATTAAATACTTGGGGTGATATAGATAACTAATTTCTCTTGGAGGTTTTGGATACCCAATTAGTTTTGTAAGTCCAAAAACTCTTTGGAAAATTACCCTACAAGGCTTCTCACTTTTACCATTGAGCTATAATTTATAGATGGAATTTTTGGGATGGGGTAGGTATTGTATCTTTCCATGAGATTTTATGGTAGCAGGGACATCAAGAAATAAGGATATTATGGTTGTGGGAGAAATTTGACCAACTTATATGAGATATCTCTCCACTAACACAAAAAGTTCATAAGTATGAGGTATAGTTTATCCTTTTATAGATTGAATCATAAGAGCAATGTCACAATCAAATTCTCTTAAATAATATAATATTTTCATATCTGGTATAGGTCTTAATTTTATAGGTATTTTTCCCTATCTTTACAAATTTGAGATCAAAATTTTATATTACATACAATAATTATCTTTTGATTGTTATGAGATTTTAGATACTAAAACTAAATATTTATAGCATCTCAATCTTGTACATTTGACAAATATCATCAGGGATCTACCCTTCAATTCTATACCTCCATGTTGCTAAAAGGCTCATATTCACCATCTCAATGTGCCTAAATTCTTATCTATTAGTCTAATCCATATCATTTTGATAACCCAAGGGCCCTATACTACACATTAAGCTTAAAACCTGATAAACATCCTTTAATGTTGGTTTTAGATCAGTACCTATTTTATAACCCTCTAGACACTACTAGCCATAATGGGATACTACTATTGACATTAGTTTCTAGATCCTCATGTAGTGTCCAGTATCCAAATGTTATCCAAATTACAAAATGATTGAAACCTATGGGTCAAACTATTTATCTTATTTAACCCTACCATGAGATATTTTCAAAAGGTGTGGTATAAATACAAGTCCAAGCCTTCTCATTCCTCAGATATAAAATAATAAGCAAGAACCTACAAAAATTAAAGCCATAAATTGTACATGTACTCTATTTTACCATATTCTTTTCTATTTTAATATCAATCATAAGAGTAGTCACATTATAGGTTTGAAGCATTCAAAGAGTAGTCCATGAGTGATATTTATTGATAGATCACTACATGCATCTTGTTTTAACTTTTTATTACTTAGAGGTATGTAAATCATATGTTGTTAAAGAGATGAGTATAGTAAATTAGGGCAGAAATATGCAATAATTATAGTCATTGATTTGTTACAAAACTGACTAAATTTGACCTTTGTAAAAATAGCAATAAATAATGTAAATAAGAAATTAGCAATAAAATAAGTGAGATGGATGCTCTAGAGGTTGAAAATTGAGGTAGATCCTAGTCTGAGTATCATAAATAAGATACAAGTGTCAAAATCCCTTCCAGATAGTAGTGCTTTAATTAGATAATAGTGTCATGTAGTGTTAGTGTCCCTCTTTTGGTGGTATTGTCCTTTGTGTAGAACTATTCAAAACTTCTAGATTCACCTATATTTGGGTCTATCAATCATGTTTCTACATGCATGAGTTATAAAACCCTATATATGACCTATTTTGATTGATTTTATGAGCAAACCCTAATATTTCATGTTGTTATGGCATCCAGTCAATACAAGCAATAAAGTGTGTTTGTTATTGGGGTAGGTTGGACATCCGTAACACCTTGTTGTGATGAGAGTTACCTACATACCAATAATCTGAAGAGGGATCAAGCCCGATGTAGTTCTCCCCACTTAAGTGCTAGTACAAGTGCAAGTGAAGCTAGTATGACTATAGACCTGAGTGCTTTAAATGTGCTTAAGATTAAAAATGTGAGTAATCTAAGATTGGGAATGTTGTAAATGGTATTATGTAGAAGTAAGGTAGAATAGGGATTGATGATCTTAAGTTTAAAAAACTTGTTCTGAGTTTATGTGTAATTTGTATATGATTTCCATCTAATGGTTAGAGGGCTAAAATTCATGCATATATATTGTTTTGGTGCTTGTGCAGGTGCTAAAATAGGTCTAGCCTAACCATAGGTGGTCTAAGATGTGAAAAGATATATGTTTGTGGCAAAAGGAGAGAAAGGACAATAACACCAAAAATGGGACACTAGCATATGAAAAAAATGTGCCATGCACATCCCCCAAATCTAATATCTGAGCATATGGATTTTCGATTAAATTGTACTAATATATATCTAAGTATCTAAACTAAAAATGGGAATGGTCATACCATGCATGATGCCCCTAATATGAGAAAACTGGTATAAATCTGATCTAAATTGAGTAAAATTATTAAATCTATAACTAAACCTTTGTAAACCTAGATTGTACCTACTATACTATTTTAACCAATCTAAAAGAGGCTATTGGACAATAGTACCATATCTTGGATAGTAGCACCATGTGAAACTAGTGTCCTAATTTGGGCACTAATGTTTGACTATTCTAATTTATATGCAACTATAATTGATCTCTATGTCACTATTTTTACCTGAGTCTAATTTTTGTAATCTAAGCCTATGTGATAAAAAGTATACTCTGATTGCTTCTAATAGCCTGATCTCTATGACAAACCCCTTTGAATTATCCTTTTTGAAGGGTAATTGAATATGTGCAAGAACTATCCTCAAAATAAAAAGCTCTGCAAGATGTCTGTTAGTTGGAACATATATGATATCTACATAATAATCCAATATAATATGCATACATAAAATTGGAATGTAAGATAATATGAGAATAAGTTTGTAATATGTGATGTGTGTTATGTCTAGCATTCACAAGGATGTCAACATAGATATAACAATATATGTAACAATAAATCTAAGTAATAACTAAGTAGCTACCTAGGGAAATAGGGCATGATGTCCATCACATCACCCAAGTAGGAAGGGCAAATGCATGAGGTCCCTTATGGATTCTAAAACTAAAGTGTGTAAAAATTAAGAGACAAGTGTCATGGCCATGACACATACAAGAAATCATACATATAACACACATAAGTCATGCAAAGTAGGCCAAAGGGCCATAATACAAGGGACATGGCCACATGTCAATAAATCTGAGAAAGCAAGACATACAAAGACATGTTCAAATATCCACATACATAAATAGCAATAAATATGGCTTGGAACCACATAGAAGTACATGTTTAAATAACCACATACACAATCAGGAAAGCACACACAAGGACATGGGCATATGTCCAAAGCATCCATAGTGTGAAAAGAAGTGGCATAGAGCCAAATAGAAATTGCATATTTAAATGCCCTGGAATAAAATAAGCATAGAGATACAATCGATTCTAAACATAGGAAAGATAGAACTAAAAGTATGCATGAACATGTAATAAAAATCTATGTAAGAGTTAATATGTACATATGTTGAGTCTAAAGTAGTTATAGCCAAAAAAAATTAAGTGTGGCATGATCAATATCAAGATATAACAATGCTAAATTTGTGATGTAGAGTTTAGAAAGATGTAACATGGTAATTAAAACTATGTATAGGGTGCCCCCAAATGAGTGAATGTGTCAAATGAAGAACTCGTGCATATGTGAAGATGCCCCTAGTGGGTAGATAATAGCAAATCTAGATCGGTGTAGTGGAGATGTGATGAACGAGCATCATATGGACAGAGAGTGGACAAAGAATGATGGTAATCCTTTTTCCACTCAAATTTAGAAACTTTAAATTTCAAATGTTTAATGGTTATTAGAAGTAGAAATTAAATTTTAAATATTAAATAAATTCATATCTATCTAGATGGAAGATAATCAATGTAAGAAGTTAGTATAATGATAAGTCATAAAGTTGTTAAAGAAAATTGAGATATTTTAGACCAAGTTTAGAAAAAAAGAGAAACTTCATTCCATTAAGGAAGGAGTTAATATAGTATAAAGATAAGGAGTGAGGTGAATAGAGTAAGTAGATAAAGACAAAATATTTTTAAGGAGGTGTGATGTAGAAGAAGTAGAATAAGGAATTTAGGCCTATTGAAATATTATCATAGTCCCTTTATAGTAAATGAATATGCTCAAAAAGGTGAATAAAGAAAACATTCTTCAGTTCATATAACTTTTCCCGTAAGTATTATGATTTTTTGAATGCTCTTTATAGTCTAATAGTGTGCTAAAGTGATAGTGAGAATAGGTGCATAAATTGGAAAGAGACAATTTACTATATGTAGGGGTCGAAGCATGTAATTAGAATTAATTATATTATTGGTCTCTATCAAAGTTTTATATTATTCCCTCTATTTCATAATATGTTCTTGAAAGGATTTTATTCTGAATATAATCTCTTGAATGCATCAAAAAGCCCCAGTATATATATGTGCACAAACATGCATAAGTTTAATATTTGTATTTGGTTGGATTTGTATTAATTATTTTGGAGATATTTTTACTTATATGTATTTTAAGAATAGTTTTTTATAACGGTCTATTGTGAATTGGGTTTTGTGTTATATAGTTGGACTAGTGGCAAAATTGTTTGGACTGTCTAGAATGATTTGGTATAAAGTCACCAACTTTATGAGAAAGATGTCATTTATCATATGGGTCTACCAAATGCTTAAAATAATCTTGGGTAATTAAATAATTATTTATGACTGGGTTTCATGATATTCTTAAGTCTCGTAATTGTGTCCTATTCGATTTAATGGTCTATTAGGTAGATTTGTAATAGTTGTGCAATAAGTCATCCTTTTTGGCATGGTCTAATATTAAGATATAGTGAGATATGGAAGTTATCCATCACTTATTCATTAGTTTTTGGTGATGTTAAGTGCTGATTATGAATGAAAATGTAGCCAAATCAGAGATAGAAAATGTCAAATCTGTCATTTAACATAGTAGTTTGATTTTATGTGAAAGCTTCATATGAGTTCTCATTTTTATGAGTAGAATCTATCTTGATGATTATATGAAGTCAATTGAAAGTATATAATTGTAATTATATGAGCCTAAACTTGAGATTATAAGGTATTCAGGTGGTAGTTGATTGAAAAGAGCACTTAAATTTAACAAATTACCTTTAATGAGATCTTAGTGAAGCACTAGATTAATAGTACAAGTTTATTGAATTGATTAGAATGATTAATTAAATTCATTACAGGTTTCAATTTGCTCATGACTTATAAAAATATAAGATATCATTATTTAGTTTTTTTTCTAATTAATGCTACCCAAGGTCCATGTAATTGAACCAATGTGCCTAAAAGATCTTCTTTCAAGTTAAGGTGAGAGATTTTGAAGGTTAAGCTGGTTATAAAAATTTTAAGTTCTGTACATAAAAAGGTTGTCTTTCTTCATGTATAGTTCAAGTGAAGCTTTTGGGTGTCTTAAATGTCTATGTGAAAATAATAGAGGCTGAGAATAGGAAAAATGGTTATAACTTGGATAATGTGTATCCAAATGACTTAAAAGTTGTTATGTGTATATTAGCGAATGGTCTTAATTAGTTTAGTTGATATTAGACCTAAAGGCGATCAAATAAGTAAATTATATGTGATTGTAAGCCACAAGATAACATACCTATTATACAAGAATTGAAGAGAGATTTTTGAGGAAGGATTAAATCAAATCTATCTAAGAAAACTGAGTAAAGGTTAAATGATTCAAATATTAATCATAAACCTAGTTTAAACAAAGTGAGTGAAATAAAGTTAAGAGACTTGAAGTTGAATTAGATAAAATCAAGTGAATGAAAGTAAGAAATGAGCCTAAACATCTTGGAATTAAACAATTATGATGATGAAGGTCATCGGTCTTTTAAGACCAATTCTAAAATAATTTGCATGATAGTCAAGAATAGTTAATTAAGGTCTATAAGGGATTGATTATGAAATTTGATTGAAATAAATGAATCACTCAAATATGAAAAAGGTATGTGGATTACTTATAATTATCATCATTTTTGGTATCATAGCACAAAACAAGGTGATGAATTTGTGTAAGTGTTAATATTTTAGCATTTGATATAGTTATAAAATTTGTTAATGAGTTTATTCTAGTGATTAGAGTTATAGGTGATTACAATAAGTTGGTCAGGCAAACAAAAGCCCTTAAGGCTTGAAGAGAAAAGAGCTAGTGAATCTCAAAGAAAAGAGCAAGGTGTTTTCTCAAATAGATTAATCCAAGGAGAGAAGACTTGGATAATAGATGGAGTAAGTTGCAATAGACTTGCTTAAGAGATTGCAGATGGTGAGAAGATTGATTAAAGAACTACCTAAGGTAAAGGACCAGCTAAGGAAGAAAAGTGAGAAGGAAATGAGGAAAAAACAACAAGAGGTAAACTTTAGAGAGAAATGAATGGGATAAAGTAAAGGATCACATTAATCAAGCTCATGATTGAAAGCAATAAGAACCCATGGAATGAGTTGTTAATGAAAAAGAAGGTAATATGGCCAATCAAATTAATGATGGAGAGAAGGCAAAGGTTGAAAGTTTCCTTGAAGATGTAGTGTAAGAAAGAGAAAAAGCTTAGGAATGAAGAGCTTGAAGAAGATAGGTACTGGGTAGATGAGATGGATCTCATCATTAAAAAGATAGATCAATAGTAGACCACCCAAGAGGCTAAGTGGCCAAATGTTTTCATATCTGACTTTTCATTTGATGTTTTTTTCGTAAGAAAGTAAGTTGATAATGAAAGAGAAACTTCTAATCCAATGCTCATGGATCAAGGAGATGAAGCACTTCATGAGAGAGTGCTTTGATAAAAATAAGATGCTTGTCATAATTCCTATAATAATTAAGACATGAATATGATCAAACAAGAAGAGTCAATCCTCACTCAGGAGGATGAGAAAGATGAAGATTATGAAATTGAAGATAAGGAGCTATAAAATGAAGACTCAATGTATAATACAAAGCAATCAAAGTTTCATTTTGATGTTGTTAAGAAACTAACTCTTCATGAAGAATGTCTCCAAAGAGAGAGAGAGAGAGAGAGAGAGAGATAAAAGTGTGAACATCAAGTTTCAAGTGAAGGAAGGTTGCTAGGATAGAAATAAAACAATATTTTTGTATACATGAATATGGAATAGCTAATGGCAGAAATAGAAGATTTGCATCATGCGATAGATGATAATGAATAAGAGGACAATGACTGTCCTAAAAAATGAATTGATGAAATAAAAAGTAGCTATTTTGAGGTAAATTAGTCTTAAAGAGAAGCAGTAGAAGTTGCTAACATGGTTAATAACTTTGGAGAGACCCAGCGATCTCAAATTTTTATTTCTAATTTTGTTTTGGAATGTACATGTTTGATTGGGAAGGAAATAAAGTACCTAGAAAAGAGAGCTATCCTAAGAGCTCAGGAAGAGAGAATTAAAGTTGATATCCCTATTCAATAGGATAAATATGTGAATTAAAAGGAAGCAAAGAAGACGAGGAACCATAAAATAATACATTTTATGGAAAATACTACTAGCAAGTAGAGACACAAGTGTGGCAGTAGAGAACATGCACACTTGTATGAGAAATTGAATAAAGAAGACAATTTAGTATAAGAAATTTTCACTTTTGAATTCATGAATAGGAGTTCATGAAAAAAAAAATAGTCTAGTAGTTTGATGCAAGAGCATCATGTGAATAGAGAGTGGATAGATAATGATGAGAATCCTTTTCTTTCTCAACTTTAAAAACTTTAAATGTTTAATGGTTAGTAGAAGTATAAATTAAATTATAAATGTTAAATAAATTCATATCTATCTAAATGGAGGAGAATCAATGTAGGAAGTTAGTAAAATGATGAGTCATAAAGTTGTTAAAGAAAGTTGTGATATTTTATACCAAGTTTAAAAAAAAAAATAAACTTCATTCCATTAAGGAAGGAGTTAAGATAGTATAAAAATAATGAGGTAGGAGAATGGAGTAAGTAAAAAAAAATAGAAATTTCTAGGGAGGTGTGATGTAGAAGAAGTAGAAATAAGGCCTTTAGGCCTATTTGAATAAAAATCATAGTCCCTTTGGACTAAATGAACATGCTCAAAAAGGTGAATAAAGAAAACATTTTTTAGTTCATATAGATTTTCATGTAAGTATTATGATGTTTTGAATGTTCTTTGTCTAATAATGAGCTAAAGTAATAGTAAGAATAGGTGCACAAATTGGAAAGAGATAATTTATTGTATATAGGGGTCGAAGCATGTAATTAGAAATAATTTTATTATTGGTCTCTGGCAAATTTTTAGATTTTTCCCTCCATTTCATAATATGTTCTTGAAAGGATTTTATTCTGAATATAATCTCTTGAATGCATCAAAAATCTTGAGTATATATCTGTGTACAAACACACATAAGTTTAATATTTGTATTCAGTTAGATTAGTATTAATTATTTTGATAAGATTCTAACTTCTATGTATTTGAAGTACAGTTATTTATAAAGGTCTATTGTGAATTGGGTTATATGCTATACAAGTTCATTTCCAACCATTTGTAAGAAGAGAAGAAAAGAAGAATAAGTGTGAACAAACATCTGCTTATTGACCATTCTACTTGAGGAATAAATCTTAAGGTTTCATACTTTCTTTGGAGATACGTATCTTATCTTGTGAAGAAGTATTTTGGATGCATAGATAGGTTGTGTAGCCTAGATTTGATTTGTCTTTGTTATCCTTACATACCACAACACTCTTGTGAAGCACCTTGGCCAAGGGAGAGATTGAGGCTCAGTGGGTTCATCTTCAAGGTAACTATTCCTAACTTTATTTCTCCTTTGTAAGAATAGATAAATAATGTATTTTTGCTTCTTTCTTCCATACATTAGGATTTTGTATACATTGATGCAATTATATGTCTTTTATGCATGTTTATTTTACTTTGTTTTATTTCTAACCCCCACTTTATACCACAATTTTTGGTGTGCACGAGATTATATTTACTTTCTTGTTTATTATAATAGAGTGAATATTAAACCTAGGACTCTTTTAGGTTTATTGCATGATTATGTTAGACTGTAGGCTTTGGAACCTTACCTCACATGGTTTATTATGACAAGTGATCCCCTAGTCGGGTCTAGCAGATCCCAATCTTGTTCATGCTCCCACTTACGAAATGTATTCTCAATCAAAAGAGTAAGTATGCTCTATCTTCTATGAGCCAGGATTGATTTATAGACATGATGCATTTTTGATTGCATACATTATGGTGAACCCAATGTGAATCCTATCCCACCATTGGTTGGATTGTCTTCACATTTCCATTTTTGTTTCCTTTCTTATTAGTATTAGCTTCACTTTGGCTTCACCTTCATATTACATTCTGGTGAACCCAATGTGAAATTAACCCTTGTAATATTTATTTCACTTTATTTCATTTTTTTTAACATTATTTTTATCATATATCTATCATATTGGATCGACTCTATCAACCCAATTCTAATCTCTATGCATAAGTTTTTAGGAATAGGTAATTAGATCAATTCAAAAAACCCAGTACAGGTTTCTAAACTTCTAGTTTAGACTACTAGTTTGACCCAATCGACCCTATACACTTTTAGGTATCCAAATTCAGCTACTAGGTCAACACAATTGACCCTATACATTCCAAGCACTCAGCAATAAGATTCTACAAGGCTTGATCAACCTAGTCAACCTAGTTAGCAAAGTTTTCAAGTATATTCCAAGGTTCTTGACTAAAAATATTTATTCTTAGCATCTCTGATCCACCAAGGTTCCTTTCTATCTCTCTGTCTCTTTATTTTTTATCTTTCCTTTCATAGTTGGTAGTCTTAAATATTTCCCCTACATAGTCAACAAGATTGACCCTTTCAACCCAATTATGTGTTATGTGTGTTGTCTAAATAACTAGGTCAACCCTGGCTGACCCTGTTGATTTTTAGACCTTGCTTCCATAGTACAAGTTTGACCTTGTCAACCCTATTCTATATCTTTTACATATAGTGTCAACACTATACCTTGTTTCTAGTTGGAATTAATCTCTATATGCTCGTAATTAGTTCACACTTTTATTTTCTTATTGCTTACATGTTTAAAATAGTTCACATAGTCTAATTAGGAGGTTTTTAATTAATTGTTTGGTTTCACTATTTCTATTTTATTCACACATGGTCAAATCATAAAAACTAAACAAGCATTTTAACGTTTTTCTACCCAAGGCCAACCTACTTCGATTTCCTCACCAAGGGGGAAGCAAACTTGATACTCTAGTCAAGTATAAAGCATAGTTAATGGTATATTATAGATAAGCACGTAACACCATTATCATTACAGTGTGTAAGTGAGGGGTAGGCCCTAATACCAAGCCTATATCATTGCCACTATATTCCCTTCAGCCCAAACTACCTAAAACTATCCTTAGATTGCTATCTAGTTCATTGCTTATAGCTAACTTCCCATCACATTTAAAATCACATTCTTAATAATCTAATAAAACATCTTAGGTTGACCAATTAGTTATCTCTTTACTTTCTAAGTTTATTGCTTTCTCTTTGCTTAATTGTGTGTGTAAAAACTTGCATTAGACAACATTAGTATAAGGTTTTGTATTGTATGCCTCAATTGGATTGGCTAGCATTGATCCAATTGATTATTTGTTTCTTTTCAGTTCTTACTTTCCTAGATTAGCTACAAAAATTGTCTTGTTTCAAGTCATAACTTGTTATCAACCTTGTCAACTTCCTTGTCTGCTATACTGGGTCGACCCAAATGACCCTGTACCTTTTCTGAGCCTTTATTCACTATACAGGATCAACCCAGTCAACCTTGTACTATTTTTAGACCTTTTACAAGCCTCTATTTTTTGTACAGGATCGACTCAGTCAACCTTTTACTTCTTACAAACCCTTTTTAGTCCCTATTTGTTGTATAAGATCGACCTAGTTGCCCTATACTATTTTATGTCACTTTTTCTTCTCCTTGTATGGTTATCTAGTATTATTTCATCATGATCGCATTTTTTTATCCTTATTTTAGGAAAGAACATTGCATAATTAAGTATTTGGATAATAACCTCACTAATTTCATTACTTCAAATGAAACTATCCAATTTCTTCTTTCATCTTCTCCTAAACCAAAATGAATCACTACACAATGTAAGGTAGTTGAGGTCATTCATCCTAATCCTCTTCCCAATACCAATTTTGTAAATCTTCCACCAACTAATCCCTATCAACACTCATACCCTTACAACCAATGTTCATAATCCTCTTGTTACACCCATAAAAATATCACCAAATCTTATCAATTCTCAAAGTAACATGGTTAAAACCAATCAAATTGATAATCTAGATGGTTCCCAATTATTCAAAAACCTTGATGGTAATACTATTTACACTCCTCACAAGAATGGTTGTTTTACCAAGCTTATTTCTTCTTCTATCACACTTAAGGAAACTAATACTAATGTAATACACCACCTATAAATAATCTTCCTCCCACCAACACTAACAATCCTCTTCCCAACAACACTAATACCTCACCTTCAAACCCACCTATTGATACAATTCAACTTCTTGCATAAGTCATACAATAAATGAACATCATGCAAATAATTAACACCTCTCAAGTGATGAACATGCAATAAAATTTATATAACATGATTAATAAACCACCTCAAGTCATTGTGTCTCAACAAAATCCAAATTTTTTCCCTCCTCCTCTTAGATATGCTAATGAGAATATCATCCCTCAACCTTCAATAAATAACAAAATGCTTCAAAATCTTCAAATTAACCTCTAGCCCCATTCATTTCATCCATAGATATTGGAAACATCTCTCCAACTATCACATATAATGGGACTAAGGACCCTACTATCATTATTAAATCTTTTGGTAATCTCTATAAGGAATAGGTCCAAACTAATACATTTGTTACCACCAAGATGTTAGTGAAAACCTTTGTTGGTGATGCACTTGAATAGTACAACCAAATTCCTAAAAATTCCATCTCACAACTAAAATATTTATTCAATGCTTTAGTGAAGGAATTCCAACATGATTACTTTCTTAAAAATTACCTTCGCCATTTCATCAATGCCAAGTAACTTCCTAATGAATCTGCTCATACTTTCATCAAATGATGGAAGTCTCTTGCTCATAAAGTGGACCATGACATGAATGGACCATGACATGAATGATGATACTCTTTTAAAACTATTTTTTACTTATCTTAAACCTCCCCTTCAATACAAAGTTTTAATCTTTTCACCTAACACTTTAGAAGAAGCCTTAAACCAAGCAAAAAGGCAAGACTTTCTTATGACTCAATTTGAACCATCTCAAACAAGTACTAAATCACCTTTCCAATCATATTATCATAACATCAATTCATCAAATTTTCCCCAACCTCAAAATGGAACATCCAATTTAACCAATTTCAACCCAACCCACCCTCCCTTGAGTTTAGAATAACTTAAGTAGAAATTGCCACCCCCTAAACCTATGAGCTTTTATCCTTCTAAACCTCCTCAAAATTGGTATAATCTTGATAAATTTAATTGGTGGCATGCTACTATAAGTCATTATCATGAGTCTTGTCATGATCTTCACCGATTTCTTATTTATTCCTTATTTTTTCCATATTTCAATCTTGATATTCTCATAAAACAACGTTTTCAAGACTATCTTCAAGCTTCTCAAATTCAATCTCAAGAACCACAATCACATCAAAATCAACTACCTAATGAACAAAAACAATTATCCCATACCCACTCCTCATGATAATTTTGTTCAAACCATAGTTGATCCTTTTTCTTATACTAATAAGGAAAGAATAACTAACATGAACAAATTTAAACATATTGTGGCATCTATTGAACCTCAACCTCTTAGGCTACATGAAACTAAAGAGTACTTTGTTCAAATTCCTAACCCAATGCATATCATCTATGGTCCTACTTTATCTCCTCATACCTCTCCTACCCATCATATGTCACATTCAACATCCTTAAAATCTAACAAACCAATACATTTAACTATCTCCAAATGCACCTACTAACCCAATGCAAATCATTTTAATGGTTCAATGTTTCCTCACTCCAACTCACATGCTGGGGCATCTTGTGATGCCCATCCACATGTCCCTTTAGACTTTGGGGCATTTTACGATGCCCATACCTACATCCACATACCATTTGGGGCATCTTACGATACCCACTCTTATTCTACAATGCATAACAACAAAAAAACATCCAACTTCAAGAAACCTTCCAAGACTTATAGGCTTGTATTTCACATGGACATCCTTGATATAGACATTAGCATAGATCTTACTTATTATTTTTGTCTCATGTTTCTTTGTTTTTGTTCATTTTCTCTTAATTCTTTTACTTTCATTTTAATAGAATCATTGTTTTCTTTTACATTCTTTGGTTTTATTACACCATATATTTGGCATTTGCTTTCATTTTTGTCCTTGTATATTTCTTTTATTTTTGCCTTTTAATGTTCTTCTTTGCCTTAATAGCCTTATGATTATTTTTTCCTTTATTTATAATTTACCCTCATGGGTTTCTCTTTTGTGATTTTGCAGTATAAGACCATGGATAGGACCTGGCCCTCCTCATAAAATTCCACCTTTGTTTCTTTTCTCATTTTATTATTTTGCATGCTTCTTTTTGGCACCTTCATGGATTTCTCTTTTATGAGTTGTAGTATAAGACCATGGATAGGACCCAGCCCTCCTCATAAAATTACCATTGTCATTCTTTTTATAATCAAAATATCATTGATTATCATTCTCAACTTTAGCTTTTGATTATTTCTTATGAGATGGAATTTGTATAAACAAGCTATGTTAGAATGTTTTCCTCCATTTCCCTCATTCTTATGATAAGGAATCACATTTTACTACCATTATATCCCAATTTCCTCTTTGTCACATTTTTTTAAATTTTAAGTAATTCAAATTATTCCATGTGTCACTCCTCTTGATTTCCCCTTTCTTTCACTCCACATTGGATAAAACAAGGTCAAAGTCAAGATAGAATTTTTATTTCACTTAGATTTATGAGACTCTTAGACTCTGTGCTCTTTGAATTTTTATCTTTTATCAATCTTGTCCAAAGTATTCAAATGAAATTCATATTTAGCACCCATGTTTGGTCTTCTAAATCTGTATGGAGGAGGAATCGAAAAATCCATCAAGAAAGTTATAAGCCAAATCATTTTAATCAAAAGGTAATGATATCTAAAAGGCAACATACAAATCACAAAATTCAAAATCACACCAAAATATATTATTGCAAGCACCTATCCTATCTCTAATCAAAGCTCAAACTCCATAGTTGGTCTCACATAAATTTGAGGTCCTTTGGGTTGCAGTAGGCTAGTAAATTGGGATAAGGGAATTCAACAAATTCTATGGTGCTACCTAATTTCTCATGCAAGTTCCCAATATTCATAGTATACCGATGGCTCTGTGAGGGGTCTTGAGGAATGGGAAACATGTTGTGATGACGTAGGTTCATTTTAATTTTCATGCATATAGCCTTCATGGGATGATCTACATACTTAATTTGTTGACTAATACTTGTGTGACTAAGAGAAGTTCTTCAGAGAAATTAAGGTCAAAATTCCTCTTGTTTTGACAAACCTAATTTGATTGTCTTGATTTCAATAAAGAGTTCATCTACCTTATTTTTTCCTTCATTCTCCCCTTCACCCATTTCAATTCCCCCCTTGATAGACAATTTATGATTCCAAATCTGTTTTCCCTTCTTTAATTCCTTCTTCTTCACCTCTTAAAAACATGCTAACATTAATTTGTTTCAATTTTATCTATCCTTAAAGCAAAAAAACATGTTTGAAAAACTATAGATTACACCCTTACACCATTTATTTACCACACCATTTCATTGTCATACTATTAATGTCATTAGGTGGTTGTGTTTTCTTACATTATATCTTTGAACAAGCACTAAGTTTGAGTTTTCATCTTTTAGAGCTTTTTTTATTTTCATTTCTCCATCATGTCCTTATCTATTTTTTGTAATATTCACTTATCTTATATATGATGTTTTCCATTATTACATGATTATATTTATGTATGCCTTATTCATGTTTATCTCACATCTTAAATTACATTTCATTTTCCATCTTTCATGTTTTTATTTTTGCCTATCTTACATGATCTTACTTTTCACTTTCTTACCTATCATTGTTCAAGTTTTATTGCATTGATATTTCATTTATCATTCATGTTTTACATGCTTCCCAATGTGATTTAGTATATTCTACATTCCTTTTTTCCATTTATGTTTTACATGCTTTCCAATATGATTTACTATATTTTCCAATCATTTGTCATTCATTTGCCATCCATTTTGTCATTTATTTGCCTTCAATATTCTATCCTTGCTTTAATAATCCTAATTTTCCAATTTTTCCTAATCCCCTCATATCTTTTCCTTGACTCATTTTTCACTACCATATTCCTATCTTCCAAAAGCTTTTAATTTTTGGCTATTTTTTGCACTAACTTCTATAGGTTCACCTAGTGTTCTTCACATGGGATGCCTTCACTTTTTCTTGCAATCTAATTCTCTATCTATGACACTAAGGTAAGTAAAGGTATGTGTTTTTCAATTTTGTCCTTTCATTTATCTTATTTTTTGCTTACTACACTTTATTTAGCATTAGTGTTGTGTGTTATCATGTTCTATTCTCCAAGCACCATCTTATGTTTCACTTACGTGACATGTGATCAGCTTCGAATGGGGCATATGTATACACATAATATTTTCAAACTTTTATTGATTACTAACACTTTTTATCTTATAAGAACCCATCAAGTCTCAATCTCTCTAAGTGTATTCCTTAAGGGGTGTATCAGAAAAGGGGTGAGTAGACTATTGGTGCTTCTTAAGATTATTGTCCCTTTTGTCACTTGTCATCTACACATTCATCTCCTAAAAACATTAACCCTAAGCTTAGTTTTCTCATCCTTACCCATTCCAGTCATTTTCCTCTTTCTATCCTCATTTTTTTGCCTTAATCCTCTTTTGGATTGTCGGCTATACTAGGTCGACCAGCGTCAACCCTGTATAGTTAAGGGGTATTTTTCACTTTTTGGGTTTATTAGCCCTTCAGTCGACCTAGCTCAAACTTAGTGAATTATCCCTAAAAACATATAGGTTCAACTAGTATCGACCCTATATAGATGACATTTTTTAGAGGATTTAGGGAAAGATACACCTATATATACAAGTTCATTTCCAACCATTTTTAAGAAGAGAAGTGAATAAGAATAAGTAAAAATGAACATCTGCTTATTAACCATTCTACTTGAGGATTAAATCTTAGCATTCAATACTTTGTTTAGAGATATGTATCTTGTCTTGTGGAGAAGTGTTTTCGATACATAGATAGGTTGTGTAGCCTAGAGCTGATTTGTCTTTGTTATCCTTACATACCATAACAATATCTTATGAATCACCTTGGCCAATGGAGAGATTGAGGCTCGATGGGTTTATCTTCAAGGTAAGTATTCCTAACTTTATTTTTCCTTTATAAGAGTAAATAGATAATGTAGTTTTGATTATTTCTTCCATGCATTAGAATTACGTATATATTGATGTGAGTATATGTCTTCTATGTATGTTTAGTTTTCTTTGTTTTATTTCTAAACCCCACTTTGTTCCACAAGATTTGGTGTTTACTAGATTAGATTTACTTGATTATTTATTAGAATAGAGTCAATATTAAAGCTAAGACACTTTTAGGGTTATTGTGTGATTTTGTTAAAATGTAGGCTTTGGAACCCCACCTCACATGGTATATTATGACAAGTGATCCCTTAATCAGGTCTAGCAGATCCCCATCTTGGTCATGATCCTACTTAACAAATGTATTCCCAATCAAAAGTGTAGGTATGATCTATCTTCTTCAAGCCAAGATTGATTTATAGACATGATGAATTTCTGGTTACATATAGTAGTTGATTGAAAAGAGAACCTAAATTTAACAAATTACCTTTAATGAGATCTCAATGAAGCACTAGAATAATAGTAAAGGTTTATTAAATTGATTATAATGATGAATTCAAGTCCTTATAGGGTATAATTTCCTCATGACTTAGAAAAATATAAGATATTATTATTTGGTTTTTATTTTCTAATTAATGTTGTCGAAGGTCCACGTAATTGAACTAATCACCCAAAAGATCTTTCAAGTTAAATTGAGATATTTGAAGGTTAATTTGGTTATAAAAATTGTAAGGTCTGTACATAAAAAGGTTCTCTTTCTTCATGTACAGTTCATGTGAAACTTTAGAGTGTGTTAAATGTCTATGTGAAAATAATAGACGTTGAGAATAGGAAAAATGGTTATAACTTGGAGAATGTGTATCCAAATGACTTAATAGTTTTATGTGTATCTTAGTGAATGGTCTCAACTAGTTTAGTTGATATTAGACCTAAAGGCGATCAAATAAGCAAATTATATGTGATTTTAAGCCACAGGATAATAGACCTATTATACAAGAATTGAAGAGAGATTTATAAGGAAGAATTAAATCAGATCTATCTAAGGAAATCAAGAAAATGTTGAATGAATCATAAATTAATCATAAACATAGTTTAGACAAAGAGAGTGAAATAAAGTTAACAGACTTAAAGTTGAATTAGATCAAATAAAGTGAATGAATGTAAGAAATGAGCCTAAATATATTGGAATTAAACTAGTAAGAAGATGAAGGTCATCAATCTTTTAAGACCAATTCTAAAAGAATATGCATGATAGCCAAGAATAGCTAATTAAGGTCTAGAAGGGATTGATTATGAAATTTGATCAAAATAAAGGAATCAGTCAAATATGAAAAAAGTAAGTGGATTACTTACTATGGCATCAAGATGAGTCCTGTAATAAGCTATAAGCACTCGATAAGAATAATTGAAGCATGTATGTATGATAAAACTAACTATACTATGATAGCTAGCATATGTAATGTCTAGAAAATATAAGAGATGTAAACATGGAAATGCATACAATCTATAATTTTATGTTTTCTAATTAAATATTTGAATGTTTTTGTTTTTTTGTAATATTATATTATTTTTGTATTTTTTGGATATAATTTATGTACAATCTAAATTTTTTGGATATAATTTATGTACAATCTAAATAAAAATGAAACTAATATTACAAAAAAACAAAAACATTCAAATATTTAATTAGAAAACATAAAATTATAGATTGTATGCATTCCCATGTTTACATCTCTTATATTTTCTAGACATTACATATGCTAGTTATTATTTTTGTATTTTTTAGATATAATTTATGTACAATCTAAATAAAAATGAAACTATATACAAGGAGCGAGAAATAAGGAAATTATGTATAGAAAAGAAGGAATAATACTAACCGATGAGTCTCAAGGGAGACTCGCTATCAATATGGCCTAAATCAAAAATATGAATGGTAATATCTCATGCAGTGTGATTTTTATGTTGTATTTGAATGGTGTTAAAGTATGAATCTAATTATTGTTCATCATTGAAATCATAATAACATGGAATTCTAGCATTGACTTCTATTATATTTATATGAGCATAGGCAATTACCTCATAATATGGAGTTGGCCTTTTTGAATTATGCTTCTGAATATCGATTTTGATTTTTCCTTTGAAATTGTGCTTATTTTAGGTGTATGGTGTTGTGGAGGCTCTTTTTCTAGAAAGCCTTTTTTGAGACTGCTTGTTGGCCTAGTATGATTTTGACTTTACAACTTAAGTTATTGCTCTTTTTGTAACATTCCCTATGTATCTAGACTTGTTTCATTGATAAAATATATCTATTAATAATTTCCATTAGGACATTTAATAAATCCCAAACCTTTTCGAATAACATTATCAACTTCTATAATAGGAGTAGTGATGCCTTGGTCCTGCTTGCCCAAACCTTGACCATGATAATCAAATTATTATAGATATTTTTGACCAAATCCATACTGTTTTAAAATTTGAGCCTCATTTTGGATAGGTATATGTGCATCTTATACTTACTTTACTTGTGCTTTTTGTATTATTTCTTGATTTAATTGTGCTTTGTAGACCTTTTATTGTTGTGAGTTATACTTTGGTAACCACTTTTCTATTGTTTCTAATTTTGACCTTTTTTGAATTTGTAGATGTGCCATTGTATGTTAATTGGATGATGTGTTACTATGTTAGTTATTTTTATTCATTATCTATTGTATTTTCCTTTTCAATTCTAAACATGAATCATTGTGGTGCCCATGTATTCTATGATATGCACAATAATATATGGATCTCCTCACTAGGTGTAGAGGAGGTAGGTTACTTAACTTAGCTTTAATCATTTCCCTTATCATTTCACTTGAAATCTTATTATACCATTTTAATCTTTTTGAATCACTTATAATATATGAATTTTATTGTGATTTATGATTTTGATATGAAAGAGTGCTATGCACAACTTTGCTAGGTGTATTTATGCATATATATGGTTTACACTAGCATAATCTAAAGACTATGTACATGTAATATGAATTGTGAATAATGTGACCTTTTCACTTAATAAATAATTTTTATTATGTAATTCTAATATTATCTTGTTAATATTAGTAATTGTATCCCTTATATTCTCACAAATGCAAACCCTAGTTACTTATAGGGGAGAGGTGTGGATAGGCTGAATATGGGCATTAGTAACAATAGTATAAACTACTTCATCTTATGGAAGAGTGATATCATGGACTTGGCTAGAGGAAAAATAGTTATCTCCATCATGGATATTAGGAGGAGAAAGAGATCCTTTCATGTGTATAAGATATGACATTTAAACTTGAAACATAGTTGTTAGCATATGTATTAAATCCTCTGTGCATGTAAGGGTTTATTTCTTAATTTATTTTTTCATAAGATAATAATAACATGATAGATATAGAATGAAATATTACATACATTTAAATTGATATAAAGCATCATGTATACATGTGTGTATGTATTTTTGAGTTCATTCTGAATTAAAGGAAACAAGCATGCAAATGGAAGTATTAAACTTTGCATCAAAAAGTGATAAACTTATTCTATCATTATTATCATGATTATATGAAATATAAATCTAGTTGATGGTCCTAGAAGGTTGGAAATATAAACCTTAGGGTTGTCTAGGGTTTGAGTAATATTTGAAGTAAGTCAAGTTCACTAAATTTTTTAATCTTTTAAGACTTAGATGAATGTAAATCCTATGTTGTTAAAGAGTTGAGTATAGTAAATCAAGGTAGAAATATGTAATAAATACAACCACTAATTTGTTACATAATTGAATAAATTTGAGCTAAAAATAGAAATAAATAATGTAGATAAGAACTTCACTAGAAAATGACTAAGACAGATGATCCAGAGGCTTAAACCTAAGTTAAAGGTTGGTCTAAGTGTTGCAAATAGGATCCAAGTGTCAAAATCCCTTCCAAATAGTAATTCCCTAATTATAAAATAGTGTCATGTGGTGTTAGTGTCCCTATTTTGGTGGTAGTGTCATCTATGTATAACTATTTTGAGCTTCTAGGCACACTTTGGTCCATGTTTGTCAATCCTATTCATATGTGCAAGAGTTCTAAAACCCTACATATGACCTATTTTAAATAACTTTGTGAGAAAACCCTAATCCTTAATGTTACTAGGGCATCTAGTTGATATAATTTATAATTAATAAATTATATTTATTATTAGAGTAGGCTAGACATCCTCAACACCCCACTGTGATGAGAGTTGCCCACATATCAATACTTTGAAGAGGGATCAATATCGATGTAGTTCTCCCCACCTAAGTATCGATGCAAGTGTAAATGAAACTAGTATGATTATATACCTAAGTGATTTGAATGTTCTTGAAACTATAAATTTGAGTAATCTGATATTAGGAATGTTATAGATGGTAGTATGCAGAAGTAGGATAGAATAGGGATTGATAACCTTAATTTTGCACAACTTGTTTTGAGTTTGTATATTTAGTTTGTATGTTATTTATATCAAGTGATTATAGGGCTAAAATTATGTGTATATATATTATTCTAGTGATTTTTTAGGTGCTAAAAGAGTCTAGGCTGACATTAGGTGGTCTAAGATTTGAAAAGATATCCATTTATAGAAAAAGGAGGGAAAAGATAGTAGCATCAAAAGTGGGACACTAGTGTCATGTGGTGCTAATGTCCAGGTTGAAGAACATAAGGCATGAAGGGATAAGATGCAAGAATGATGGTTTGGGACTAATTTAGGGATGACTAAGGACACCTATGGCCTACAAAAATGTTGGATAAGTGTGAAAATAGGCCCTAAGATATATCTATGGCTAAGTTATGGGTAGGTGGTCTCAAATAACACTCTTAGCACTCAAGTGTCATTTCTAGGTGATTACACATCTTCATTTAGTATATTTCACCCTTGTGCACACACTTTCCCACACATAGGGGAGAACTACATAAGTCTAAATCCCTTAGAGTATTAGCTATGCAGGCATCACCCATTAACAGAGGAGTCTTGGGGGAAGCTTGACATTGTGAACCTACTAACCTATATTTCAACAAAGTCATTCCAAGGGTGAATAAGGGTGAAGATATAGGTTTTGATTAATTATAAAAGAGTGATATCATGTATCTTAGATATGAACACATAATTAGAAAGGTGATATAAAATCCAAAACAATAAAGTTGGTCACATCTAGATCCAGATAATATTATGTACTATAAACCTATGTCATAATTGGATAGTAGTGTCTAGATCTAATGGTTTTATCTACAGCCACAAATATATAATTTTTAGAATCTAACAACTAATCTAGAACATTGATCTTGTATCTTTACACATGTTTTTAGTCTTGATATATCTACACATAGTAATCTAACTAAGCATCCTTGTTCCCTATTTATTACAATATCTTCCAATAATTATATTTTACTATTTTTAGAAATCTCCATTACATAAATTTTAAGGTTAAACATTTGGTGGACCTGATTATTGGTCTGAGAACCTTAAATTTGCCTATGGTTTTCTTATTTAGTATTTTCCTATATTCTAATTTCCCAATATTTAAAATTTAAAAATTAGAATTTATATTCCTCCAATAATGTTCAATATGGATGCATCTATCAGTTGCTTCAGTATCTAGTACATAATGATAGTCATTGTTTGTTATGTCAAATAAGTCAAAGACATCATCCAATAGAATAATAAAATCCATAAATTTATATAAGAGAGGGTTTTAAAACAAGAGCAAATGTTAACCTCACTTTGTAGCTCATTTTATAATAATATAGAACTAGTTTTCAAATGCCAACATGCTTTCTCATAACCCCTTATAACTCCTAACTCCTATTCGAGTGATAGCTACCATCCCACTCCCATTATTCACCCATAGCTTATATTAGATTACACATTCCATGATGTCATTACATGAAGAGGTAAGGGTGCCCAAGTTGTACCATCACCTATTAATATACAACAAGTTCCTTCGAAGCCTAAACTAGTGATTAAAAGTAAAGGGTATGATATTCTTGACCAATTGAGCAATAAACATGCTAAGATTTCAATCCTTGAGCTTTTAAAACAATCTAATGTATATAAATATATATTATATTAATCATTGCATGAAACATAAGTACCAAGTGATATATAACCAACTTACTTTACAGATATTATTGAAGATCTCAAAAATAATGCAAATCCCATTACCTTTGATCCAAAATATTATCGTCAAAATATATTATTAACCAAGATTTGACTTTATTCATATGAGTATGCATAAAAATGGAATAAAAGGGTACTAGTTGATAATGGATTTGGTCTAAATATTTGTGGCATATAATTGCTAACCATAACAGGTATTAGCACCAATCATTTTCAAAAATCAGACATGCATATCAAAGGATTTGATAATTCATGTAGCCCTCCAATTGGCCAAATCACATTACATGTGACATTGGGATCAAAAACAATCCCAACTACATTCTATGTAATGTCTCACTAATTACATTATGACTTACTTTTCAGAAGACCTTGGATATATACAATGAAGGTCATCTCATCTACATTAGATTTAAGTGTAAAATTCATACATGATGGGACCCTATTCATAATGGATTTTGATAGGGAACTTTTCAAAAAAATTCAAATCTTACATTTTGACACAAAAGGAGTTCCTAAACTCGTACCACCAAAGCAATATATTCCAATTGAAAGCAAAACAACTTATGAGATGGGTGAATCAATAAAATTAGCTCATTTACCTCAATATGCTTATAAGGTACTAACTATTGAGGTGCACAAGGATACACAGTTAGAAAAATAACCATTACCAAAGGAGCCAATGATACCAAAGCAATAAGAAAATCTAACATTTAAGCTTCTTTTATTGGTTAACATCGAGAAATAAGATGTCAAAGTTTCATATTACTATGACACTGATGATGAATTTCGTCATACTATAGACACTATTTTTGAATGATATATCACCTCAGTCTTGTACACTTGGCAAATACATATCATGAATGTAATTTCATCTTCTAAACCCTTCTTATGGTTGAAAGGCTCACATACACTATCTCGTTGTGCCTATTTGCTTATCTTTTAGTTTGACTAATGTTATTATGATGATTCAAACCTTTTATCATGATCATAATGTTATAAATCTACTTATCATCTTTCTATACAAGTTCTAGACATGTCCTTATTTTCTATTTACCCAAACACTTTCATCCCAGTTAGACACCCATCTCGACACAAGTGTCCTTTCCCAATGAAAGTGTCCACTACCCTAGAGTCATCCAATTTACAAATGAAATGTATACCTATGGTCAACCTAAGTTCTTTAATGTGATATAATCTCCAAAGGGATTGGTATATATACAAGATAAACCCCCATCCATTCATCACCTAGACAATTATTATCTCTCACAAGGAAACTTACTAAAGGCATTCAATCAAGCACTCAAGTGAACAAAACTTCCCTATTTTATCATATTTCCATATAAATCATAAGGATAATACATATATAAGTCTAAAGTACTAAAATAACATCTCATGAGCAAAATTTTCCAAGTTATAAGCTATGTCACTTTATGTACTTGCTTATCACACATTACATGATACACAAGATAACACATAGGGGAGAACTACATTAGTTTGAGTTCATGTTTGAAGTATTGGATATGAAGGTAATGCTCATATATAGATGGATATTTAGGGAAGCTTGATACTATGTGCCTACTAATCCATTTTTCTCACAACCAATATGAAGATAAAAAACTAGGATTTTATCATTTGATAAAGAGTGATAATTTTTTACTCAAATATGAATGCACTAGATCAAAAGTAACATAGAACCTAGAATCATCTAGGTGGTCACATATAGTTTCAATAGGTATTCCATACTAGATACCTATGTCCAAGTCATATAGAAGCATCAACATAAACATCCTAGGTTGACGCAAGTGTTTTCAGCTATAGAGGTGTAAATTATGGAATCATGTGACTGATCTAGAACTTAGATCAAGTCTATTTTCTTCTTGTTCTAGATCTAAATCTATATTAGTATCAGAACCAACTATGTATATTGTTTTCATTATTATTGTAATATCTAGCATAGTTATACTTTTTATTTTTATCATATCTCAGCATCATAAATTTAGTATATGTTTATCTGAGTTTGAAAATTAATTGGCATGTTATAGAGGTAGTCTACCATCCTTGTACCCTATGGTATCTCTACCCCAATCTATATTTTAGGGTTAAAAATTTGGTGAACCTAATTTATATGAATGAAAATATTTATGATTCCTAGGGTTTTCAGTCAGCTAAGGTTTAAAATTATTGCACCTTTTCATTTCCTACTTATATTATTTTGCATGCAACCTAGGCATAGCCCTATAATAGGAGGTGTGCCTATTAAACACATTAATCTTCCTCTCCTACCATCTAAGTTGTCTCAAACTAATGATGGACCTAATCCTATGGTCCATGATGATATAAATTTTGATAATGAAAAACACATTGATGAGTTTATTATAAAACATTGTTCTAATAATAAGAACCATGATTCTAAGGAAACCGTTGAACATGAGCCAATAGATCATGAACAAGTGCAATAAATTACACTATTTTGTGATTGTATTCATTAATAACTTAAAGATATTGATGAAATCCTAAGAACCATATTAGAAACTAAAAAAGTAGAAAACCTAGATACACAAGTAGATTCATCTATTGATCATGCTATTAGATTTATGGGTCATCCCCATATACCAACAAGCCTCCCCTTGAGTACATCACTAATTCATACTTATAATGGGGGAATGGGATATGTATTTCAACATTTTTACTAAAACTACTATTACCACATATTACATGGGAAACCTCAATGCTTTAACCCAGTTGTCGGTTTCAATGCCTATATATACCTAACCTATGGGTACACCTCCTTTAGTGACATCTCAAATATCCAACTTAGAATGCCAATAGGTGTAAGCATTTTTCCAAACTATAAAACATGTGTAAACTAAGGTTAAAAATATTGAAAAAATTCCTATGAAATCACCTTATGTTATTTTCATAAGAGGTCTTGCATAATCCTCTTGCATTAGAGGTATATTTGCACCCCTTTCCAATTGGTTTTATCACACCTAATTTCACATTTTATGATGGCAATGGTGATCCTAAATAACATCTTCTACATTTTTATGTAGCATGCCTTGATTATGCCTCCAATGATAAACTTTTGACCAAACTATCTCCAAAGATCTTACAAGACTATGCTTTAAGGTTATTTTATGATTTATCAACCTAATCAGTAAATGCATTCAAACCCCTTGTAGATTATTTTTTGGTAAACTTATCTATTAACATTACCAAAAAATTTTCCTATACCCAAATTATAAAAATCAATCAGGGAAACAATGAACTTATCAATGAATATGTCTTGAGGTACAAGACAATGTTAACTAAAATGACCGATCATATGGAAAATAAATAGCTTCAATACATCTTCAAACAAAGTTTGCTTACTCCTTTGCATGACTCTATTATTTTCAAAAAATTCAAATCTTTTAATGACTTATCCCACATTTTTCATGATTGTTAAATGAAACTTATCTCATTGAACAAACTTAAGTATGTATCAAACACACCAATTACATCTACATCCAATACTAAGTTTACTATCAAACCAAGTTATAAGGTCAAAACTCCTGAGCCTAAAAAGGAAACAACCAACATCCGTAAAATAGTGTTATCTAATGCACCATGGAGAAAGGTTACATGATTAATTGAGCCTCCCACTTCATTACTCATGTGGCTTGTAAAGTGTCACCTCATATCTCTCCCTCATCCTATAGAGGTTGATATGAGTATACCTCTACCTAAAGGGTATGATGTGAATGTTTATTATGATTATCACCAAGGCTCTCAACATTATATGAATAGGTTCTAATACCTTTAAGTATAAGATCCAAGAACTTATCGATGATCAAAATATTATATTTGATGATCCTTCAAAAGAATCAGGTTCACAACTTGGTGATAACCAGAAGCAAAAAATATTTAACAATCATTTCCAAGACCGTTATGAGAAAGATTTGGAAGTGCAAATGGTATATAATGCACATCCTCCTCTATGAAATTATAGTCACCCATTAGATGATGTTATTGGTACATATATGCAGCATACACCTGATATGGTTCAGAGACCCTTCATTAATTTTGATGATAGTGATATTAGGGATGATAACTCATATCTTCATTCATTATTCATTCAAGCATACCTTGATCACCATCCTATACACAATGTTATGATTTATAATGGTGTAAGTGACAAAATTTTCACCATGACATTAATTATGTATTTGGGTTATGCAAATCATGATTTACATCCTTTGACCAGATCACATCCTTCGACCAGATCAATTAGCACATCTGATGGGACCTCATAATAAGCTATTGATGAGATTGACTTAAATTTATAGGTGGGTCCCACAAATGTGGTTACTACATTCTTAATTATACCTTCCATAGGTATCTTTGTTATGTTATTTGGATGGCCTTGGATACATACACTTCGAGAAGTACCTTCTCTAGTGCATGAATGTGTTAAATACATTCATGTCAATCAAGTAATTACAATATTTAGAATTCCATATGAGCATCCTCTTGAATAACAAAAAGTTATACCCAAGAAATTAATTATAAAACCTACTAAGTTTACTCTTCCATAAAAGGATAAGTAATAGGAAATCCCCTTTACGTAGTGGCTAGTACTTGAGATACCATTGCATCAAAGATCCATAGTGGGTTCTATGGAATCCTCATCTACTACACACCATATGCAAATATCCAGAATACCTACACATGTTCTTATTACTTATATTCCAAAGAAAATGTAGAGAACTCAGTATGGGTTCCACAAACCCCCAGTCCTTATATTATTTATTCATAACCACATAGTCCTATTATACATACATAGAGTATCAAAGATTCTACATTCACATATTTTGCACCTATATATGCTCCGTGGAAGTAACACCAATTTATTGCACTGGGTTCCCAATGGGTAGATACCTATGAGCACCCATTGGATGAGATCATAGGATATTTCTTTCTTCAACATATTTAAAAATAAATAAATATTTAAAAATATGTTTGACATTTACATATTTTATTAGCTCCTTGGCATATATGTTGTTGGTTCTGTATTGGTAGATGGTATATCAGTATTTTCTATATATACACATGTTTCATACATCATTTGAGTGTGATTAAGGCATAAATAGATACATGATATATGCACTTTTATATTTTTGGCCTTCCCTCTACTCATGTCATATGGACATTGGGAGCATTCACTTCTTTGATCATGATACATCTAGGTTATATCATTTTATGGTCACTTTACATTATCATGTTTGATCTTATGTACTTACACATGCCTTTATACATGCTTATATCCTTCATAATGTACTTGATATGTTATGAACTTAACTTTTTTTCTCACACATATATCCAAGGACTAGTATGATATGTTTATATTAGTTGCTTATGATTTTCCTTTATGCACTTCTTTGAGTGTCTTATTTTTCTTGTTTGAGTATTTAAATATGATCTATTATTTGTGGCCCTCGTGCCTTTATTTTTATCTTTGAAATTTGAATATGTCATCCCTTATTGTATGTTGACATTTGAATATGTCATTATTATTTTTGTGGGCATTTGATTAAGTCATGTTCCTTTGATTATGTGACATTTGAACATGCCCCTTATTTATGGTCTCCTTGGACCATTATATTTTGTCTTGATTTTAATTTCTCTTGTGTGTGTGTTTGATTACTTATTCAGCTTGTACTATTACTATTTATATGTTTCCATGATTTACATCAAGCATCTTAGGACTTGATTTTATCACATTATACGTGCTTCAATGATATATTTGCCCAGACATTTTCCTTTTATATGCTACTTGGTTCATACATAGATTATCTAATTATTTTATAATTTTGAGATAAGGTGACTACCATTTTCTACTTACCCTCACCTTAAAATGGGGGTAATATTAGTGGGGGCATGCCATAGAGGCATGGATTCCATATTCTTCATAGATTAGAATATATAGTGGGGGCATGTTATGGCAACATGTTCTCCACACTTACACCAGTTCTCATATTTAGATATATAATTGGGGAATGTTAAGGAAACATGTTCTCCACACTTACACCAATTTCTAATTTTATATTATAGGGGGAAATGTTTTGGAAACATGTTCTCCACACTTACACAGTTGTCAAATTGGCCAAATTTCACAGTTATATGATTCACATACACATTTGTGACTAAATTCTATACATTGGTTCCATTATTATACATAATTTCATCATGAGACATATATAAGGTACATATGCTATGTAAAATGCACCTAAATTGGAAAATCAAATCAATTTCATATTTTAAAACACTTTTATGGACTGTCATCACCCACCATGTTGGACTTTTGCAAACTGTATTGAGCCAATCTATTATAGTAGTTGGTTCCCTTTTGGTATGGTTGAGATGATTAAATCACTCAATATAAAAAATTGTATAGGTTGGATTTGATTACATCATCCAATCTCACTAGATTTATAGTGTGAGTTGACTTGATTCACACGCACTCACCAAGTTATAAGAATGATTGGGTTGCATAGTTGAGTTAATCTCAACTTTCAGGTGGCATTCAATTTTTATCCAAAGTTGGGGGCATGGGTCCTCCAATATCTCTCTATCCCTCTATATATTTGCACTTTATAGATTTATATATGTCCTAATATCATCTCTAATGATTCATAATTATACATTTTTTCAAATCAAATTACCAAAAGGCAAGTCAGTTACATCGACACAAAATTGTACTCCTAAACCTTGCTCTCTTTAATTTCAATCATTTTCAATGCATTTAATTTCAAATTATATACATTAATTATATGTTCTAATGTGATATTGGTTGTAATTCATCCAACAAAGCACTCAAGTTAAACTCAAGCAAAGACAAGGTAGGTTATACACAACTAGGTATGCATTCCTTTTAATTTAAAATAGTAATTTAATTATTAGATTAAAGGGAAGGAAAAGTAAACAATATTTACGAATTACATATCACCTCAATCTTGTACACTTGGTAAATACATATCATAGATGTACCTTCAACTTATAGACCTTTCACATTCCTAAAATTCTCACATGCACTATCTCTTTGTGCTTATTTACTTATCTCTTAGTCTGGAAAATGTTATTATGATGACTCAAACATTATATCATGCTCAAAATTTTATAAACATGATTATCATCTATCTCTACAAGTTATAGACCTATACTTATTTTCTAGTTGCCCAGATACTTGTTTCTTGGCCATACACCTACGTCGATGCAAGTGTCATATCCTAACGTAAGTGTCCAGTGCCCTAGATTCATCTAAATTGTAAATAAAATATATACCTATGGTCAGCGTAAGTGCTTTAATGTGATATATTCTCCAAATATATTGGTATATATATAAGAAACCCTCATTCATTCATCACCTATTAATTTCCTAGATCTCATAAGATAATTTACCAAAGGCATTCAATCAAGTACTCAAGTGAGTAAATATTCATTATTTTCTCCTATTTCCATATCATTCATAGGGAAAACACATATATAGGTCTGAAGTAGTGAAGGCACATCCCATGAGCCACATTTTCCGAGTTACAATCTAGGTCACTCTATGTACTTACTTATCACACATTGCATGATCACATAAGCCAACATGTAAGGGATAACTATATAAGTCTAAGGACCTCTTCAAAGTATTGGATATGTAGTAAATGATAATTAATAAAGGGGCATTTGGGGTAGATCAATACTGTGTACCCACCAACCCATTTTTCTCATAGCCAATATGAAGATGAATAAATAGGATTTTATCTTTTGACAAGGAGTGATGGTCCATCACTTAGATATGAATGCACCAGAGCAAAGGTGACATTGAACCTAGAAGCATCTAGGTGGTTGCATCTAGTTTTAGTAAGTATTCATTATTAGATAATTATGTCCAAGTCAGATAGAAGCATTGATGCAACCATCCTAAGTTAATGAAAGTGTCTGTATCTATAGATGTATAACTTCTAAAATTAGATTATTTAAGCAAAACTTAGATCTAGTATATTTTCTTCTTGTTCCAAATTCATATCTATATTAACATAAAAACTAGCTAACTATCTTATTTTCATTATCATGCAATATCTAACATAGCTACACTATTTATTTTTAGCATGTATCAGAATAATAAATTCATTATATGTTTATCTAAGTTTACAAATTAATTGGTTTGATTTATAGATAGTTTGTCATCCTTATAACCTAGGTTATATCTAACCCATTTAACCTTAGATTCCCTAATCTATATTTTATTATTAAAAACATAATTTTACCAATGAACAATCACAAAATCTCAATTTAGATCCACTTGAACATCTTTTGCATAACCTATTCACACATGTGGGTCTTGGTATGTACAAGTTAAATTCATCACCAAAGGATACAAAACCACATTCAGATCATGGCAAAGCAAAATTATCAAATGAACATGTAAATGTTTATTATTCAATTCATCCCTTTTAGCTACAAACATTGATTCAACCTTACAAGGGACAAATTTATATATATAATATGAAAAATATGGAGTTATCTATTTAGGCCCCATAATATATTTCATAGCATACATAGTTACTAAGAGAAACTAAACATGTTCCAATAATTGTTACTCCAAATAAATAATAGAGCACTCAATGATGGGTTCCATGAAACCCTACTCCTTATATTATTTCTTCATGACCACAGTTATATTACACATATACAAGATGTTGTAGATTTTACAAATTTGGATATGACACCTATGCATTTTCCTTAGTAGTACCATTAGTTTTGTATACCATAGTTTGATCTTGGAGCTACTTATGATCATCCCTTAGATGGGATCATAGGTTATCCTATTCCTTTCAAAAATTCCAAAATATTTAGCATTCTTATATTCCAAAAATCTAAAAACATTTGAATAATTTAAAAAACACAAAAATATTTAGCGTTCCTAGATTTTACTAGCTCCTTAACAACTATGTTATTTGTTTTATGTTAAGTAGATAACATATCACTCCATTCCTATATACACATGTTTCTTGCATATCTGAGTGTGATATGGACATACCTAGACAAATGATATGTGCATTCTCATATGTTGGACCTTTCCTCTACTCACATCATATAGTATGTCGGGGGCATCTACTTATTTGATCAAGATTGATATAGGTTGCATACCATTTATGATAATTTTTACATTATCATGTTTGATACTATATTTATTACACATGTATATATCCATACTCATACCCTTCAAAGTGTACTTGATATGTTATGCTACATAACATTTTTTCTAACACATATATGCAGGGACTAGTGTAATATGTTTATGTTGCTTGTTATGCTTCATTCATTTTCATGACCTGTTGATACCTCTATGTGTACCATAGATGTCCTTAGTATTCAAGAACACTTCTCATTTAAGAATTCTAAAAATCTAGATCATGAGTAGAAGGTTGTGGCAACTTAATGTTACCTGTGGTGAAATAACACCAAAACAATGTTTAACTATCCTAAAAAATTTATGATAGTTCATGGTTGGGATCCATCGTGGTCCAATTCTTTGTTAAATTGTATATTTGTTAATGCTAGTGAATTATGATCAAAACATGAACTACAAATTAATTTAAATGGATATTTATAATGAGATTTAAGCTAAAGTGATCTAGTTAAAAAAGAAGCAAAAGGGAAGGGTAAGGTAGAAAGAAAACAAGTGATTGTTGATCTTTGACTCAAATATCATGACAAAGTTTCAATTACAACTAAACTTGCATTTACCAATATATGGTGTAAAATAGCAAAATCTCAAATCTCACCACACTCCAGGCAAATTTATAAGGATAATATGGAATTATACCAGTAAGAACTAGATTTCATTTTAAAGAATTGTTACTAAACTCAAATTGCATAAGCACATCTGAATACAAAACAAATGAAACAAAGAAAAATCAAGATCCTTTAACTAATATAGCACAAGCACAAATTATCAACCCTGTATCACAAATGCAAATCCAGGATTCAAGGAAACTATTCAAATTCAAGCTTAGAACCAATAATTGAGAGAAAGTTATATTAAAAATTGACACATCAAATTTGGACAATCTTTGTAAAATTCCTTGATTGTATTAATTTTTCTAAGTATACAATTTTTTCTCAAAAAACTCTCTCTCTACAATATGGTAATACATACCTTTTATAAAAAGATCAGGCAGCATATCAGTCAACTACAAGATACAACATATACAAAATATAAGGACAGTTGTCCTTCTTTAGAAAGTTTAAGAATACATTTCTTGTTCTACATTAGACTGACCTAGAGGAAAATATGCTAACAGACTAGCATATGCCTTTACAAAATAATATTCTTACTTCAAATATTATAATGTTTTTACAAAAAGGAATATCAATTAGCTAGTGGGCCCATTGTCGAAGGATGTCCTTGTTGTTCCTATAGAAGCTCCATCACCTTTTGATGTTGTTATTTGATAAGCTCCAAGTCCATATCTAGTTTCAATAAGGAGACATCTTCTAGGGTTTGCTAAGTCCTCAAATTCCTTATCATCCCTTACCATTATTTCTTTAATTCTTCTCACTTTTGCAATCTTTTCTTTAGTAGTGAAGATCATGCCCAAAATTCTACTATTATCATTGCCTGATTTACCTTGGATTTTTCCCTTTACTTCCTTCATCACTAAAGTGACTCTATGTTTATACTCTACATCATCAATAATCCCCAGGGCTTTAATTTTGGTAATATTTTCCAACATGGTGCCAAGGAGCCACTTAATTTTGGGAATTAGCTCTTCATCATCCTTTATCAACCTATATAAGCCTATTGACCAAGTACTTAAGCTTTGGATCTTATCTACCATGATCCCTAGTATTGCATTCAAGTGTGCTAGGTTTATGGTTTTGAACTTATGAATATTATTCCTAATCAATATGCTGATAATATCCCTTAGTTTGGCCTCCACATCCTACCACTTTGTTACCAATCCCTTAGCCACCTCACTTTGTTGGCTTAATGCATCTTGCCTTAGCTTTATTTATTTTAAATAATCAAACATATAAAAAAGGATGCTTCAAACATGTTTATTATGGCCTCTAGCACTAATAAAATGTCCTGGGTCTCTAAGTTCTCCTTTTATTTCTCTAAATTGTGAATTCTTTGTTTCATTCCTCTTATTCTCGCTCTGACTTGGGCAGAATTAGCCTCTATTAGGCTCTCAATGTCTTCCTCATGGATGGGTTGTTCACCAAGTTATTTCCCTCCAATTAGATTTAAGCCTTTGAAAGGCTCAACCTTTTGGAATGTGAACTCTTCATTCCCCACCATGGCTTTTCTTGTGGTCACCCTCTCTAATCCATCTATCTCTAGATTAAACTACACGGTGGTAGATGACTCTATGAACTTTGGAGGTTCTAGAACCTCCACCCTTATGCTTCTTGATGCTCCTAGAGCATCCATCTATTTATTTTGTAGCCCTATAGTGGTCATAATTCTTCTTTCTTCTTGGTATTTCATTAAAGATCTTATTTGTGGCTTGATTTCTTCATGCACATCAACATTGATGGATTGAATTAGAGCCCATAAATGGGACAAGGGATCTTCTACAAATTCCCATAGATAAACAAATTAGGTGTGACTAGTCCATGAATGGGAAAATCCTCACTGAACAAATTGATCTCACTTATGGGATGAATGAGGGTCAATTTTGGGCTTTTCTATCCAACAGGGATAATTTTAGATTCTACTTATCTCTTCTTTGGCTGAGCCACTAGGACTAGGTCTAGGGCAACTTCTTTCCCCTAATCTTCTTACTCAACTTCCTCTGATTAATCTTGAGCTTCTTCAGATTATTCGTCTTCTCTTCCAAATCCATATGCATCAATAAGGACCTTGAGGGCATCCTCTACTTTTTCATCAAGCTCAAGGGCAATCATATCCAAATGCTTGAATAGGGATGATGGTCTGTGAGGGAGAGCTGAGTATGAAGATCCCTCACCAAGTCTCTCCTCTAACTTTTCCTTTCTAGTACCTTGTATAATTTATGTTAGGGGTTGTGGTATTTCCATATAGGGCTATTTTTGAGGTGACCTAGAAGATCTAGGAAATAAATGGTACTGAAGGGGATGCAGCTGCCATATACCTCCTATCTTCTCATCACTAGTTAATATATGCATAAGCTTGAGGTTGGCTTTCTTAAATCTAGCTAGCACTTCTTCAAAATTATTGGCCTTTATATACATGGTGTCATGAGGGCCCAATTGGTACATTGGGTAGTTGCTTACTCTTTAAATTATTACCCACCATATTATTTGGATCCCACTTCCTGAGATCATCCAATTGAAACATAAAAGATTTCTTATGCTTGGACATGGTGTCCACATGCTTCCAATCTTGTAGAACTGTTCTTCTAATTGTCAAAGGAAAGGGATGGAGGAGGCCCTTTCTTTTCTCCTTGCAGACCCCATCAACACCATAAAAGAGTTGAGATGTAATTTCCTATTCTACTAGCTTGGGAGGAACGTAGATAGGAAACTTGTATGGTTGGGTCTAAATTCTCTCAATTCTGATAAAAGTGTAATCTAGGTAAAACCAAATAACTCCTATCAGCTACATATATTTCTCAATCAAAGGGACAATCTTGGGATGGGAATCCCTATGATGGCTTCCACCAATGCAATATAGACATAGTCACATATGAATTTTATGTGGTTTCTATACTTGAAGATGTGTAACTTTGAGTAGTGGTGGGAAATTGTGGTTCTACCCTCTAGGAGACCATTTTTTGATGTTAGGGACCTTGGTGGAAGCTAGCAGGGCATCTAGCAGATAGGACATCATGAATAACTACTTGCTTGTCTTCCTCTTAATGGTAGTAAATTGTTTCCCTACCATAAATATCCCTTATTAGAAGAATTATCTCTTTCTCTACCATAAATTACACATAAGATACCCATCTCTTATTGACATATGTAGTTACAGGGGCTCCAAATAATATATTTAATATGGTCATGATTACCCTAATTCCCTCTCTAAATTGGAAAATTGGGATTCCTTCCTCAAATTCATAGAACACGTCGTTCCCTTAGAGCAACCATGGCCTAGGGATGGTATCTAGGTCATTCTCACTGGTCCATCCTTTGATTGTGCATAGGTCCACTTGGGGTTCTAAAAATTTATAATACTTCTCAAAGGCTAGTGGAGTAATGTAAGAAACTCACCTAGAGCTTTCCTCATGGTTAATCCAATCATTATCAATTTTGGAATCAATAAAAATTGAGGCAAAGATGTCAATGCAATGAAGTAACTCTAGTCTAATAGTAGCATGGTGGAGGCTGACCATTTGAAATACAACTAGGTCATAGTATCTTCTATTAACTATGGCAATCCTTTGTTCCTCTTTGGTGATGGGATTTATTTCCGCTATGGTCCAAAAGATCTCAGACCAATTCTTATTACCATTATTTAGGGCTACGATATCTAGCTTAATATCTTTAAAAACCTTTCCTTCATTGTTCATAGATAGGTATAACTTGTCTCATCTCTCAATTGCTACCTCTGAACTACCATGGCTTATATGCTTGAAAAATTTTCATAACTGGATTGTAAATGGTCTCTGGTTATCTCTTTCATGCTCAAAACATAATTAAACTTATCCTAAATTCTCTATAATCAATATGAGTTTACTTTGGGTCCTTTTATGCAAGTTTAGAGCTTCAAATATTTAATGGTGGTAGCTCATTTGCAGTTCAAATCATACGTGCTTCAGATTTGATTTAGACCTTTGCTTTTATATGTTTCTGTTCTTAGGTAGACAAGATCTTCTCTTTTATCATTTTATACTTGTGTGGAGCTTAGGTGGCATTAATTTGAAACCTTTCATAACATTTTTCATAAATTATTTTTGAAGCACTAGCCATTGGCCATTAAAAATACCTTTTTGTTTTGTACCATTGGATCAAGATCATAGATTAGCATGAGCCATCGATTTTGATATGGGCTCTTATTTATTATTGGTTCCCTTTTTATTGACTCCCATTATTGTGCCACTTGGCACCTCTATGGTCCTTCTAAACTCTAGTACCCTTGTCATTTATATATTAAACATGCATTTGCCATGTATCAAACCCATAGGCTCTCAGAGATTCATTGAAAATTCATTGTCACCCTCGCATTGTTGGATCATCATTCCATGATGAAGCATGAGTTTTAAGATCTGTAAAGTTACACGAGCTGACTATTAGTGTATAAACATAAAATGAACTTAAGCTAAAAAGCTTTTACCTAAGTTTATTTCATATTAATGAACACAAACAGACTTAGGTTAAAACATTTTACACTAAGTTTTTAAATAAAAGGACTTAAGTGAGGGATTAGAATGAAAAAAACTTTAGGCGAAAGTGATTAAACCCATGTTTTTTGGATTTATACAAAGGGGCCATGACTAAATATTTTAGGCCAAAGTCTACATTATGTTTAATAAATACAATGCATACTTTGAGATAAAATATTTATGTTAAGATTCTTAGAACATGTCCAAAGGGGTCAAAATTATATAAAGACAAAATGCTAAATTTTAACATAAATATTTATTGTATTAATAAACACAATAAAAACCTTTGGTTAAAAGCATTTGGGCCAAGTTTCATGTTGCAAGACCCTTGTAAAATAAGAATTAGTATTTGTCTCTATCCTAAGGTTCACAACATTCAAACAAATTCAATGGGGAACTTAAGATATAGACTTAAACTAAGTTCATTTTTACATATATTTAGACTATGAGACTATTTAACCATTTGTAGTTCAAGGGTTTCAAGTGTTTGAACTCTTCTAAAGCTTTCCAATCATCTGTAAAGCAATTTATAGGCCTTTTAGAAACATTTTGGAGTCTATCTTGGTCCTAAGCAAAATAATTATTTAGCTCAAATTTTATGGTATCATGGATGTCCAATACATCCTCGTAGATGTTAAATGACAATTGCATAAATGTCAAATTTATGCTCCTGAAGTTATTTTAGTTTATATGGGTTTAAAGTTGATGATCGTGTGGACGTCAAATACATCCTCACGAGCATCAAATGATGGTTGTATGAACATCAATTTTAAGCTCATTAAATTCCTATGTCATAATACGAGAGTGCCACTTGGCATCTTAACGGGGCTTCCTAAAATATTGGAATTAATTCATTCTATTGAATCAAGAATCACAATGAAGTGAAAGTCATTTGATCGTGATCTAGGAGCTTACTCGTGATTGATCCCTTATGACATATGGGCCTTTTTTTCTTTTAATCTTTGAATGTGGGAGGGTCATGTGGAAACTCTATAGAGATCTTAGGCTTTTGACTTTTCACTGATGTCTTCACTCTATCTAATATTTTGTCTATGATGAAGTGAGAACCATTGATCATGATCAAAGTGTTCGAATGTGATTGGTCAAAAGGACTAAGTGTTTAGTTTTGTTAGGATTTCCTCATTTCATTAAATCGAAAGGTTATGAGGAAGCACGGATCATTGGATCTTGCATGTTGCATGTTTTTTAGACCCAAGCCTTCCTTGCTCTGTTAAATCATGCTCCATGATGAAGCACAGGTCATTAGATCCTGTAAAAACTAAAGAAATTAAGTTAGAACTCGAGACTAAACATAAACTTAGGCTAAAGTGTCTAGACTAAGGTCCTATTCATGTTAATAGATATGATGGAGCATTAGTATTAAAAATTTAGGCTAAGATGTTGATAAAGGGACCAAGTTAACATAAAATTGGACTTGATTAGAAATATAAAAGGAATAAAAGGGAAAATAAAAGTGGACCAAGCATAATCTTTAAGCTAAGGTTTGGTCATGTTGAAAAACATGACCAAGCCTTAACATAAAAATTAGGATTAAGTCTAAAACCTAGAGATTCTGATTCAGACAAACAACTAAGTCATCCACTCCATTTGATCAATGCCATTATCTAGATCAATTTATGGTTGAAGCAAACCTTGCACTTGTATAATTGGGATAAAACATTAAAACATAGCCATGTTGTGTGTGTGCTTTGATTCTACTTACTATTTACCATGGGATTCAAAATATAACTTCCAAGTTTCATATCCTTAATCATTAACACTGACTTGGAGCATGTTTAGGTATCCATTAAGAACCATCATTAGCTTGGGTATGGCTTGTGCATTACTTTTCTACAAGCCAAGTGTTCATAGCCCTAATAGAGATGCCTTTAGATCCATTCAAGGCCTTTTTCCACTGTTATCTAGGCATTCATAGCCCTGGTGAAGATTACCAAAATCACCTATGCCTGAAAAGCTTTTGATTTTGAATTTCATTCTCATTTTTTTATATTTTTACAAATTTTATGATTTTAACAAGGTTGGAAACCAGGGCAACCAGGTTTAAATATTTTGTCAAGTGTTTGATCCTCAAAAAATCACCTATGGCTACAACCATTATCTCAGGCAAGGATGTTTATTAAGTGCAAGCATGACTGTGTATCAATAGATTAAGATTTCATCCTACAAGTGTAAATCTTCTTACACCCAAATTTAGGTCAAGACAATGTTCAAGTTCTCATGAAAATAGTTAACTTATCCATCAGTCTTTACTAGTTTCTTTAAATTACAACATTAGGCTCATATTTCAGATCCATGGTCAACACATATATTAGGATCATTCCTACACTCTTTATTTTAGAGATTTTGAGTTCAAGGTTGTCAAAAAGGACTTATTGGAAACAAGGAACAAGGCAACAAAATAAAACACACAACATTAGAGCAAGAAACAAAAGGAAAACAAATAAATATATGCATTCTTATATACAAACAAGGGACAAGAAGGAAGAACAAAAAGGAAACTAACTAGTCTACTTACACTAAGTCTAACCATCTTATAGTTTACTTCATAAAGACCTTAGGAGGAGGAGTAGAGAAGTAATGCTTGAGGTATTACCCATTGGTGGTCAATGTGATCTCTACTCCTTGTAGATCCTTTAGCTTAAAGGTGTTATTTACTAATGTATCTATAATTTGATATGGGCCAATCCACAAGGGTGTGAATTTTCCATGCTTTCCCTTAGGCTCATATGCTTTGTCCCAAATGAGAACTAGGTCCCATTGTCTGAATACCTTGATATTTGACCTTTTATCAAATCATCTCTTCACTGTGATCTGATGCCTACTAAAATCAACAAAGATTTTCTCCCTTGCATCTTCTATCTAAATGATGTCTAACAATTTTAAATTTGCAAGTGTCTAGTTTTCTTCCATATATTCTTGCATGACTTTGTATGTGGCAAACTTAAGAGTGATAGAAAATATTGGCTCCTGGACATACACCAATAAAAAAGGTGATGTCTTTAAGGCTTGATTAATCCTTATCTTATCTACCCATAAGGCATATTTGACCAGTTTGTGCTAAGTCATGGGCTTGTCTGTAGCAGACTTCTTGATTGCTTTCATCAAATTATTATTGGTAGACTCAGATACTCCATTTCCTTGGGGATAATGGTTGGATGAAAACTTCATTTAATGGCATTATCATAAGCCCATTCAGCCATCTCTATGGACATAAATTCAAACCCATTATCACACACTAGAGAGACTAGAGTTCCAAATCTAGTATAGATATTCTCTTCAAAGAAACTGATCACTTACTTCATCTTACATTGTTTGGTGGCTACATATCTAGCCCACCTTGTGCAATAATTTATGCTAGTCAAGATTAATTTATGGCCTTCAGATGAATTGTGGCTAAGCATCCCCGTAAATTCTAACCCCCATTGAGTAAATGGTGTATCAACCATAACTGGTTGCAAAGGTATTGTTACCTTAGGCTCCTTGGTGCTAAAAATTTGGCAAGAGTGGTATTCCCTTATGTGCTTGTGAGCATCCTTGAAGATATTTGGCTAATAGTAGCCAGCTTTAAGAATTTTGTGGCCATGGTTTTCACTGATAGGTGGTCATTGCCAAATTTTTCATGGAAGGTACTCATAATTTGGGTAGCTTCCTCTCTTGAGACACATCTCAAGTAGATCCCATCAAAGTTCTTTCTATATAAGACTTTATTCTTGATCAGATAATGGGCTGCCTTGAGCCTTAAAGCCCTCTTTTTCTCCCTTATCAATCTTATAGGATAGGTACCATTGATTAGTAAATGAATGATGGAATCATACCACTCACTAGCTTAAAATTTTTGTTGATCCACTTACATGATACTTATCTTAGGGCTGGTATTATAAATCATTTGGATCAAGCCTTGGCACCTTACCATTTTAGCCATTTTCATTTCTATGTCATATTCTTGCAAAATTGACATCCATTTGCCTCTATGTTCTCCCAATGCATTCTGGCTTAGCATAAGTTTGGTGGTAGGATTAGGTAGAATAGCATGCACTTTATTCCTAAGGATATAGTGCATGAATTTTTTCACTAATTTAACTAATGTATATGTTTATTTATCAATAAATGAATAGTTCAATTTAGTATTTTTTATGTTAGTACTCATAAAGCTATTGGGTGATCACATCCATCAAATTTTTGAGTTAAAATTACAGCCATAGTATGGTCAAATGCAAAAGAATAGAGATAAAAGTCCTTTGAAAAGTCAAGACTTATCAGGACAGGAGCTTGGTGAATGGATTCCTTCATATCATTGAATGCCTTCCTAGATTATTCATTCCATGTGACCTTGGCATCCTTCTTTAGTATGTCATTTAATGGCTTGACAATCTCTGCAAAGCCAAAAATGAACTTTCTTACCAATTTTATCTTACCAAAGAATAAATTTATCTCTTTTCTACTATTTGGAGGCTCTATTCTAGATATGGCCTCTACACTTTTAGAATTTATAGAGATCCCATCTTTAGTTATGAAATGACCCCATAATTTGCCTTCAGTATCACAAAAGATACTTTATTGGAGTTTAAAGAGATTCCATACCTTTTGTATCTCTCAAAAACTTGTTTTAAGTGCATAAATTGATCTTCCTTATTTTTAGAAAAAATTGTTCAATCATCCATAAATATAATAATGCACTTACCAATTAGGCCCTAGAAGGCATGGTCTATGGATCTTTAAAAGGTAGTTCCTATGTTTATTATACTTAATGGCATTCTCTTGTAAACAAACATTCCCCACTTGGTTGTGAAGGTTGTTTTCATCCTATCTTCCCTATCAACCAACACCTAGTTATAATATAAAAATCCATCAAGGAAAGACATCATAGCTAAACCTGAAACAACTAGAATCACCTAGTGAAGAGAAGGAAGAGGATAGTTATCCTTTTCAGATGCTTTATTTAAATTTATAAAATCAATACATAACCTAATATTACCATTCTTCTTCCTAACTTGCACCAAATTAGCCACCCAGGTAGAGTGTCTGATGGGAAATACAATTCTAGCATCAAATAATCTCTTAACCTCTTTAAAGATCATTTGTTTTAAGATAGGGTTCACAGGTCTCTATTTTTGCCAGAAGGGCTTGAAATTTTTTTAAGGGGTATAGTGTGGGTGATGACACCTGGATCAAATATTTTTAAGTCATCATAAAATCAATCTATAATATCCTTATACCTAGTTAGCAACTCCATGACCTTCTTGTTCTCAATATTGGTGCAGGATTTTTCCATGTTGACTAGCTGGGGTTGGTCTTGGGGGTTAAGATCCATTACATTATAGTCCTTTCCACTTACCTTGGGAATCATATAAACCTTAGCCAACTTGTCTTGATCAAATATCCTTTTTAAGGAAATCATGCCCTTAGATATTTTATTACCATTCAATTGAATGACCTTACCATTAAATTTGTCCTCCCTAAATGTATTTTCATTAGTCTCATCAATGATTTGAGCCTCAAATGCTCCATAATTAGTTATGAAATCTAATATGTGTCGATCATCACTAAAGACGCAAAAATGATTAATGTTATCGGGCACTAAAACACAAGGTATCAACTTAATCATAAAATTGGGGGAGTCTTGGTTGGGCATGAGGTTGGTTGCAGTAGATGTCAACTCATCAGCAGCTTGGTTTTATTCTCTTGTGATGGAGACAATGCTAAAAGAATAAAAAGACTCAACAAAATCCTAGACCCTAAACTTATACCTCTTAAGGTATGTGGGTTTACATTGATCTTTTCTTCTCACTTGGTTGACTACTAGTTCAGAGTCACCATAGACTAGTAGCTCTTTGACTTTATTCTTAATAGTAAATTGCAAACCTAGGATAAGGGATTCATATTTAGTAATATTTTTAGTAAAAAGGAATTAGATACTATAGTAAGCATGGTATTATTTACCATTAAGATCAGTAAGGACAATACCAACCCCAAATCCAATCTTACACCTAAAAACATCAATACGCAACTTTCATAGTCCAGGCACAACATGAGACCTTTTATGATCACATATCTTGGTAGTCTCTAGGGTGAAAACCCCTAAGTTTGAGTTAATTATGTTAACCCTTTCATTGACGACATTGTACTCAGTAATCATGTGTTTCATCCTTAGCTCTCTCTCAACCCTGATCTGATTCGGCACTCCCTTCTAAGGTAGACACAAATGTGAGCAATCTATGGCCATGTATCCATACAGAGCCTTGGTCAATTCACTACTTAACAAGATCCCATAAACATCAGTAATATCAACAACTTAGATATCAATAAATTGTTTCACTCTTGGCTCAAAATCTAATTGCATATGAACATTTAAAAGTTCCCCAATTACCTTGACTCTAGATTTGTCTAACTGAGTTATAAATCTATCAGAATTAATAAGAGTCAAGCTAAGTTTCTTACAAATACCTATTGCAATGATGTTGGTAGATGCTTCAAAATCTAATAAGCAATTCTGTAAATTCTTACCAAATAACCTAACAGTGAGCAGGAAAGAAGGATACTTTGCCTTAGCTTTATGTACAGTCACATTAGCATGGTTAGCTTTGGGTGGTTTGTTTGACTTCTTTGACAATGATTCCAGCAAGAGGTCCCTTTGTTCTATATTTTTTGTTAGTTTATACAAAGTGATGATAGCTTTTATCTTCTTCATATCCTCAACTATATTATATCCAATTTTATTAGAAGAACTAGGAATATCAATGTTGAGCTTAGAGGTACTCCCTTTAGGTGGCTATAAGTTATTATTTGAAGAAGTGTCAAGAGGAATTTCAAAGTTATTTAGAGGTGTTGAGATATTCAAAGGCTGCCTCTGCTTTCCACTCCTCAAGGGATAAGTCTTCTTCAAGAATTTTTGGAAATCTTGGATCTCCTCAGAGATCTCATCAAGTTCATTCTCCTCTTGAAAGGTAAAATCAAAGGTCTCCATTATAAAGGCTTGATTAATGATTTGGATCTTGAGGTACCTACACAACTATTCTTGTTAGGGAGAACTTCAAATGTATCCAAATCCTCTTGGAAAGCTTCAAAAGTTTTGTAAAAATCTATACAATCAATCTCACCATGCTCAGTTGTATAATACACTCTAAAATAATCAAGCAAAGTAATGTCAATAGATTAATGTCCATAGTCTTATTTCTAGAAGATGGTTCATTATCCTTGTTATTATGGAAACTATCATTTTGAAACCTATTTTTGGCCTATTACACTTTTGAAATGAGAAATTTTTACCAGAGTTTTCTCAAGTATTGCCTACTTATTTATGTAACTAAAATAAATTAGTGCTTAATTTTTGGACCATTTTTAAGATAGACTCATTTTCATTCTTAGGGGTTTTAAAATTGTGCACCAGTTATTATTAGTACCAATAACTGGTACTAAATCTCTTTGATCATTTGCATTGAATCCATTAGCAAGATGACTCAAGAATCCTAAGTTCTAATTGAGCTGCATGAATCAAAGGCAATTTATTTAGATTTGGGATTTAGTTTAAGGCTGGAATATTCTAGTTGTTATGGGGGAAGATGTTTATAATGGGCATATGTGAGTTGATATTTGAGACTGAGTAGGCCATTTATTCTTGAGGCTACATTTGATCATTGATGATCATTGATTCAAAATAATCCCTGGCTAATAAAGTTATAATTGGAATAGATCTCTTCAAAAATATAGAGGTCATGGGATCCACTACATCTTTGTATATTTATAGAGCTAAAACATCATTAGGTTTATAAGGTTCTATGGTCCTATTATACATCTTCTAGAATCTAGCATTAAAGGATCTTATGAGTTCACTTGAATCTCTTCTAGTGGTGGTAAACCGATGGTAAATAACATATGTACTGATAATTTTACCAAACTGATCTATGAAAATATTAGTGAAACCATCCAAATTAATAACATAATTATCAAGGAGGTTCAAAAACCATTCATAAGTAGCATCTTTAAAGGTAAAGGGAAATAACCTACAAGCTACATCCTCATGCACAACATTTAGCAACCATAAAGCAGATTTAAAATATTTAATGTGATCTTCAACAATTATAATACTAGTTGGACTAAATTTTGGTAAGTATTTCTTAGGGTTACATGGGAGATCATGTACCACACCTGGCACATTGATTGAAGAGTCTCCTGACCAAGCCATACCTAAACAAAGGTTAAAGACAAAGGTACCTTTAAGAGGTGAAGTTTGCAAAGATTTGGATCTCTTGTGTCTACCTTTATCATGCCTGGATCTTTTGTGAACCTCAAGTTCAAGAAAAGGTTCCCTTGTCTCTGAATGTGATCTAGTTCAAATCCTTGGCAATTCCAGCTTAAATATTGAATATCCTATTTGAAATAAGATGTATCAAGTTAATATTTATAAAGAACAAGGATTAAACCTACACATTAAGCTCATTTTGTAAAGATTGTGTAATGAACAATAAAGGACATCAGTCTTTGACTAATCTAGCTCAAATATGTGTCCAATTATGTAAATATATTCTATCTATATAATTCTAAGTTCAAATAAACTTAGATCTATGAAATATATGCCAATTTTTAATCAAAACAAGTTGTCCTAACGTCAAATACTATAGATTTTCAAAGTTTAAACTAAATTTACCAAACCCAAGCATCAAACTCAAAGAACTATGATCTTTGTTTAAAGAAGCACAAAGATAGGTCAAAGACTGCAAAGATCAATGATATTTACACTTTTAAGGAAAGAATTACTCAAAAGCATAAAGATAGCATCAATCTTAGATCGAATTTTATTAAGACTAGCAAAGATTCAACCACTTTATAGAGATGACCCTCCTTATAACACCAATAGGACCTATTGATACCTCTATCTATACCACAAATGTCCTTACTATTCAAGAACACTTCTTATTTTAGAATTCTAGGAATCCGTAGCATGATTAGCAGGTTATGGCAACTGAATGTTACCTGTGGTGAAATAGCAGTAAAGTAATGTTTAACTGTCCCATAGAATTTATGATAATTGATGGTTGGGAGCCATCATGGTCTAATTCTTTATAAATTTTAAGTATCTTTGCTAAAGCTAGTAAATTATGATCAAAACTTGAACTACAAATTAATCTAAATGGATATTTATAATGATATTTAATCTACAGTGATCATGTTAAAAAAGAAGCAAAAGGGAAGGGTAAAATAGAAAGAAAACAAGTGATTGTTGATCCTTCACTCAAATATCATGACAAAGTTTCAATTGCAATTGAACTTGCATTTACCAATGTATGGTGCAAAATAGCAAAAGCTCAGATCTCACCACACACCAAGAAAATTTCTAAGGATGATATGGAATTATACAAGTAAGAACTAGATTTAACTTTAAATAATTATTACCAAACTCAAATAGCATAAGCACATATGAATACAAAAAAAATTAAATGAATCAAAATCAAGATTTTTCAACCAATCTATCACCATCACAAATTAGAAACCCTATATCACAAATGCAAATTCAAATAGACTATTTAAATTCAAGCTTAGAACCAATAATTTAGAGAAAGCTATATTAACAATTGACACATCAAATTTGGACAATCTTTTTAGAATTCCTTGATTGTATTAATTTCTCCAAGTATAAAAAAATTCTCAAAAATCTCTCTATACAAGATGGTAATGCATGCCTTTTATAGAAAGATCAGGCAGTATATCACTCAGCTACAAGATACAACATGTACAAAAGATAAGGATAGTTGTCCTTCTTTAAAAAGTTCTAGAATACATTTGCTTTTCTACATTAGACTAACCTAAATGCAAATATGCTAATAGACTAGCATATGCCTTTACAAAAGAACATTCATATTTCAAATATTACAATGTTTTTACAAAAAGGAATATCAATTACTTGATGGGCCCATTATCGAAGGATCTCTTTATTTCTCCTACAGAAGGTCCATTGCTTTTTAATGTTGTTCTTTCATAATCTTGAATTCCATATCTTGTTTCAAGAGGGAGACATCTTCTTCATCTACTAAGTTCTTAAATTCCTTTTCATCCCTTGCCATTGCTTATTTAATGCTTCTAGATTATGCAATCTTTTCTTCAGCAATGAAGATCATGCCTAAAATTCTACTATTGTCACTCCCTAATTTACCTTGGATTTTACCCTTTACTTCATCACTAAAGTGACTCTATGTTTATACTCTGCATCATCAATAATCCCCAAGGCTATAGTCTTGGTAGGATTTGCCAACATGGTGCTAATGAGATGCTTAATTCTAGCAATCGGCTCTTCATCATCGTTTATCAACCTATCTAAAGCTTTTGATATTATCTACCATGATCCTTAGTATTTCATTCAAGTGTTTTAGGATTATAGTTTTTGAACATAGGAATATTATTCCTAATCAATATGCTGATAATATCCCTTATTTTGGCCTCCACATCCTGCCACTTTGTTACCAGTCCCATAGTCACCTCACTTTATTGGCTTAATTATCATGCCTTAGCTTTATTGATTTTAAAGAATCAAACATATCAAAAAAGGATGCTTAAAACATGCTTATTATGGCCTCCAGCATTGATAAAACGGCTTGGGTCTCTAAGTTCTCCTTTTCTTTCTCAAAATTGTTAATTCTCTCTTTCATTCCTCTTATTCCTACTCTGACTTGGGTTGAATGAGCCTCTATTAGGCTCTTAATGTCTTCCTCATGGATGGGTTATTCAACAAGTTGATACCCTCCAATTGGAGTTAATCTTATCAAAGTCTCAACCTTTTGGAATGTGAACTCTTCATTCCCCACCATGGCTTTTCTTGTGGTCACCCTATCTAATCCAGTTGTCTCTGGACTGAACAACACAATGGTAGATGACTCCATGAACTTTAGAGTTTTTGGGACCTCCACCCTTATGCTACTTGATTCTCCTTGAGCATCTATCTATTTTCTTTGTGGCCTTATAGTGGTCAAAATTCTTCTTTCCTCTTGTTCTTTCATTAAAGCCCTTATCCCTGGCCTGATTTCTTCATGCACATCAACATTGATGGATTGGATCAAAGCCCATGAATGGGACAAGGAATATATCTTCTAAAACTTCCCATAGACAAACCAATCAAGTTCATTAATGGCAAAATCCTCACTGAAAAAATTGATCTCACTTATAGGATGAATGAGGGTCAATTTTGGCTTTTTTTGTCTAACAGAGACAACTACTAGTTTTACTTTTATCTTCTTTGGTTGGGCCACTAGGACTAGGTCCAGGGCAACTTATTTCCCCTTATCTTTTTGCCCAACTCCCTCTACTTGATCTTGAGCTTCTTCAGCTTGCTCCTCTTCTTCTCCTCTAGAGCCATGTGCTTCAGCAAGGACCTTGAGGACATCTTCTACTATTTCATCAAGCTCAAGGGCAATCATATCCAAGTGTTCGACTAAGGATGGTGGTCTCTAAGGGAGAGTTGAGGATGAAGGTCCATCACCAAGTCTCTCCTACAACTTTTCCTTGCCATTATCTTGTATAATTTATGTTGGGGTTGTGATATTTCCATCTAGGGATGTTCCTGAGGTGGCTTGGAAGGTCTAGGAAATAAATGGTATTAAAGGGAATGCATCTACCATATGTCCCATATCTTCTCATCACTAATTAATATGTACATAAGATTGAGGTTGGTTTTCTTAAATCTAGCCAACATTTCTTCAAAATTGTTGGCCTTTATGTACAAGGTGTCATGAGGGCCCAGTTGGTGCTCATAGACTGGCTTGGGTCGTTGTTTACTCCTTAAATGATTGCCCACCACATTATTTGGATCCCACTACCTGAGATCATCCAATTGAAACATAAAAGAGTTCATATGCCTAGACATGGTGTCCACCTACTTCCAATCTTGTAGAACTATTTTCCCAATTGTCAAAGGGATGGAGGAGGCCCTTTCTTTTCTCCTTGTAGATCCCATCAACACCATGAAATAAATGAGATGTAATTTCTTGTTTTGCTAGCTTGGGAGGAACGTAGATAGGTAACTTGTATGGCTAGGTCAAAATTCCTTTAATTCTTATAATAGTACAATCTAGGTAAAACCAGATCTCTCCCATCAGCTCCACATATTTCTTATTCAAAGGGGTAATCCTGGGCATGGGAATCACTATAACAACTTCCACCAATGTAGGATAAGCATACTCACATATGAATTACATGTGGTGTCTATACTTTAAGATGTGTAACTTTGAGTAGTGGTGGGAAATTGTGGTTCTACCCTCAAGAGACCAATTTTTGATGTTGGGGACCTTGGTGGAAGTTAGTAAGGCATATAGTAGATAAGACATCATGAAGAACTGCTTGCCTATATTCCTCTTGATGGCATTAAATTATTTCCTTAAGAAGACACTAATCATATTCTCTATTAGAAGAATGAGCTCTTTCTTTACCATAAAGTAGACATAAGATAACCAACTCTTATTGACATATGTAGTTACAAGGGCTCCAGATATTCTATTTAATAGGGTAATGATTACCCTAATTCCCTCCCTAAATTGGACAATTGGGATTATTCCCTCAATTCATGAAAAACACGGTTCCTTGGAGAAACCATGGCTTGAGGATGGTATCTAGGTCATTCTCACTGGTCCATGCTTTGATTGTGGGGAGGTCCACATGGAGTTTTTAAAATTTATAATACTTCTCAAAGGCTAGTGGGGCAATGTAAGCAACTCTCATAGAGCTTCCCTCCTTATTAATCCAATCATTATCAATTCTAAAATCAGTAAAAATTGGATCAAAGACATCAATACAATGAAGTACCTCTAGTCTAGTAGCAGCATAGTGGATGTTGGCCATTTGAAATGCAACCAGATCATAGTATCTCTTGTTAACTATGGCAATCATTTGTTTTTCTTTAGTGATAGGCTTCATTTCCTCTATGGTCCATAAGAGCTCAAACCAATTCTAATTACCATTGTTTAAGGTTGTCACATCCAGCTCAGTATCTTTGAAAAGCCTTACTTCATTGTTCATAGATAGGTACAACTTCATCTCATCTCTCAATTGTTGCCTTTGAGCTGCCATGGCTTTTACACTCTCAAAATTTTCACAATTGAATTGCAAATGGTCTCTGGTTAGCTCTTTCATCCTCAAAACATAATTGAACTTATCCTAAATTCTCTATAATCAATTTGAGTTTACTTAAGGTCTTTTTATGCAAGTTTATGGCTTTGAAGCTTTAATGGTGGTAGTTCATTTGGAGCTCAGCTCATATATGCTTCAAATTAGATTTGGACCTTTGCCTTTATATGTTTGCATTCTTAGACAGACAAGATCTTCTATTTTATCATTTTTTGCTTGTGTGGTGCTTAGGTGGCATCAATCCAAAACCTTTCATAGCATTTTTCATAAATGCCTTTTGAAGCACTAGCCATTGGCATTTAAAATTGACTTTTTATTTTACACTGTTAGATCAAGATCATGGCTTAGTGTGAGTTATCAATTGTGATTTAGGCTCTTGCTTTTTATTGGTTCCCTTTGTACTGACTCCTATGGTTATGCCACTGAGCACCTTCGTGGGCCTTCTAAACTTTACCACATTTGACATTTGTATGTTAAAAATGTGTTTGCCATGCATCAAACCCATGGGCTCTCGAAGCTTTGTTAAAAATTCATTGGTGCCCTCGCACCATTGGATCATCCTCCTATTATGAAGCATGAGCCATAAGATCTGCAAAAGTGCATGGGCTTTAAGTCAATGCATAAACATAAAAAAAAACTTAGGCTAAAATGTTTTTACCTAAATCTATTTCATATTAATGAACACAAACAGACTTAGGTTAAAACATTTTACACTAAGTTTTTAAATCAAAGGACTTAGGTGGGGCCTTAGCATGAAATGAACTTTAGGCTAAAGTGTTTAATCCTAAGTTTTCTTGATTTATACAAAGGGAGCCATGGCTAAATATTTTAGGCCAAAGTCTATGTTGTGTTTAATAAACACAACACATACTTTGGGATAAAATATTTATGTCAAACTTCTTAGAACATGTCCAATGGGGTCAAAATGATATAGGGACAAAATACTAAATTTTAACATAGAGATTTATTGTATTAATAAACATAATAAAAACCTTCGGTTAAAATCATTTGGGACAAGTTTCATGTTGAAAAGACCCTTTTAAAATAAGATTTAGTATGAGTCTCTAGCCTAAGGTTCATGGAATTCAAACAAATGCAATGGGGACCTTAAGATATAGACTTAAACTAAGTTCATTTTTGCATATATTTAGACTATGAGACTTTCAAAATTTATACTTCAAGGATTTCAATTGTTTGAACATCCTTCAAAGGTTTCCAATCATCTACAAAGCAATTTATAAGCCTTTTAGCAACATTTTGGAGTTTATCTTGGTCCTGAGCAAAATAATCATTTAACTTAAATTTGATGATCTCGTAGACATCAAATATGTCCATGTGGACATAAAATGATGGTCATGCGAATTTCAAATTTAGGCCCATGAAGTTATTAGTTTTGATGGGTTTAAAGTTGATGGTCATGCAAATGTCAAATGCATCCTCGTGGGCATTAAATGATGATCACATGAACATCAATTTTAAGCTCATCAAATTCATATGTCCCAATGCGAGAGTGTTATTTAACACCTTTGTGGGGTTTCCCAAAATCTTAGACTCAATTCACTCCATTAGATCAAGAATTATGATGAAGTGAGAGCCGTTTGATCTTGATCTGGAAGCTTGCTCATGATTGGCCCCTTATGACATGTGAGCCCCTTTGTTTTTAATCTCTAAACATGGGAGTGTCGTATGGTAATTCTATGAAGCTCTTAATCTTTTTAGTTTTTAATGATGTCTTCACTCTAACTGAACTTCAATCCATGATGAAGTGAGAACCATTTATCATGATCCAAGTTCTTGAATGTGATTGGTCTAAAGGAATAAGTGCTTAGTTTTATCAATATTTCTTCATGTCGTCTAATCGAAAGGACAGGAGGAAGCATGGATCATTGTATTTTATGATTTACATGTTTTTTAAGTTAAGACCCAGGCCTTCCTTGGTCTATTAGATCATGTTCCACGATGAAGCACGGGCCATTGTATCATTTATGAAGCAAGAAAATTAAGTTAAAACTCAGGACTAAACATGAATTAAGGATAAAGTTTTTATACTAAGGTCATATTCATGTTAATAAATATGATGGGGCCTTAGTATCAAAAATTTAGGCTAAGATGTTGGTAAAGGGACTAAGCTAGCATAAAATTGGACTCGATTAGAAATAAAAAATGAATAAAGGGGAAAATAAAAGTGGACCAAGCATAATTTTTAAGCTAAGGATTGGTCATGTTTAAAAATATGACCAAGCCTTAACATAAGAATTAGGCTTAAATCCAAAACATATTTAAATTGTTCCCACCAAATTTGAATCTGAACTAAGGGTTTATGCCAGGGTTTTTAGAAAATGAATCTATCAGCAAGGGCTCCATTAAACCTGCAACTTAAAGACATGAAGACCAATTGTTAGCAATATTAGGCAAACTTGAAACATAACTCATTAAGCTAATCTTATCAAAAGTAGATGATATTTAAATTATAATAATGATTAAAAATAGGTCATGCTTGTAGGGTTAAGCTTCAAAACATCTCAAGGGTCCCAATTTTCAAAAAATGAGGGTATGTTGACCTCAGCAAATGACAACTTTTGGGGGAAACATAGTAATATTTTAGAACCTAGAGATTTTGATTCAAACAAAAAAATAAAGTCATCCACTCCATTTGATCAATGTCATTATCTAGATTAGTTTATGGTTGAAACAAATCTTGTACTTGTTTTGGGATCAAATATTAATGCAACGCCATGTTGTGTGTGTGATTTCATTTCATTTACTATTTGTTATGGGATTCAAGAGACAACTTCTAAGTTTCATATCTTTAATCATTAATGCTAACTTGGAGCATGTTTAGGTTTCCATTAAGAACCATGCTTGGCTTGGGGATGGCTTGGGCGTTGTTTAGCTACCAGCCAAGCGTTCATATCCCCAATAGAGATACCTTTGGATCTGCTCAAGGCCTTGATCCACTACCATCTAGGTGTTCATAGCCACAGTGAAGATTACCAAAATCACCTATGCTTGAAAATATTTTGATTTTGCATTGCATTCTCATTTTTTATATTTTTAGAACTTTTATGTTTTCACCAAGGTTTGGAACTAGGGTAGCTAGGTTTAAAGATTTGGTTAAGTGTTTGTTCCTTAGAAAATCACCTATGTCTACAACCATTGTCCCAAATGTGGATGTTTATTAGGTGATAAGCATGACTGTTTATTAATAGATTAAGATTTCATCCTACAAGTGAAAATCTTCTTAAAACCAAATTTAGGTCAAGACAATGTTCAAGTTCTCATGAAAATAGTTAACTTATCCATCAGTCTTTACCAGTTTCTTTAAATTACAACATTAGGCTCATATTTTAGATCCATGATTAGCACATATATTAGCCTCATTCCCACACTCTTTATTTTTGGGATTTTGAGCTCAAGGTTGTCCAAAATGACTTATTGGAAACAAGGAACAAGGCAACAAAAGAAAACACACTATAGTAGCTCAGGAAACAAAATGAAAACAAAAAAATATATACATACTTATATACAAACAAGGGATAAGAAGGAAGAACTCAAAATAAACTAACTAGCCTACATATACTAAGTCTAACCATCTTACAGTTTACTCTATAGAGACCTTAGGAGGAGGAGCAGAGAAGTAATGCTTGAGGTACTTTCCATTGGTCAGAAATGTGAGCTCTGCTCCTTGTAGATCCTTGAGCTTGAAGGTGTTGTTTCCTAATGTATCTGTAATCTGATATGGGACAATCCACAAGGGTGTGAATTTGTCATGCTTTCCCTTAGGCTCAGATGCTTTGTCCCAAAGGAGAACTAGGTCCCCTTATCTAGATATTTTGATCGTTGACCTTTTATCAAACAATATCTTCACTATGGTCTGATGCCTATTGAAATCAGCAAAGGCTTTCTCCCTTGCATCTTCCATCTAAATGATGTCTATTAATCTTGAACTTGTAAATGCCTAGCTTTCCTCTATATATTTTGGCATGAATTTGTATGTGGGCAACTTAAGATTGATAAGAAAGATTGGATCTTGGCCATACACCAATAGAAAACGTGATGTCTTTAAGGCTTAATCCTTATCCTATCTACCCATAAGGCATATTTGAGTAGCTTGTGCCAAGTCCTGGGCTGGTCTATAGTAGACTTCTTGATTATTTTCATCAAATTCTTATTGGTAGACTCAGAGACTCCATTTCCTTAGGGATAATGGTTGGATGAAAACTTCATAGAAATGCCATTATCATAAGCCCATTTAGTCATCTTTATGGATGTAAATATAGACCCATTATCACACATTAGAGAGATTGGAGTTCCAAATCTAGTACAGATGTTCTCTTCCAAGAAAATGATAACATCCTCTGTCTTGCACTATTTGGTGGCTATAGCTTCAACCCACCTTATTCAATAATATGTGGTAGTCACGATAAATTTATAACCTTCAGATGAATTGGGGTTCATCACCCTCATAAAGTCTAACCAGATGAATTAGGGTTAATCACCCCCACAAAGTCCAACCCCCATTGAATAAAATGGTTTGTCAACCATAACTGCTTGTAAAGGCATTACTGCCCTAGGCTCCTTGGTGCTAAAAATCTAGAAAGAGTGGCATTCCCTCATGTGTTTGTGAGCATCCTTGAAGACAGTTGGCCAATAGTAGCCAGCACTAAGAATTTTGTTGGCCTTTTTTTTCACTAATGGGTGTCCATTGCCAACTTTTCATGGAAGGTGGTCATGATTTGGATAGCTTCTTCTCTTAAGACACACCTTAGGTAAACCCCTTCAATGTTATTTCTATATAAGACCCCATTCTTGATCAGATAATGGGCTACCTTGAGCCTTAGATCCCTCTCTTACTCCCTTGTTGGTCTTGTAGGATTGGTACTATTGATTAATAAATGAATGATAGAATCATACCACTCACTAGCTTGAAAGTTATGTTGATCCACTTGCATGATACTTAGCTTAGGGCTGGTATTAGCAATCATTTGGATCAATCATCGACACCTTACAAGTTTTCTCATTTTCATTTCTATGTCATATTCTTAAAAAAATGACATCCATTTACCTCTGCATTCTCCCATCTCATTATGGCTTAGCATAAGTTTGGTGGTAGGATCAAGTAGAATAGCATACACCTTATTCCTAAGGATATAGTGCCTGAATTTATTCCCTACTTTAACTAATACATATGCTTGTTTATCAATCAATGAATACTTTAATTCAGTATTTTTGAAGTTAGTACTCATAAAAGCTATTAGGTGATCACATCCATCAACTTTTTAAGTTAAAACTACAGCCATAGTATGGTTAGATATAAAAGAATAGAGATAAAACTCTTTTGGAAACTTAGGACTTGAGCTTGGCTAATGGCTTCCATGATATCATTGAATGCCTTCCTGGATTCTTCAATCCATGTGAACTTGGCATCTTTCTTCAGCGTGTCATTTAATGGCTTGATAATCTCTGCAAAGCCAAAAATGTACTTTCTTACAAAGTTTATTTTACCAAAGAATGACTTTAGCTCTTTTTTACTATTGGGAGGCTCTATTCTAGATATGGCCTTTACTCTTTCAAGATCTATAGATATCCCATCTTTAGTTATAACATGACCCAATAATATGTCTTCAGTAACACAAAAGATACTTTTCTTGGGGTTTAAGGAGATTCCATAGCTTTTGCATCTCTCAAAAACTTGTAAGTGCATAAAGTGATCTTCCTTATTTTTATATAAAACTATTAGATCATCCATACATATAATAATACACTTACCAACTAGGCCCTGGAAGGCATGGTCCATGGCCCTTTGAAAAGTAGTACCTGCATTTATTATCTCAAAGGGCACTCTCTTATAAGCAAAGTTTTCCCACTTGGTTGTGAAGGTTGTTTTCATCCTTCTTTCTTGTTAACCAACAACTGGTTGTAACCTAAAAATCCATCAAGGAAAGACAACATAGTTGAACCTAAAACAACTTGAATCACCTGGTCAAGAGAAGGAAGATGATATTTATCCTTTTCATATGCTTTATTTAAAATTCTAAAATCAATGCATAACCTAATCTCACCATTCTTCTTTTTGATTGGCACCAAATTAGCCACCCAACTAAAGTGTCTGATGGGAAACACAATTCTAGCATCAAGTAATCTCTTGACCTCTTTAAAGATCATTGGTTCTAAGACAGGGTTCACAGGTCTCTACTTTTGCTTGAAGGGCTTGAAACTTTCTTTAAGGGTTATAGTGTGGGTGGTGACCCTTGGATAAAATATCTTTAAGTCATCATAATACCAAGCTATAACATATTTATACTTAGTTAACAGCTCCTTGACCTTCTTATTTTCAATATTGGTGCAGGCTTTTCCCACATTGACTAGTTGGGGTTAATCTTGGGGGCCAAGATCCATTTCAATGTAGTCTTTCCCACTTACCTTGGGAGTATTAGAAACCTTAGCTAGCTTGTCTTGATCAAATGGCATGTCTAAGGCAATCATGCCCTTGGGAATCTTATTGTCATTTAATTGAATGACCTTACCCTCAAATTTATCCTCCCTAAGCATATTTTCATCAGTCTCATCAATGATTTGATCCTCAAATGCTCTAGAATTAGTTATAAAATTTAATATTTGTTGATCATCACTAAAGACCTAAAAATGATTAACATTATTGGGCATCGAAGGACAAGGTATCAGCTCAATGTTGAATTTGGGGGAGTCTTGGTTGGGCATGACATTAGTTGCAGTAAATGCCAACTCATCACTAGCTTGGACCTCTTCTCTTAGGATGGAGATAATTTTAAAAGCATCAAAAGACCTAATGAGATCTTAGACCCTGAACTTATACCTATTAAGGTATGAGAGTTTGCATTGATATTTTCTTCTCACCTAGTTGACTACTAGTTTAGAGTCGCCATACACTAGTAGCTCTTTGATTTTATTCTTAATATTAAATTTAAAACATAGGATAAGGGCTTCATATTTAGCAAGATTGTTAGTATAATGTAATTAGAGCCTATAAGAAGCATGGTAATCTTTACAACTAGGATCAGTAAGGACAATATTAACCCCAAATCTAGCCTTACACCTAGCACCATCAATACGCAACTTCCACAGTCCAGGCACAACATGAGTACTTTTATGATCATAATGTACTCTATAATAATCAAGGAAAGCAATGTCAGTAAGATTAGTGTCCATAGTCTTATTTCTAGAATATGGTTCATTAGCTTTGTTATTATGGAAACTATCATTCTAAAACCTATTATTTAGCCTATTAAACCTTTGAAATGAGAAATTCCTACTAGAGTTTTCTCCAGTATTGTTGGGATATGAATAACCAGAAGCACACAATTGATTACCAAATACAAGCAACTTAATATGTAGAATTAACCAGAATCAACAAGTAACTAGAATCCAGAAATAACACATGATATGAGAGACAATACACAACTTGTATTAAAACTCTTGCAGAAAAGAATACAATAAAGAAGATGCCACTTCTTCTCCACCACCTCTTTAGAGGCTTCCCACACCTCAAGTGAACAATAATTCTCTCCTCAAAGCTCTCTCTCTTAGGTCCCATCACCCAACTCAAACACAGAGTTGATGTTCACCTTACACCTGTGTTCCACGCACACCACAAGTGCTCCACGCACTCCAAGTAGATCTTCCCTAAACCTGCAACAACCTGCACCTCAATAGACCTTACTTATGGAAGTATCTTCCTTGCCTTCCTCTTTGCTCTGAGTACACACCTATACTCCAAGTAGATCTCTCTTGATACTGCTCCCTATTGTGTTTCTATCCTCTCTGATCTTGCACACCTGCAAATCAATCTGGTTCTGCACACCTGTGAACCTTGACCTTGCACACACATACACCTGCATATCAATGATCTTACTTACCATGTAGATCTCCTATAGAATCCATGCTCACCTGATGACCAAGTTCATACACTCTTGAAGAACCCTGTTGATTCTCCAATCCAGCACCCACCTTGGTACTATGGCACTAGGAGGAACACACCATTGCTCACCTCACACACAGAAGGAGCTTATAATAATGCTCTCTTACTCTCTAGCACAAGTTTATAATACAACCATGAGTCTAATATATAGATCTCATCCAAACAATAATTAGACACCTAATTACAATAATTAGATCCGCAGCTTTGAGTCTAAAATTAGCTCTTGACATGCAAACACTTGGTTCGTTAGCTAACTGCCCGTAACATCCGTAGTTCAAACCACACAGGTGACCGACGTCGGTCCCTGTCTGCCTGGGGTCTGTCGACATCAGTTGATCTCTGACTGATGTTGGTTGCTTATTATTTGTACCCTACCGACTTCGGTTGGCTTGACTGACGCTGGTGTCTGTGACACTCCAGCAACTCCTCCAATGGCCTTCTCCATGTCTGCATCAGTGAAGCTTTTAGCTCCACAACCTAACAAGTATTTCCTAATTGTTTTTGTAACTATAAGAAATTAGTGCATAATTTTTGGACCATTTTGCACCTTGTTATTATTAGTACCAGTAGTTGGTACTAAATCTCTTAAATCATTTGCATTGAATCCATTGATTTAGATTTGGGAGTTGGTTTAAGGTTGGAATATTATGGTTATTGTTGGGGAAGATGTTCAGAATGGGCATATATGAGTTGATATTTGGGACTGAGTAGGCCATTTTTCCCTAGGGTTGCATTTGATCATTGATGATCACTGATTCAGAATAAGCCCAAGCCAATGAAGTTATAGTTGGAATATATCTCTTAAAAAATATAGAGATCATGCGATCCACTACATCTTTGTAGATTTTTAGAGTTAAAACATCATCAGGTTTATAAGGTTCTATGGTCCTACTATACATCTTTTGGAATCTAGCATTATAAGACCTTATGGGTTCACTTTCATCTCTTCTAATGGTGGTAAATTGATGGTAAATGACACATGGACAAAAAAATTTACCAAACTGATATATGAAAACATTAGTAAAACCATCCTAGCTAGTAATATAATTGTAAGGTAGGTTCAAAAACCATTCATAAGTAGCATCTTTAAAGGTAAAAGGAAATAAATTCTAAGCTACATCCTCATGTGTAACATTAGAAACATTAAGGTAGATTTAAAAGATTTGATGTGCTCTTCAGTAGTTATAGTACCAATTGGACTAAATGTTGGCAAGTATTTCTCGAGGTTACATGGGAGATCATGTACCAAACCTGACACATTGATTGAAGAGTCTCCCAACCAATCCATACTTATATGAATGTTAAAGGTAAAGGTACTTTGAAGGGGTGAAGTTGGTAAATATTTGGATCTCCTGTATTTACCTTTATCGTGCCTATCTCTTTTGTGAACCTCAAGTTCAAGAAAAGCTTCCCTTGTCTCTGAGTGTGATCTAGTTTGAATCCTTAGCAATTATAGCTTAAATATTGAAGATCCTATTTGAAACATGATTTATCAAGTTAATATTTATAAAGAACAAGGATTAAATCTATACATTAAGCTCATTTTGTAAAGATTGTGTAATGAATAATAAAGGACGTGAGTTTTTGACTAAACTAACTCAAAAATATGTCCATTTATGAAAATATAGTATATATATAAGTCTAAGCTCAAATAAACTAAGATATATGAAAGATATGCCAATATTTAATCAAAACAAACTGTCCTAACCTCAAATACAAAAGATTTTCAAAGTTTAAACTAAATTTACCAAAACCAAGCATCAAACTCAAAGAATTATGATCTTTGTCTAAGGAAGCACAAATATAGGTCAAAGACTACAAGGATCAATGATCTTTACACTTCTAATACAATAATTACTCAAAATCATAAAGATAGCATCAATCTTAGATCAAAATTTATTAAGACTAGCAAAGATTCAACCACTTTATAGAGATGGCCCTCCTTCTATCATTAGCGGGACCTATTGATACCTCTATGTGTAGCACAAATGTCCTTAGTATTCAAGAACACTTTTGATTTTAGAATTCTATAAATCTAGAGCATGATTAGCAATTTGTGGCAACTTAATGTTACTTATGGTGAAATAGTGGCAAAGCAATATTTAATTGTCCCACAAACCTTATGATAATTGATGGTTGGGAGCCATCATGGTCCAATTCTTTATAAATTGTATCTTTGCTAAAGCTAGTGAATTATGATCAAAACCTAAACTAAAAATTAATTTAAAGGATATTTATAATGAGATTTAAGTTACAGTGATCTAGTTAAAAAAGAAGCAAAAGGGAAGGGTGAGGCAGAAAGAAAATAAGTGATTATTGATCCTTGACTCAAATATCATGACAAAGTTTCAATTATAATTGAACCTACATTTACCATTATATGGTGTAAAATAGCAAAAGCTTATTTCTCAAAACACACCAGGAAAATTTCTAAGGATAATATGGAATTATACAAGTAAGAACTAGATTTCACTTTAAATAATTGTTACTAAACTCAAATAGCATAAGCACATCTGAATACAAAATAAATGAAACAAAGAAAAATCAAGATCCATCAACTAATATAGCACAAGCACAAATTAGCAACCCTGTATCACAAATATAAATCCAAAATTTAAAGAAACTATTCAAATTCAAGCTTAGAACCAATAATTGAGACCAAGCTATATTAACAATTGACACATCAAATTTAGACAATATTTACATAATTCTTTGATTGTATTAGTTACTCTAAGTATATAAATTTTACTCAAAAATCTCTCTCTCTACAAAATGGTAATACACGCCTTTTATAAAAAGATCAGGTAGTATACTGATCAGCTACAAGATACATGTAAAAAAGATAAGGATAGTTTTCCTTCTTTAGAAAGTTCTAAAATACATTTGTTTTTCTACATTAGATTGACCTAGAGGCAAATATGCTAACAGAATAGCATATGGCTTTACAAAAGAATATTTCTATTTCAAATATTAAAATGTTTTTACAAAAAGGAATATCAATTAGCTGGTGGGCTCATTGTCAAAGGATCTCCTTGTTTCTCCTACAGAAGCTCTATTGCCTTTTGATGTTGCTCTTTGATAAGCTCCAAGTCCACAGCTGGTTTCAAGAGCGAGACATCTTCTTGGTCTACTAATTTCTCAAAGTCCCCCTCATCCCTTGCCATTTCTTCTTTGATGATTATAGCTTCTGTAATCTTTTCTTCAATAGTGAAGAACATGCCCAAAATTCTACTATTGTCACTACCTAATTTACCTTGACTTTTACCCTTTATTTCCTTCATCACTAAAGTGACTCTATGTTTATACTCTACATCATCAATAATCCCCAGGGTTGTAGTCTTGGTAGTATTTTCCACAATGGTTCCAGGAAACTGTTTAATTTTGTAAATCAGCACTTCATCATACTTTATCAACCTATCTAAGCCTATTGACCAGATACTTAAGCTTTGGATCTTATCTACCATGATCCATAGTATTGCATTCAGGTGTGTTAGGCTTATGGTTTTGAACTTAGGAATATTATTCCTAATCAATATGCTGATAAGATCCCTTATTTTGGCCTCCACATCCTACCACTCTATTACTAGTCCCTTAGCTAACTCACTTTATTGGCTTAATGCATCTTGTGTCAGATTTATTGATTTTAAAGAATCAAACATATCAAAAAAGGATGCTTCAAACATGTTTATTATGGCCTCAGGCACTGATAAAATGGCCTAGGTCTCTAATTTTTCCTTTTCTTTCTCTAAATTATGAATTCTCTATTTTATTCCTCTTATTCCTACTCTGAGTTGGGTTGAATGGGCCTATGTTAGGCTCTCATTGTATTCCTCATGGATGGATTTTTCACCAAGATACTACCCTACAATTAGAGTTTAGCCTATGAAAGGTTCAACCTTTTGGAACGTGAATTCTTTAGTCCCCACCATGGATTTTCTTGTCGTCACCCTCTCTAATCCAGTTATCTCTAGATTGAACTACATGATGGTAAATGATTCTATGAAAGTTAGAAGTTCTAGGACCTCCACCCTTATGCTTATTGATGCTCCTAAAGCATCCATCTCTTTGCTTTATAGCCCTACAGTGGTCATAATTCTTATTTCCTCTTATTCTTTCATTAAATCCCTTATCCATGGCTTGATTTCTTCATGCACATCAACATTGATGGATTGGGTCAGAGCCCATGAATGGGACAAAGAAGGGATATTCTACAACTTCCCATAGACAAACCAATCAAAGATGATTAGTCCATGAATGGTGAAATTCTCAATGAACAAATTGATATCACTTATGGGAAAAATGAAGGTCAATTTTGGCCTTTTCTATCCAACAGGGACAATTATCAGTTTTGATTTTCTCTTCTTTGGCTAGGCCATTGGGATTAGGCCCAGGGAAACTTCCTTCCCCTTATCTTCTTGCTCAACTCCCTCTACTTGATCCTGAGCTTCTTTATCTTGCTCCTCTTCTTCTCCTCCAGAGCCATATGCTTCAGCAAGGACCTTAAGGGCATCCTCTATTGTTTCATCAGGATCAAGGGAAATCATATCTAAGTGCTCAATTAAGGATGGTGGTCTCTAAGGGAGAGATGAGGATGAAGGTCCCTCACTAGGTCTCTCCTCCAACTTTTTATTTCCACTACCTTGTACAATTTGTGATGTTGGTTGTGGTATTTCCATCTAGGGCTATTCCTAAGGTGGCCTAGAAGGTCCAGGCAACAAATGGTACTAAAATCGATGCATCTACCATATGTCCCATGTCTTCTCATCACTAGTTAATTTGTGCATAATATTGAGGTTGGTTTTCTTAAATCTGGCTAGCACTTCTTTAAAATTGTTGGCCTTTATGTATAGGGTGTCATCAGGGCCCAGTTGGTGCTCATAGATTATCTTGGGCAGTTCTTGCTCTTTAAATGATTGCCCACCACATTATTTGGATCCCATTCCCTGAGATCATCCAATTGAAACATAAAATAGTCTTATGCCTGGACATGGTGTCCACCTACTTCCAATCTTGTAGAACTGTTCTTCCAATTATCAAAGGAAAGGGATTGAGGAGGCCCATATTTTTTTCTTTGTAGACCCCATTAACACCATGAAGGATTTGAAATGCAATTTCTTATTCTGTCAGGGGAAGAATGTAGATAGGCAACTTGTATGTTTGGGTCAAAATTCCTTTAATTTTGATAACATTGCAATCTAGGTAAAACCAGATATCTCCCATCAATTACACATATTCAAGTATAGACACCATATGCAATTCATATGTGACTGTGTCTATCCTACATTGGTGAAAGTTAGCAAGGCATCTAACAGATAAGACATCATGAAGAACTAGTTGCTTGTATTCCTCTTGATGGTAGTAAATTATTTCCATAGGAAGACACTAATCATATCCCCTATTGGAAGAACAATCTCTTTCTCTACCATAAAATAGACATAAGATACCCAGCTCTTATTGACATATGTAGTTACAGGGGCTCCATATATTATGTTTAAAAGGGTCATGATTACCCTAATTCCCTCTCTAAACTATAAAATTGGGATTCTTCCCTCAAAGTCATAGAATGCATGGTTCCCTTAGAGAAATCATGGCCTGAGGATGGTATCTAGGTCATTCTCACTAGTCCATCCTTTTATTGTGGGATAGTCCACATGGGGTTTTGGAAATTTATAATACTTCTCAAAGGCTAGTGGGGTAATGTAATCAACTCTCCTAGAGCTTCCGTCATAGTTAATCCAATCATTATCAATTCTACAATCAATAAAAATTAGAGCAAGGATGTCAATGCAATGAAGTACCTCTGGTTTGGCAACAGCATGGTGGAGGTTGGCCAATTAAACTGTGACCAGGTCATAATATCTTCTATTAAATATGGCAATCCTTTATTCTTTTTTGGTGATGGGTTTCATTTCCTCTATGGTCCAAAAGATCTCAGACCAATTCTTATTACCATTATTCAAGGCTATGACATCCAGCTCAGTATATTTTAAAACCATTGCTTCATTATTCGTAGATATGTACAACTCTATCTCGTCTCTCAATTTCTACCTCCTAGTTGCCATGGCTTCTATGCATGCAAACTTTTCACAACTAGATTGCAAATGGTCTCTGATTAGATCTTTCATGCTCAAAACATAATCAAAATTATCCTAAATTCTCTATAATCAATCTGAGTTTACTTAGGTTCTTTTTATGTAAGTAGGGATTTGAAGCTTTAATGGTGGTAGCTCATTTAGAGTTCATCTCATACATGCTTCAAATTTGATTTAGACGTTTGCCTTTATATGTTTGTGTTCTTAGGCAGATAATATTTTCTCTTTTGTCATTTTATGCTTTCATGGAGCTTAGGTGGCATCAATCTAAAACCTTTCACAACATTTTTCATAAATGTTTTTTGAAGCACTAGCCATTAGCATTTAAAAATGCCTTTTTATTTTGCACTGTTGGATCAAGATCATGGATTAGCATGTGTCATCAATTGTGATTTGGGCTCTTGCTTATTATTGGTTCCCTTTGTACTTACTTCCATGGTTGTGCCACTTATCACCACCTTTTTTAGTTGTATGTTAAATGTGTGTTTGTCACACATCGAACCCACAAGCTCTTGGAGCTTTGTTGAAAAGTCATTGGCAGCCTCACGCCATTGGATCATCCTCCCATGATGAAGCACGAGCCATAAGATCTGTAAAGGTGCACAAGTTTTAAGTCAATGCATAAACATAAAAATAACTTTGAATAAAATGCTTTTACCTAAGTCTATTTCATATTAATGAACACAAACAGAATTAGGTTAAAACATTTTATGTTGAGTTTTTAAATCAAAGGACTTAGGTGGGGGCTTAACACAAAATGAACTTTAGGTTAAAGTATTTAAACCTAAGTTTTTTGGATTTATACAAAGGGGGCCATGGATAAATATTTTAGGCCAAATTCTATGTTATGTTTAATAAACACAATGCATACTTTGTGTTAAAATATTTATGGCGAGCTTCTTAGAACATGTCTAAAGGGCTCAAAATGATATAAAGATAAAATGCTAAATTTTGACGTAGATATTTATTGTATTAATAAACACAATAAAAAACCTTTGGTTAAAAGCATTTGGGCCAATTTTCATGTTGTAAAGACCCTTTTCAAATAATATTTAGTATGAATCTTAGCCTAAGGTTCACAACATTCAAACCAATCCAATAGGGACCTTAAGATATAGACTTAGACTAAGTTTATTTTTGCATATATTTAGACTATGAGATTATTTAAACATTTGTAGTTCAAAGATTTCAAGCATTTGAACATCCTTTGAAAGTTTCTAGTCATCTACAAAGTAATTTATAAGCCTTTTAGCAACATTTTGGAGTCTATCTTGGTCCTGAGAAAAATAATTAGTTAGCTTAAATTTGATGGTCTCATAGATGTCAAATATGTTCTCACAAATGCTAAATGATGATATTGTGAGCGTCAAATTTAGGCTCATGAAGTTTTTAGTTTTGATGGGCTTAAAGTTGATAGTCATGTGGATGTCAAATACATCCTCATGGGAGTCAAATGATGATTGCACAAACATCAATTTTAATCTTGTCAAATTCTTGTGTCCCAATGCGAGAGTGTCACTTGGCACCTTCACTGGACTTCCCAAGATCTCAGACTCAATTCACTATGTTGGATCAAGAATCATGATGAAGTGAGAGTCGTTCAATCATGATTTGGGATCTTGCTTGTGATTGGTCATATATGACATGCGGGCCCTTTTAATTTTAATCTTCAAACATGGGAGTGTCATGTGGAAACTCTATCGAGCTCTTGGGATTTTGACTTTTTTGGTAATGTCTTTACTTAGTCTAATCTTCAGTCTATGATGAAGTGAGAACCATTCATAATGATCTTATCACTCAAACATGATTGATTCAAAGGACTAAGTGTTCAACTTTATCAGTATTTTTTCACATGGTTTGATCGAAAGCTAGTGAAGAAGCACAAATCATTAGATCTTGTGAGTTGCATGTTTTTTAAGTTAAGACCTGGGCCTTCCTCATTCTATTGGATCATTTTCTATAATGAACCATGGGTTGTTAGATCCTGTAAGAAGTAAGGAAATTAAGTTAAAACTCAGGGCTAAATGTGAACTTAGGATAAATTTTTTAGACTAAGGTCCTATTCATGTTAATAAATATGATGGGGCCTTAGTATTAAAAATTTAGGCTAAGATGTTGACAAATGGACCAAGCTAGCATAAAATTGGACTCGGTTATAAATAAAAAATGAATGAAGGGGAAAATAAAAGTGGACCAAGCATAATTTCTAAGCTAAGGTTTGGTTGTGTTGAAAAACATATCTAAGCCTTAACATAAAAATTAGGCTTAAGTCCAAAACATATTTAAACTATTCACTCCAAATGCTCTCACCACATTTGAATTTGAACTAAGGGTTTATGCTAGGGTTTTTACAACATGAATCTATCAGTAAGGACTCCACAAAACCTAAAACTTAAAGACATGAAGACCAATTATTATCAATATTAAGAAAACTTAAAACATAACTCAGTAAACTAATCTTATCAAAAGTGGATGATCTTCAAATTCTAATAATAATTAAAAATAGGTCATGCTTGCAGGGTTAAGCTTCAAAACATCCCAAGGGTCTCAATTTTTAAAAAATGGGGGTATGTTAACCCCAACACTTTCTTAAGTGTATTACATTAGTTGATATTGTCATGCTTGTGGAACATTTGAATATGTTCCTTGCTTGTTGGCTCCAGTGTCATTATATGTTGATTGGACATTTGAATATGTCATTTTATGTTGATTGGACATTTGAGTGTCATTTTATGGTGATTAGACATTTAAATATATCATTCATTTTGATTGTGTGGCATTTGAACATGCCCCTTGTATAAGGTCTCCTTGGACATTATTTTGCATTACATTGAGTGTTCTTGTGTGTGTTCTTGATTACTTGTTGAGCTTGTATTTTTACCCTCTAGACATTGGTATGATCTATATCATGCATTTTAGGACTTGATGTGATCAAATACTAAGAGCTTAACTTAAATATCTACTTTGACATGTTATCATTATATCCTACATGATTCATACATAGATTTTATAGTTACCTTATCCTTTTGAGGTAAGGTACCTATCATTTTATAGTTCCCTTACCTCAAAAGGGGGCAATGTCATATAAGCATGACCTCCACATTTTTCATAGTTTCCAGATTATAATGGGGGCATCTCAAAAAGGCATGTTCTCCACATTTACATCAATTCTCAAATTATCCATATTATAGGGCATGTTAAAAAGACATGTTCTTCATATTTACACTAGTTATCATATTCTTTAGATTTAGTGGGGGCATGTCATATAAACATGTCCTCCACACTTGCACTAGTTTTACAAATTGCTATATTTCATAGTTATATGATTTAGACACATATTTTTGGTAGCATTCTATACATTGGTATTGTTATTATACCCATATTTCAAGATTGAGACATATTATAGGTTCATATGCCATGATATTGCACCAAAAATTATAAATTTATCAATTATATTGCTCATCATGATGCATTGACTACACTAAGATGTATTGTTATAGTGCAATGTTTATTGTAGCAATGGATTAATTTTATAAGTTAAAGTGATTAAATCATTCAAATTCACTAGATTTATATATTGGAGTGATTAAATCATCCAATCTCATCAAATTTATAGGGTGAGGTGATCAAATCACTCAACCTCACCATATTATATATTCACACTTGAGTTATGTGATTGATATATAATGATATCAATGATCATGTCACAACTCCTCCTTACACTGTATTGGGGGCATAATACCATCCAATATCCCTCTTCATATCTCCAATGTTTAGGTTTGAACCTTCTCTAACTCCAATGCTTCTTAAGGAATCATCTTTACCAATTCAAAGCATCAAGAGGCAAAATGGTTACATCGACACATAGGGGTACTCCTTCCTTGATATCTTTCTTTTCAAGCATTTCAATTATTTAAAGCACAGATTATATGCATTGATTTATACTATAAAATGATCTTAGTTACAGGTCATACACTAGCAAAGCACTCAAAATGAGCTGAAGTAAAGGAAAGGTGTGTTATACACACCCATGTACTCATTTATTTCCTTTGACCTAGTAATTTCATCCTTGTGCATTATTAGATTAAAGGGGGGAATGTAGATACTAAACTAAATATTTATAGCATTTTAGTATTGTAAATTTGACTAATATCAATTAGGGCTATACCTTTCAGTCCTAGACCTTCCTGCTACTAAAAGGCTCGCATTCACCATCTCATTGTACCTAAAGTCTTATCTCTTAGTTCAATCCATATAATTTTCATAACCCGAGTCCTTTGTACTACACATAATATTAAAACTTGATAAACATCCTTCATTATTAGTTTCATATCAATACCTATTTTCTAGCCCTCTGAACACTACTAGCCATAGAGGGACACTACCATCGATAGTAATGTCTAGATCCTTATTTAGTGTCTAGTAACCAAAAGTCATCTAAATTAAAATATGATCGAAACCTATGGGTTGGCCTAATTTTTTTATTGAACACTACCATGAGATATTTTTAAAAGGTGTGGTATAAATATAAGTCTAAGCCTTCTCATTCCTCATTTAGCAAATACCATACAAGCACCTACCAAAGTTAATTCAATCAACTGCAAAAGCACTCTATTCTATTGTTAGGTTGTGGAGCTAAAAGCTTCACTGATGCAGACATGGAGGAGGTTGCTGAGGTTGCAAAGGATTGCTGAGTTGCAGAATGAGTTACAGGGCAACCGACGTCGATCTAATCAACTGACATCGGTCATACTATAGTTTAAAAGCAACCAACGTCCATTATGAGTCGACCGACATCGGTCAGGAAGGAGCCGACATCGGCAACCTGTGTGTGCATGCAGTTTGCATGCGGGTTCCAGACAGGTCTATTTTTGAACTGTCAATTTACATGTTAAAGGCTAATTATAGTCTTGGAGTTGCGAGTCTAATTATTGTAATTAAGAAAGTTTAATTATTGTATGCATGAGATCTATATAATAGACTCATGGGCTGTATTGTAAAAGAGTGCTAGAGAGTAAGAGAGCAGAAATTAACTCCTTGAAAGAGAAGAGAGCATGGTGTGTTCCTCCTAGTTCCAAAGGGGTGCTGAGTGTGTATGATCTTGGAGAGTTGCAGGTGTGCAAGTTCAGGTAGAAGATCCACCAGGGTACTGGTTAAAGAATCATAAGGACTTGGTGAGGCAAGGACAAGGTTCTTCAGGGTGTAGAGATATCTACAGGGTAAGTAAGGTCTGTTGATTTGTAGGTGGCAGCAAGGAAAGGGAGATCTACTTGGAGTACAGTTGTGTACGTGGTGTACTGGCAGCATTTTTATTGACTGGTGGAGGTGAACACCAACTCTATATTTGAGTTGTGTGTTGGGACCATAAGAGAGAGAGAGAAGAAGTCTTTGAGGTGTGGCAAGCCTTAGAGGTGGAAGAAGAAGTGGCATCTTCTTTATTATATTTTCTTTTGAGTCTGTTAGGTTGTGGATCTAAAAGCTTCACTAATGCAGACATGGAGGAGGTTGCTGAGGTTGCAGAGGATTGTTAAGTTGCAAAACGAGTTGCAGGGCAACCGACGTCGGTCTGATCAACTGAGGTTGGTCATATTACAGTGCAGAAGCAACCGACATTGGTTATATGTCAGCCGACATTGGTCAAAAAGGAGCCGACGTCGGTAACTTGTGTGTGCATGCAGTTTGCATGCGGGTTTCAGACAGGTCTATTTTTGGACTGTCAATTTGCATGTTAAAGGCTAATTATAGTCTTGGAGTTGCGTGTCTAATTATTGTAATTAAGAATGTCTAATTATTGTATGCATGAGATCTATATAATAGACTCATGGGTTGTATTGTAAAAGTGTGCTATAGAGTAAGAGAGCAAAAATTAGCTCCTTCAAAAAGAAGAGAGCATGGTGTGTTCCTCCTAGTTCCAAAGGGGTGCTGAGTGTGTATGATCTTAGAGAGTTGCAGGTGTGCAAGTTCGGGTAGAAGATCCACCGAGGTACTGGTTGAAGAATCATAAGGACTTGGTGAGGCAAGGACAAGGGTTATTCAGGGTGTAGAGACATCTACATGGTAAGTAAGGTCTGGTGATTTGCAGGTGGCAGCAAGGAAAGGGAGATCTACTTGGAGTACGGTTGTGTACTTAGTATATTAGTAGCATTGTTACTGACTGGTGGAGGTGAACACCAACTCTGTATTTGAGTTGTGTGTTGGGACCATAAGAGAGAGAGGGAAGAAGTCCTTGAGGTGTGGCAAGCCTTAGAGGTGGAAGAAGAAGTGGCATCTTCTTTATTGTATTTTCTTCTGAGTGATTATTAATACAATTGTGTATTGTCTCTCATATCCTATGTTGTTTCATATTTCTAGTTACTTATTCATTATGGTTAAATTTTGTGTTTAGTTGCTTACACAGAGGTAATCATATTATACTCTTATTGGTGGAGTAGGATCCTGACAAGTGGTATTAGAGATTTTGGTTGGGTTGACTAACAGGTGGTTTAGATCTGGTTAGTGTTTGTTGATTACAGGTTACTCACAGGGGTTTCTGATTGAGTGAGAGTATAGCAATGGCAGAAGAAAGTAAGCTACAAATGGAGAAACTGAATAGCACGAATGGTCTGATTGATGAAAAGAAAAAGTAGGTAAAGGAAGCTTGTTAGTCAGTAGAAGATCAGCATGTAGAAGTAGATGTTGCAGGTGTTGTTGCACAGGTTGCTCTGAATAAAATAGAATCTTGGTTTACAGATTTTGTTGCCTCTTTCCATGTAGCTCGAAATAGAGCATCTTTTCAAGAGTATGTCCAAGGAGACTTTGGAGAGATTTATTTAGGGGTTAGTGAGCCTTGTCAGATTGTTGGCAAAGGGGAAGTGAAGCTGAAATTGCAGACAGATAACACACGGGTGTTGAACGAGGTCATGCAGGTACTAGTCTTGGAGATGAGTCTAATTTCTTCAAGAAAGTTAGGTGATGAGAGATGCACAGTAACTCTCATAGCAGATGCACTTGAATTAGACGGTGGTAAGAAAGTAAATATCCTTTATCTATCTACATATATTACTGATTCACCTTTTGTTGCAGAGATGTGGCTTTGTAGGCTTGGTCACATATGTAGGAGGGGAATGCATGTTCTTAAGTGGAAGATAGATATCTTTGATAAACTTAAGAATTGGAAAGCCTTGGTGTTCATGGAGGAGATGACGGACAGAGATCAGCTGAGGGGACTGAATTATTTTGAGTAGGGTTGTGTTAATTTGAACAAGGTTTTGACCCAAAAGGAGCTCCCAGGTAAAAAGTCATCACTCACAAGTGAAAAAAGGCACCAGCGTCAGTCAAGAGGAACCAACATCAAACAGACAGGCACCGATGTCAGTCATGTGCAGATCAGCAGAGTCAGTGGTGTCGAGCAGCAAGAACCGACATCGGTCATACAGGAACTGACGTTGGCAAGAGGTTCACCGACATCGGTCAGGAAACTGATGTCGACAGACAAGGTCAGTCACAGGAAATCAACGTCAGTCGGTTGTAGATTGGGAGATGGCCGAGATCGGTCACTGGAACGGATATTGGGCAAACAGCAAGCTGTCAAGGAGTCTCAAACACCCATATGGAGGACTAAAATGGTAAGTGGACCTCATATTCATTGTTCACCTTCTTACTAGTTGCTTACTGATGGTCGAGAACCTGGAAGATGTGAAGAGGCAATGCAAGTAGAATCTAGAAACAGTGGGAGCTTGGCATGGATGAGGAGTGTGAGTCCTTGGAGAAGAACCAAATAGGAGTTTGTTGGTGGAGATGTCAGTTGAAAGAAAGCACTGAAAGACGGATGGATTCCTAAGTTAAAGAAGAGAGTGGATGGATACGTGAGACGGAAGGCCAAGGTATATGGTCTTGAGGAAGTTGCAGGACAGTGGTACAGGTTTTGATAGGTGGATGACAAAGCAGGGCTTCAGTCAATGTCAGTGTAACCATTGTGTTTGACTTACCAGGTGGATGATGGTCGCAACATTATCCTGTTACTGTATGTGGGTGATATGCTAGCAGATTCATACATACAAGGTTTTGTTGAGCTAAAGGTAAGGTTAGTTCAGTGGCATGTCATGAGGAATTTGGAGCAGCGAAATTCTTTGGCATAAGAGAAATGGAAGATCACAAGTTGATCTCCAATGGGAGCTGATGTGAAGAAGGTGTTGGCAAGGTTCAAGATGCAGGATGTAAAATCGGTAAGCACACCAAGGGTTGGACAGTTCAAGCTGAGCTTAGAACAGTGTTTGAAATCACATGAGGTCTAGTGTAGACCTGAGTTTTCCCAAGCAGTGGGAGTTATCAGCGAGTTTGGAGCCAATTCAGGGAAGGTAGATTCTCAGGTATTTGAGAGGGACTAGCAGCAGGGATTCATGTTATGCAGGGTCAAGGTCTTCACTACATGGAGTTGTAGGTTCGGATGTGGCAGGTTACTTGGATGACAGGAGGTGCACTACAAGTTGTGTGGTGGTTGGTCTTCAGGATTGAGCTTGAAGAGGGATACAAGCTAAGAAACAAATTAGATGGTGTACAGGTACAGGTATAGTGCAACTGTTTATCTCCAAGTGGGAGATTGTTAGGTTGTGGAGCTAAAAGCTTCACTGATGCAGACATGGAGGAGGTTGCTGAGGTTATGAAGGATTGTTGAGTTGCAGAATGAGTTGCAGGGCAACTGACATCGGTCTGATCAATCGACGTTAGTCATATTACAGTGTAGAAGCAATCGACGTCGGTTATATGTCAGCCAGCATCGGTCAAGAAGGAGCCAACATCGGCAACCTGTGTGTGCATGCAGTTTACATGTGGGTTTCAAACAGGTCTATTTTTGGACTGTCAATTTGCATGTTAAAGGCTAATTATAGTCTTGGAATTGCGTGTCTAATTATTGTAATTCAGAATGTCTAATTATTTTATGCATGAGATCTATATAATAGACTCATGGGTTGTATTGTAAAAGTGTGCTAGAGAGTAAGAGAGCAGAGATTAGCTCCTTCAAAGAGAAGAGAGCATGGTGTGTTTTATCCTAGTTCCAAAGGGGTGCTAAGTGTGTATGATCTTGGAGAGTTGCAGGTGTGGAAGTTCGGGTAGAAGATCCACTGGGGTATTGGTTGAAGAATCATAAGGACTTGGTGAGGCAAGGACAAGGGTTCTTCAGGGTGTAAAGACATCTACATGGTAAGTAAGGTCTGTTGATTTGCAGGTGGTAGCAATGAAAGGGAGATCTACTTGGAGTACGGTTGTGTACTTGGTGTACTAGCAACATTGTTACTGACTGGTGGAGGTGAACACCAACTCTGTATTTGAGTTGTGTGTTGGGACCATAAGAGAGAGAGGGAAGAAGTCCTTGAGGTGTGGCAAGCCTTAGAGGTGGAAGAAGAAGTGGCATCTTCTTTATTGTATTTTCTTCTGAGTGATTATTAATACAATTGTGTATTGTCTCTCATATCCTGTGTTGTTTCATATTTCTAGTTACTTATTCATTCTGGTTAAATTTTGTGTTTAGTTGCTTACACAGAGGTAATCATATTATACTCTTATTGGTGGAGTAGGATCCTGACATCTACCCTATTCATGCATCTTTCCATATCAAGCATAAGAAAAGTCATATTACAGGTCTGAAGCATTCAAAGAGCAATCCATGAGTGATATTTGTCAAATCACAAGCTAGATCACTGCATACATCTTCATATAATATATTTCACCCTTGTGTACACACTTTTTAACACATAAGGGATAACTAGATAAGTCTAAGACCATCCTTATATTATTGGCTAGGTAATGCCCATTAATAGAGGGGTCTTTGGGGTAGCTTAACATCGTTAGCCCACTAATCCATTTTTTAGCAAAGTCATTCCAAGGGTGAAGAGCTAGGGTTTTGATCAATCAATGAAGAATGATATCCCGTATCCTAGATCTGAACACACCAACAAAAAGGTGGAAAAAAACCTAGAATACTAAAGTTGGTCACATCTAGATCCAATCATTATTTTGTATTCAACACCTAAATCAAAGATCTAATGGTAGCATTTGCAACCACATAAGTACAATTTTCAAAATCTAACAGTTGATCTAGAACACTAATCTCACATACTTTACACTTGTTTCTAGTTCAAATCTGCCTATGCAAGATAAGCTAAGTATCATTATTCCCTATATATTGAAATATCTTCCAATAATTTTACATTACTATTTTTAGCAATCTCAATTGTATATATTCATAATATTATTTATCTAATTTTTATGTTAATTGGCCTACTATTATTAGTTTATCACCCTTATGCTATAACTACTTCTATATTTATTAACCATAGATACCCCCAAGTCTAAATTTTAGGGTTAAACAAAAATGTTCTATTAAATACAAAACATTTGCATTCTCCTTGAATTGATTTTATTATCCCTCTCCCAACTCATCTGAGTTTAATCGGAACCATTCTTATATTTTTCCTTTGAAATAAGATTCAAGTAGCTTGAGGGCAACATTGGGATCATTGATGTGATGGACTATACATATATTTTTCACATCCTTAATGTGGTATATAGGGTTGATAGAGCCATCTCCTGTGGATGTAGGAAGTGCTCTAAAAGCTGATTTTGGAATGTCATTCCATTGTTGTAGGTGTAGTGGGCTACTAAAATTCCAAAAGATGAAAGGTAAATTTATTGAGTTAGCCATAATAGTGATTTCATTACAACATTTATCAAATAATTTGGGAATATGCACGATCTGCTCAAATAGACATTTTGGATTCTTTTAATTAGTAGAGTCGTCAAGTGATTGTAAATGCTTCAAAAAAGAAAATTAATTGAGATTATCACAAAAACCTTAGCTACAAAAAATTAAATCAAGAGGATTTGCATAAAATTTTCAAATTAAAATCAAATCATGTCCCATCAGGTGTGTCAAAAATTGTTAGTTGTCCATTGTGTTTGATTGGTTACACCTGCACAATAGTCACAACATGGGAACTCTTGCTAGCATGGGACTGATCTTGTAAGAGAGACTCTAGAGTCAGATGATTATGCTTTATATTTTAATGTTAATCTACCTAAGTTAAATGCATAAAGGAATTTTTTTTAAGAAAAAAGAATTAGAGGGATACATAAATAATAAAAGTGGTGATACACCAAAATAATAAGTGGGTTGACTCTTTATCTCAACAAATACAAAGTTAACAGTATGCAAAAAGGGAAATGAACACAACTTAAAGAAAATAAATGCAAAGGGCAAGATGTATCCTGAATGTGAGAATGGGGTTGCAGTAATAAGACAATAACCAAGGGTTAAACAAATAAGAGTCATATTAGCTTTCATCTATTGTAGAAATTATGCACAAATACATTACGCTTCAATAAGAGGGATTGGGATATTCTTACATAATAGATAGCATAGACCAAATACTATGCACAACATGGATTTGGGCTAAGGTCCAAAGAAACGATTCTTTTTTTAAATGATCCCTTTACAATTTATAAATAAGGAAGCACAAGAGGCATTCAACATTGTCTACTAATAAGTACAATAGTAGATGAAAATCTATATTTTCACATCCCCTTTTGCAAATTTTTCCTAAGTACTTTGGGTCGATAATCAACACTTCTCAAGTCATATCTCTTCATATCGATCCTTCTGCTAGCTTAGTATGGTTTAATCAAATCATCTTGTGTACCCAACTAGTTTATATCCCATGTTGTATTTATGAGCCTTGCTTCCTCATCTCAATCTCACCTAATTTCTAAAAAGGTCTACTCGATGATCCTTTCTCCTTGACTGAACACTAGTTTGTCTCACATAAGTACAATAGTCTTTAAATGCTCTGATCAAGGTTGGTGGAGCTTTTAAATTATACTAAAGAGGCATAATTCCAAATAACTTTATAAATTTTATAGCAACGAAGATATCACTTTTTCTAATTAAAATAAACCTAAGTACGAAAGATCTTATAATGAGCTTTACATTGTTATGAATCTTGTAAAAATGTGTTACCTACATCAAGCGATATAAATTTATAAACAACTCTCCTTATATCCTCTATATCTTTCTTTATACTTGATTAGATGGCTTGAGATCCCCATTGGAAGCTTTGATCTAACACTGTGAGTCACTTCTCCTTGCTCGCACCATCATTTCTTTCAAAATGTCTCACGTCATCAAATCCTTACAATTAAATACCTTCATATCCTCACTCAACCTTAAAATAACTCATGCCATTGATCTTACATGAATCGAACGTGTGATATCTTCATTGGAAGATTTGAAGATTTATATAATATTTGAGCTTTATGGATTGCACAACTGGAGATTAACTCCTTAAAGATGATTTAACAACATGAGATCAACACTGAGGATCTTTATCAACGTATTTTTTCCACATTTCTCTCTGACTTTTTGATTATTTTGTGGGCCTCACCGTACACAACTTTAAAGCATAAGGCTTAATACCTTGAATCGAACTACTGAAGATTAGTGCCAAGAGCCTTGATCTAACAATGTTGAGGGTTTGTGATGAATGACATCATTACATTTTTCGAAATATCTCGCTCATCAAATATGGAAAAATCTAATGACCTCCACTTTAAAATAACTCATGTCATTGATCTTGCAAAGACCAGACGGGTTGAGATCCTTATCGAAAGCTTTGATTTAAACTTGGAGTAAAATAGTCGTGAGTTTTGAAATTTGATTTTTTGCGTAGCTAAGGCAAAACTGAATACATGCTTTAGCTTCCTTCCAATCATGTAAGTCTTGATTAAATTTGAACTAATATTGTTATGAGCCTATCAATCTTTTTTAGATTTCTTCAATTGTATTTGAGATCCATTATTCTTTAGAAAGTTTGCAACATTTCTGAAAGTTGAGTTGCTTATTAAGGGAGCTTAAAAAACTATCATATCATATTAATGGCAGAGTTTATTCAACACATAGTAGTAACACATTATTTCATATTAGTTTCCTTGGTTGAAGCATTATTGTATTTATTAGTGTTTTTTTGGAAATATTGTACATCATTGAGGGACATGATAAGAAGATGGCGCTTAAAACCACTACTAATCCTTAACTCATGCCACAAAACACATCATTTTCTATATCATTTTTAGATTTAACTACGTCATTAGGGTTTGGAGGAGTGTAATTTCGTAGTGACCAATGCAAAGTTTAAAAAACTAAACATTTTTTTTTTTGCAACCCTTGTTCTAACAAACACAATTAATCAAATATAGTTACACTTGCATGAAACTTCCCATTACCATATTGTCTACAATTTTAGTGACCCAAAACAAACCTTCATAATTAAAGAGGTTTTATATTCGCTCTATTGTCTTGTTGTTTTGGCCTATTTTGCAATGTCACATCTTGATGACTATTTCCAATCTCCTAAAAATTAACATACTCTTCTAAACCCTTTTTTAGTCATTTATTGATTTAATTTTAGAAAATTAGATATATTTACTATTTTATATTTTTTCATAGATGTGTGTATTGCAAGTTGATTGAATCCATTTATGAGATATTTTTTATTTTATTTAAGAAAGTATATATATATATATATATATATATATATATATATATATATATATATATATATATATATATATGGTACAATACTAATCATACTAAAAAATGGGTGGAAAAGTCACACCCGACGAGCATAGTCACACCGAAGACAAAGACACCTCGAGTAAAGTCTAAAAAGTGGTCAAAAATGACCACATCAACAAAAAGAAACATCACATCAATAGTTTGATATAAAATTAGAGAGAGCAAAGAAAAAATAATAATTAAGAGAATAATTAAGCAATCGCAATAAACATGGATGTCGGGGGAGGCAGTGGAGATGGCAGCTCTTGAGGCTTACCACCCCATCCTCCCAGGGTAGGAAGATCCCCATCCACAGGAAAGGGCTCCCAACTAGTGTTTTGTTGATCTTTTAATGTCGCGTCTTGATTTCTTTCATGAGAGATTGTCAGAGCTAGTCATGGAAATTTGCCTTAGGGGAGGACCCCAGCCCCTGATGTCACCATCATGAGATGGGGGAGGATATCCCCAGCCCCTACCATCACCTCCAGATATAGAAGAGCCACTCAGACCACCACAAAGAGGAGAAGACCAGTGTGGTGGTGATTGACAAAGAGAATGACTCTTGTGTCTGGTTATAGAATGATGTCAGTGTGGTCCACACCCTCATCCTTGAGGAGGCATAAGATGTCATGGAGGCTCAGGAGGTTCAAGACTAATCATGCATGGGGAATTTCCCCAGTGGTTGAGAAAATGTTGGAGGTAGTTAAGTTCCAAGTGGACTTTGACTGTTTGCCTTTGAATTTAAAGAGTGACATTAGATAGAACAGTAATTTTGTTAGTAATAGAAAAACTATGTACTAGATCTTCTTGATTAAAGCAAGCATAATTTGTATCTTTCTAGATTTGAAATAAAATATCAACTCGAAAGACATACCAAAATATGTTGTATTTTATAGGTAACAAAGTTGAGTCCCCTAAGAGATCCATCTTCCATGTGAAGAATTTAGGTTGAAAGCATTGAAAAGGGGAATGAATCCATCACCGTGCAGATTATGTATGAGAGCAAAACCAAAAAAAAGTGCTTAAAAGTCTTTTGTTTTTGACAAGCTATGCAAATAGGTTTGGACACTCCCAAATGCTTGAGTTGATCACCCATAGGCAAGCCTTGATAAAAGAGACACCATAAGAAATGATATTTTTGGGCTCAATAATAGCATACCACATAGTGGTAAAGCATTTGCCCAAACCCCATGTCTGAAATGGAGATTCCATCTGAGGTTAAACATTTCATGTGGAATATGTTAAGGGGATAGTAAATTATAACCCAATCGAGGAGAATATCAGGTGAAGAGGGTGGTCATAGGCTAGTGCCAATATTTCCAGCAAGGAACAAGGGAGTTGACCCTTATTTTGTGCAAATACTCATCAGGTATGGAACCTTGAATTTTTGTTATAGCCTCTATATTTGAGTTATTTAATTGAAATATATTCTAAAGTTGATACCAAGTGAGACAAGCCCAATTCTCCTTACAAAAGAGATCACTAATAAATTTCACACCTTTTCGTAAAAGCCTTAACCTTTAACCCAAGGGACTAAGGCAAAGGGAACATTGTAAAAATTTAAGCAAGGCAACCACCAAAGAGATTGGGAGTTAAAAGAGAGGCCATTCCTGAACCCCTCGCCTACCCAATTAATATGAAGTTTAAGCTTCTCCCATGCTTTCCATAGGCTTTGAACAAGAAAAATACCCTTGATTTTAATAGGCATTGGGGTTATAAGAAAAAAGTGAAGTCTTAGGCCTTGCCAAGCCTTTCTACCACATGGAAGCCCCTAAGAAATACAATGGCATAAAATAATTTTCCAAGATTCATCCCCAACAAGACCTCTAATAATCCATTTGACACCAAAGGCAAGGCATTAAATTTTAATATCTAGAAGACACAATCCACCAGCTTCCTTAGGTCACCAGCATATGTTCCAAGAAACTCTATGGAAACCCTTATGACCCTTAGAGTTATCCCATATAAAATCTCTTATAATTTTTTCTAATTTTTTGTAAGCGTAATTATAAGGGACCCAATAGGAAAATAATACACATGAGTAACTGTCAAAACTTTATAGGAAATTTTAAATTTTCCAGAAAGAGATAACAGATTTGTGATCCAAAAAGAATTTTTTTCCAACTCTCTACACCACATAAGACCATAGCTTAGAGGGAGCGGCCAGAAAAGCAAAAGGGATGCTAAGAAACTTAAATTTCACCCCTGGGAGAAGCCACTACTATCGATATCCCTATTCAAGGAGTTTTGAGGCCCAGAGACTGATGGTAACATTGAGTCTTCCTCCATTGAATAGATGAGCCTGAAGCCAAACAAAAAATATGGAGACATTCTATGGCATTCCTAGCAAACTCTTCTTCATATTGAAGAGTAAGAAAAGAATCATCTACGAAGTGGCCATTTAAAAGCTATCTGGCAGTTTGAGGGAGGGAGATGACTTTCACCAAACCCTTGGTAATGTACTTAGCTAGGAGGTATCTAAATCCTTCAATTGCTAGCACATATAAAGAAGGGGCTAAAGGGCATTCTTGTCATATAGAATGATGAAGTTCAAACCAAGAATATTGGGTGTCATTGATTGTAATACAAGGCCCAACATCCTGAAATAGCATGTTAACAGTCTGAACAAATAGGGGGACAAAACCAAGGGCCTACAACATGGCTAAAATAAAGGGCCACTCAATACAATCCTAAGATTTCTCAAAATTAATCTTGAAAAATAGAGCCTTTTGATTAGAGAGTCGAGCCCATTCTATACCTTGCCAAATGGCAATGACATTATCCAGAATGAATCTATTCTGAATAAAACCAGTTTGTTCACTCCTAATAATTAAAGGGAGAATGTGTTTGACCCTAAGGGCTAAAGCCTTTAAAAATAATATTATAAGAGATGTTAGCAAAGTAATAGGCCTCTAATTGGTGATAATTTTAGGATCTCCATCCTCGGGAATAAACTTACTATTACCCTAATTTATAAGGGATCCCAAAGAGTTGGTTAAAACAGTTTCAGAATAGACTCGGTGAAGATCAAGATCAACAATATCCCAAAGGATTTAGTAGAACCCACATGAGAAACCATCCATTTTTGGAGCTTTGTCAACTTCTATCTATTTAAAAACCTTATGGAGGTCATTAAGAGATAAGGTCCTATCACAAGCAACTCTTTGTGAATTGGATACTTTATAGGGCACCATCTGGAAGCATTGATGGACAGTCACCTCGCATTCTAGAGAGGGATCTTGTGTTGAGAAAACACCATGGTAATGAAGAATAAAATATTTTAAAATGTCAGGTAGTTTGGTAAGTCGATTATTTCCTTGCTCAATAGCTTTAATTCTATCAATAGCTCTCCTAGAGCAAAGAATGGCAAAAAAGTCCTTGGGGACTTTGTCTCCTATTTTCAACCAGTGCATATTGTTAGCATATTATTGTAAATACTTTATGTTTATGACTAAGGTATATTACCTATGAATTTGGTTATAGTGGTTTTAACCACTTGGGTAAATAGGTTAATTACTTTGACAGGCCTAGTTATTTTACATTGCTCAATGATTGTTGTTTCACCCACTTCCTATATTCTCGGGTGGTTCTTTTGTTCCCATTTAATAGGCTCCTCAAGTATTGTTTATAATGTTGGTTGATTTATTTATTCATCTCTTTTGATAAATATACTATGCTCTCAGATCTTGCGGGGTAACAAGCTTAGGAGGGAGCTTGGTGGGTGAGAGAGAGCGAACTTGTTAGGGAGGAGCGTGAAGCACCCGATGGAGAGCTGTGAGAGGAAGAAAATCAATTTTATTTTTTTATGACCAACCAAAAAGCTAAAAAAGTAGAGAAAATAAGGATAAGTTTTATTAATACCAAGACAAAGTGAGAGGAATTCAAATGAGAGGCTATAAGGCATGTTTTTATTTTTTTCCCGCCTCAACATGTTGTACAACACTGGAAGGTGCCATAGGAGAAGCCAAAAATTTATTTGTTGACTATTTAACCTATTTTTTATTGCTACAATTTTCTCTTAATTGGGAGAAGCTTCATAGATATGAGGGCATTCCATTTGGTTGAGAATTGCATCTGGAATCAGCGTCAAAAATTTTATAGGCGAGCCATTTCTCTATAAATGCACAAGTATTTTTTATTAGTGGATTTATTTCATAAAAGTATTTATCCTATGTTTTAATCTAGCCAATTAGAAATAAGGTGCTTTTCATTTAAATTAAAATTTGGAAAAATCAATTTCTTTTCTAAACTTAAGAAAATTTGATTTTTTTATAAATATTTGCCTGGAGGAACAAAATTAATTGTGTTAGGAGCAAACCGTAAAGCCAATTTGATTGAAAAAATTACCATTTTATATTTTTTTTATCTGGATGTTGACAGAGAAGGAATTTTAAAAATCAGAGTTTTATATCTCCTAATTTAATTTTTTTAATTTATTTTTTGGTTTTTTTAAAGACAGAAAGTTTAAAATTTCCCAAATGGTATTGAGCTTTTTTTTTAAAAAACTAGAGGCATATTCCAGATTATGATTCAAGTCCATGGGTAGGAAGAATTTTGTTTAAAGTCATATTTTTTTCTTGTACATTCATTTTTTGGAAAAACTAGATCAAACTCACTAGTTTACAACACTTTTAATTGCCAGATTCACAAAAATTGACAGGCAAGAATTTTAGTTTGTGGAGTCACAAGGTTTTGATGATATGTGAATATTGGAGTCTTGAACAAATAGTGCTCATTAAAGAGAAAAAACTTTCCACTAATACCGATGACTATGATAAACATCATCGAGAGGCTTTCATGTTGTTAAAACTATCAGTAGCAGATAATCTAATTTTAGAGGTCAGAAATGCGACCAATACATCAACCTTGTGGACTAATCTTACTTCTAAATATCAAGCTTCTAAAGCTGGTAGGATATTGTATTTGAATAATTTATTGTTTTCTACTAAGATGCACGAAGGTGGCTATGTTTTTGAGTTTTTGTTGCCAATCAAGGATATCAATGATCAGTTGAACATTGTGAATAACCCTATTGATGAACAGTATTTGATTTCTCTAGTTATGCAAAATATTCCACCTTCATTTGAGTCATTTGTGGAGTCTTTTCACATGATTTCTAAGATGCAAACTTTGGATTTAGAAAAAAATTCCACATTATTATTGTCGAAGGAGATGAGGAGCAGGAAGTTTTGTCTACATCTACTTCTATAGAGAGTGCATTCTTCATCAAGTGAAAGGGTAAGCAGTTTGGTAAAGCTAATAGTTCTTATATAAAACCTTCACAAGTAAGTGGTTCCAATAAGAGATCTAAGTGGAAATATTTTACTGTAAGTAACCCGGTCACCTTAAGAAAGAATTGCCAGAAAAGACAACAAAATATGGCTAACCCCAAAAAGAAAGCTCATCATGTGAATATCATTGAAGGTGAAAGAGAGGAAACATCTCTTGATTTTGCATTCATGGCCTCTAGTAGTAATTATGTGGTGGATTGATCTTGGTACTTTGATTTTGGGGCATCTCACCATTATTCATGTCATAAGGACTGGTATGTGGATATTGTTGAAAATAACAGTAGTTATGAGTTTGTATCTTTGGGAAATGGTATAACTTAATTTATGAAATCGTATGGTAATGTTCAAATCATTTTTAATGGTATTGTCCAATATACATTTCAAAATGTTAGGTATGTGCCTGATATGAATACAAATCTGCTTTTAATTAGTGAGATTACTACAAAATCTGATTTTGTTGTTAAGTTTCAAGGACAATAATGTTTAGTCACTACCAAATATAACAAGATTATTGTAATTGGGATTGGTGAGAAAGGCTTGTATAACCTCGTAGATCCATAGAGGGCAAAAGAAAGTGCACTTGTAGATGTTGATAGTGTAATTTCACTATGGCATAAAAAGTATGGGCATTTGAATTTCTAGTATTTAAATACATTGAGCAAAACTAAGATGGTTAAGGGAATTCCTTCTATTTGGGATAGTCATCATGTATGTACTAGATGTCAGTTGGGGAAGCAAGTTAGACATTATTTTGATATTGGTAAAGCTTGGAAAGCTAAGGAATTATTAGATCTAGTTCATGTGGATTTGTATGGTCCAATGCAGACACCTATTCCTACTAGAGCCCAGTATTTTATGTTAATGTTTAATGATTTCTTTAGGAAAAAATGGGTATACTTTCTAGTGAATAAATTTGATTGCTTTTCTAACTTCACATCTTGGAAAGTTATGGTTGAAAAATAGGTGGGATGACCATTGAAATCTCTTCTAACGGATAATGGGGGTGAGTTCACCTCAAAATGATTCAAGGAGTTTTATGCCACTAAAGGCATACACAAAAAATATAGTACCCCTTACATTCCATAGAAAAATGGAGTTGTGAAAAGGAGAAATAGGACAATGATGGACATGGTTCATTGTATCATTCAAAGAAGAAATGTCCCATATAAGTATTGGGCAGAAGTAGTGAATACATTAGTGTACATCCTCAATAGAAGTCTTACAAAAGCATTGTAGCATATAAATCCAAAGGAGGCTTGGTTAGGTTGAACTCTAGATGTAAGTGATTTTATAATTTTTGGTTGTATAGCTTTTGCAATTATTCCTAGTCAAAACAGAAGTAACTTGGATGCGAAGAACACAACATATATGTTTGTTGGATACAATGAGTAGTCCAAGGCCGAAAGGTTACTTGATGTTTCTACTAACAAAGTTATGGTAAATAGAGATGTCTTAGTAAATGAACAAATGTCATACTTCACAACAACTAGTACAGTTTCAAATATTGAGTCATTGTTTCCTTCTAATGATTCTATTATAAGTTGTGATGTGAAAATTAAGCAAGATTCTAGTTCATCAATGGAATCACATTCCAGGAAGGGAATTTTTGCAGGTCATTGTGAGGTTCCAATAGAACAACTAAAGAATCCAAAGTGGTACTTTACCACAATGGACACACTAAAGGAGGGAGACTTGCCACAAGGTGTGGAAGGCAAAAGATTCAGATCAGGAAAGCAGCTTGGTAATAAAAGTGAGCATGTTAATTTTAATTTAACAACTACAGTTTCACAAGAATTTGAGCCTAATTATTTTTCAGAGGCTAAATGGAAAACTGAGTGAAAATCAGTCATGTAATTGGAATATGATTCCTTGATGAAAAACAAGACTTGGGAGCTAATAGAGCTTCCACCAAGAAAGAAATTCATTGGTTGTAAATGGATTTATAAGGTAAAGTATAAGGCAGATAGTTCCTTGGACAAATATGAATCTAGACTTGTTGCAAAACATTATGCATAAGATGAAAGGGTTGACTATAAGGAGACTTTTGCTCCTACTACTAAAATGGTAACTCTTCATTTGATTGTTATTATTACTACTCATTTTGGATGGCAGGTGCACCAAATAGATGTCAAGAGTGCCTTCTTGAATGGTGATCTACAGGAGGAGGTCTACATGTCATAGTGATAGGGGTTTTAGGCATTTGGTAAGGAACATCTTGTATGTAGATTGATTAATTCCTTATATGGGCTTAAGCAAGTTTCTTGAACCTAGTATATGAAAATAAATTCATACCTTAGGGAGTCTAGTTTCAAAAGGTGTAATTATGAACCAAATCTCTATGTAAAGGTGTCTGGGGATGATATCTTGATTTGCATTATATATGTTGATAATATAACCATCACTAAGAGTAGTGTTAGTCTCATTCAGCAAAGGAAAGGTGATATTTATTGTACTTTTGACATGACAAACATAGGACTATAGAAATATTGTTTAGGTGTAGAGTTTTGGCAAGGTAATTGTGTTAAATTCATGTCACAAAATAAGTATGTCAAATCATTAGTTGAAAGGTTTATAATGATGGATTTTAATCCAACTCACACACTTATGGAAGTTGGAGTTAAATGTTCATTAGACACTGCTTCACCATCGGTTAATGAAATAGTGTATCAACAACTAGTGGGTAGTCTCATATATCTCACTACCACTAGATTGGATATTAGTTTTGAAGTAATTTTTCTATCTCACTTCATGTCTAAACCATGGGAAGTACATTGGTTAGATACAAAATGGTTATTAATATATGTCAAAGGTACACTTGACTTTGGCATACTATATAATAAGTCTATAGATTTGAGCTTTCAATATATCCTGACTCTAATTGGGCATGATCAGTAGATTTAAGAAAATCTACAACATGCTATGTATCCACTCTTGGTTTAGGGGTTTTCTCATGGTAGAGAAAACTTCAAACTACAGTGGCATTACCTTCGACAGAAGTACAGTATAAAGGTGTGGTTAGTGTAGGCTATGAAACTATGTGGATAAATAAAATCTTAGAGGATCTTTAGTTTGAGTCATCAAAGTCTACTCCAATTTTTTGTGATAACCAGATTATTCTAAATATGGTGAAGAATCTAGTATTCCATGTCAGGACTGTTGTAAGCTCAATTTGCACCCTTGGAGAGAGTTCTTCAGGCTCCCTCCAATTAATCTACACAATGGGAACAACCTCAGGTTTTGGGTCACCTATGGTGAGGTTGAACCTCTGGAGAAGGTTGGCTTCCTCTTGATCTCACCTAAACTGATGTTAAATTAATTCTTCATAGGGAAAAAGGTTAGAAAAAGGATAAGAGCTCCTAAGAAAGCTAAAAAGGGTGATGTACCAAATTTAAATGGACACTCATATAAGCTTGAACACACACTGGATTAGCATAAAACAACTATAGTTCACACAACCTCACAATCTCACTAGTTGCAAAAATAATTCATAGAAGAGGTTCCAAATACAACACTCATCTAGACCCACAAGTTAGCTTGAAAACACCTTCAAAGAGGCAAGCAAAAGGACAGTAAAATAGGAAGAATCTCTTTCACAAATTCACCATACACAAGCATACTAAGCATTGATTAAATACAAGAGATAGGTAAAGAGTTGATCCTATTACTTCAAAAGGCAGTTCTCACAATATTTTGACAAGGTTTAACCATATCAAATAAGCATACTTTTGCAAGATTCTCAATGAGTATCCTTGTCTCAAAAAAGAATGATAAAATCTAAGAGCTGAGAACCCCTATAATGGGAATGAAACCAGGGTATATAGGAGAAGAAAGAGAGAAAGAATATGGGAGCATGCCATCAGAGAGGGAACACACCATCTCGAGTCATTAATTGAACCTAAACTACCACCTTTTGCTCCTTAACCAATGAAAACCTTGCCACCTTTTTGATCAATCAGGACACTGCCCATGGATTATCGAGTGAGAAAGTACCCAAAGGTTCTAAGGACACATTGAATGCCCCTAATTGCAATTCCCAACACTAGACCTTTTTTTTAATCTTTCATGCCATCTCTCACTTGAGGAAAAAACTTTAAGCTCATGGTTCTAATAGAAACATGGCTTTTTGCATTTTAGGTGGTTGCTTGTCAAAGATATGTCCATGTTGAAGGATGAGGACCCTTTGCATTAATCACATACCTATTGTATTTCCATGTCTAGATCATGGGTCCATTCTATAGATGGAAAACCAATCTAAGATTATTGGTTTTCCTATAGCCTTTAGATTAATGCAGACTTATATCCTATATATCCCTTTTTCAAGATTATAATAGGTCTAAATAGGCCCATTCTATCCCTGCAAGGACCAATAGTTCATTGTACACATAGGTCCTTCTTAGAATGGCAAACATAATCATAGATGAACCCTACAAGTTATAAAATGTTGAACCAGAGGTCCATATTAAGCTCCAATGATGGTCCCTTGATGTTCTTTATACTTGATTGCATCAGTGTGTCCCTTTAATGGCATTGGATCGAACTTCAATGGTGACAGTATGATCCTACAAGACTTATTTTCCTTGGTTGAAAATGGTTCCTCAACTTCCATCAAAAGTCCTTGGCTCACCTTTGTTCTAATTGGCTTTCAATATCTGACTTATCTTATTGACATATTAACTCATCTCACTCCATTTATTTTAAATTGTATGATTGAGCAAGGACCATCAATCCTACCCTTGACTTATCAACTTTTTCTGAGTTGGAGCCACTTAGCAATCCCACATTTGCACTCAAGATCCTGTTGTTAGTCTATCGCTTTACACACTTGTGCCACATGTCAACCTTTCAATCTCCTTGACCTTTTGACTCTTATTGCTTAGTTGGATCAAGATGTATTATTAAACATAGATAATTAGATCTATTAGGACCCACTTTTTGAAAACCAACAGGTACTTACTGTGTCTTAAATTTGGCATCCGTGCGTCGGTCATTTGACATCCTCATGGACGTATTTGACATCCCGTAGACCATCAAATTTAAACTTACAATGGATTTTTGCTTGAGATATAATTTGAGGTTTGTACGAATTTCAAACGCTTTTGACCAACTTTGAAGGCTTGGATTTATGTGATTTTGCATGACATTCACGTGTCTATCATGGTCGAAAATGGCTTAAGTATGGAAACTGAGCAAATTTTGTCTAAAGAGCCAACTTCGAACATGCATAAATTTTATTGCACTTCATCACATGACTTGAAAATTAGTGCATAGAAACTAGGGATTGAGCTGAACAAACCCATGTGACCATTTTCTCCTAGCACCCTCATGCATGTGAAATATAGCATCAGCAAAGTGTCTACTAAAAACTTATGCCATTAGACCTAAAATGTCAAGATAAACATAATAAAGAACCAGATGAATATCATGCACCTCCATAGTCATTCCAAGCACTCTTGACACCCCATAAGGTCTATACAACTCTAGACCTATCCTTTAGAAATTGATAATTTACAATTTAAGTGAACTTAAATTAGTTCAAAAGCTTTGTAGATAAAATGAGATCTTTGGATAATTCATTCCATCCAGAACTTTTGTCTATCTACTCATTCATTAACAACCTAATCCATCTGGGCACAATCTTGGTATGTGGGCTAAAAATGGCCAACATCTTTTGAAACTCGCAGGGAAGCATACCTACTATGCTTGAGAACCTAGTCCATTTTGCCTTGACTGGTCCATTGGGCGTATGAAGTCCCAAGTCTTCTCTCAACTAGTTATGAAGATAACACAAGGTTATCCATGTCTAGAACCTTTCTTGAAGTAACAAGATCAAAAGAAATTGAACAACAAAGTGCCCAAGACACTTATTGAAAAGGAAACACATAGCAAAAAATAAATGTGCACATGGCACTTAGAGGAAAGCATAAAGTTATTCTAACATGTACAATATGTTACAAAAGATGCAAATTCATTCAATAACATGGCTTTAAATGAATGCCATTGACTGGGATGGGTAATACCTCTCCACCCATTTGGGGAAGCTAAAAATCATTATGTTCCTTGCAACCATGGATCAAATAAGGACCACTCCACAAGCTGTCAAACTTGGAATGGTTGCTTGGTTTGGCCTTATTTGAGTCCCATTTGAGGACTGGGTCCCCTTCCTTGAAGCCCCTTGTTTTAACTCTCTTATCAAAGTCCTTTTTTACCTGAGCTTGATGTGATTCCAAGGTTTTCATAGCAAGGTCTCTAGTTTCTTCCATCTCCATGACTCTATCATCCTCGCATTCATGGGCTTATCTTCCATCAACTCAAATTGGTGGGCTGACTCTAATGCAGGCAGCTCAAGAGATATAGGTAATTTGGCTTACCTTCCATACAAAAGAACATATGGAGAATTGTCAATGGTAGTTTTAGGAGTCATATTATCATCCCATAAGGTTTTCCTTAGCTTGGTGTGGTATGCTCTCTAGTTCTCTTTTATGGTCCTCCTGATGATCCTTAGCAAATTCTTGTTTGTGGACTCTGTTAGTCTATTCCCTTGGGGATAGTTATTGGAAGAGGTACTGAGGTAGATGCCCAGTTTGATAGCCCACTCACTTATCTTCATAACAAGCAATGTCAATCCATTATCTAAAATAATGGTGACTGGAACACCAAATCTAGTCATAAGGTTGTCATAGAAGTTTAAAACTACACCTTCACTAGCCTCCTTCAAAGCAATAGCTTCCACCCACCTAATGAAGTAGTCAGTTGCATTGAGCACCCATTTATGTTATGCACTTATGGTGGATTGATCATCCCTATGAATTCTAACTCCCATTGCATGAAGGGTTGCTCCACCTGAATAGGATTGAGCGGAAGGGCTGCTAGTTTCTATTTTCCTGCAAAGATGGCACACTTCTAAAATTTTCTAACCCATGCATGAACATCCTTGAAAATATTGGGCCACTAATAACCAGCCCTCATTACCTTTTTTTTTATGGTTCTAAGTGTAAAATAGCCTCCTATAGGTCCATCATGGAACTACTCCAAGAGCCCAGTCACTTGATCATCATTTATGCACCTAAGGAATACCCCATTGAGGTCCCTTCTACAAAAAACACCATCATTTAATGCATAAGGTAGATATTGAATCTTGAAATACCTTCTTTTGGCTCTATCAAAACCTTGGGGGTATTCTCCTATTATTAATAAGTGAGTCATGTCTTGAATCCAGCTCTTTTGAAGTGGAGGTACACATGCCTGTGAGTTGTCTTGGGTCACCAAAACAACCTCCTTATCTTCCTGGAGGTCATTTACCATGTGCTCACACAAGCCCTTGCCTCTAAACAACATGGTGACCTTGATCTCTACATCATATTCCATGACCTTTGTGATCTAACATGCTTTCTTCTCATTCAAATCCTTGTTAAGGAGGAAGTCCCTAACTCCAGGATGAGAAACCATAAGATGGATCTTGTTGTTTAAGAGCATAGGCCTGAACTTCTCAAGGTTTCCCAAGGCTGCAAGAACTTGTTTCTTAATGAAAGTGTACCTCACCTCATATCCTTCTAACCCTTGACTAAAAAGGCAATTGACTGCTCCATTCCTTCTCCATTCTTCTACATCAGCATAGCTGATATGTTGTCAACATTAGCAAAAGTATACAAGATGAAGTCCTTGGAGAAATTAGGATTTATAAGGGAAGGAGCTTAGGCAATGGCCTGCTTAATGGCCTCAAAAGCTGCCTTGCCTTCATTAGACCAAGAAAACACTTGGCTTTTCTTTAGCATGGTGGTGATAGGTTTGACCAGGTTTACAAAACTAGGTATGAACCTTCTCACAAAGTTAATCTTTCCAAGGAAGCTCTAGATTCCCTTTTTGTCCTTTGGCAAAGATAAGGCTAAGATAGCACTTACTTTGTTAGGGTCAATGGATAATCATTCTTTTGAGACAATTTGACCCAACAGCTTACCTTCATGCATAAAGAACACATATTTCTTGGGATTTAAAGAGATCCCATACTCTCTACATCTCTAGAATATCAGCGTCAGGTAGCCCATGTGCTCACTAAATTTTTTGGAGAAGATTGTGATGTCATCCAAGTAGACCAATACCATTTAGTTTAGCAATCCTTGGAAGGCCATGTCCATTGCTCTTTGAAAGGTTGCCCCAACATTAGATAATATAAAAGGCATATTTTGATAAGCAAATGTGCCCCACTTAGTGGTAAAGGTAGTCTTGTATTGGTCTTCCACTCCCACTATCACTTGATTATAACCTGAATATCCATCTAAGAGAGAGTAGCGTTCAGAACCAACAATTACTTTTAGGAGTTGCTCCATGGATGGTAGAGGGTAATGATCCTTCAAAGAGACTCTATTAAGATCCCTGACATCCACACACATTATGATATCCCCATTCTTATTCATGATAGGTACTAGATTACCTACCCATGAGGAGTGTTTAATTAGGAAGATGATCCTAGATTCAATAAGCTTGGCCAATTCCTTTTTCATGAGCTCTTTAATCTTGCAATTTATGGGCATCTGCTTCTACCTGACAAGGTTGGCATTAGCTTCTATCTCTAAAGTGTGTTGGGATAATTTAGGATCAAATCCCCTCAGGTCACTATATTTCCAAGCAAAGATGTCTGCATATTCCTTACAAAGCTCTATGAAAGCATGTCTTTCAATTTTAGTGCTTACCTTTCCAAGCTTGAGGAGCTTGTCTTCAAAGATAAGAACTCTCTCATAGTTCTCTTCATTAGTTGGCATCACTATTTTGTCCTTCCTCATATAGTCCCCTTCATGAAAGAGGCATTCTAGGGTGACTATCCCTTTAGGAAGCTTATTGGACCTTAATTAAACAATTTTATCCCCATACTAATGTTGTAATTTTCTTTGGTTGGGGGAGGAGAACTCTGCTTCTTTTTATAAGAAACATGCAATATGTTTGTCATTTTCAAAGCCCTGCCAATGAACTTCATTATCTAGCATTGATGGTCTTATTACCCCTTTGACATGTGGTTGCACCTTGGTTTTTTTTAATTTGTTGGGATGTCAAAATGAGCCCCCACAGCTATTAGTCTATCAACATGTTGATTTTGGCCTCTTGGCACTAATTGGATGTTGAAGACCTCAAAGTCTTCAATTAGGTCTCACACCCTATGTTTGTAGGACTTCATTAAGGGGTTCTTAGTGGCATTCTGATCTCTAACTTGGTGTACAACCAATTCATTATCCCCATAGACTTTTAATTGCTTAATCTCTCTCTTATTATCACATTGAAGGCCATGAATAAGGCCCTCATATTCTATTGCATTTCAGGAACAGTTGAATTAGAACCTATATGAAGAGAAGTACTTATCATTTGAAGGGGATATTAGCATAACACCTACACCCACTCCATGCTTGCTCCTTGAGCCATCAAAGAACAACTTCTATAGACCACTAGGATCTTCTTGAGGCCTAGTGAGGGATGGCATGGGCTGGTTGTCTTCATGTAAATAGTAAACACCCAAGTCCCTTTCTTCAACACCCTATAAGGGATCTGCCAACTAAATTTCATTCCATATTTCATCCAAGAACATGTCTGGTACCTCTTCTAGATGAGTGTTTAGCTCTTGCCCCATTGCAAATTCATCTTCATCAATGATGGTGCAATTGATGTTGACATTATCTGGTCCATAGGTCTCTATGTGGAATTTTGCAATGGGCTCAACTTTGATTGACACTTTGACCCCATACCTTATTTTGAATGATATGTATGAACCATCTACTACAAGGTAGCCTCCAATTCTTGTAGTGAACTCTCTAGATGAGCATAGTGCAAAGTGATGAGGCACATCCAAGATCAATACATCTTGAGCCACTAAGACACTAGGACAAGTTTGCAAGGTCATATTGAGGTCCTTGATTATGCCATATGGTTGGGTAGAAGAACTATCAAGTTGTAGCACTCCGTTGGACTAGGGCTCATATTTCAGACCAAGCTGATCAACTATGGACTTTAGCATTACCGAGGTATTAGCCCCACTGTCCACTAAGCAATTGTGCACTAGAGAGTTTTGAATGATCCTTGAAATATAGAAAGGAGGAGGCTTGACTGCTTTACATAATTTCCCTTCACTTGGTCCTTTGGCTGTATTGGTAAGGACCACATTTTCCTTGTTTGGTGGCTTGTCTACAACATTTGTCTTTGATAGTCCTTATTGAAAGATGTCTACCTGACAAGGCATGGAGAGTATGTCCCACATTGGCTGACTCACATTCAACCTCTTCATTTGTTCAACAGTGTTTATGGGTGAACCACCAACCTTTGTTTGTGCTTTGGGAGTAACCAATGTTGTTTGTTAAACTTGTGAGCCTTGTGGTACAAAAAGATTCCCTTGATTCTGATTATTTGGGGGTACTGGAACCTTTAAAGTGACAGCATGTTAATTTGGCTATGTCAATGGAGTAATGGTAGGAAGCTCTTTGACTTATTCTCAACTAACATCCATGTTCCTTATTTTAAATCTTGTATTTATTGCCATTGGTATGTAGGCTTCGCTAAAACTAGCCTACTGGTTAGATGCATAGCACTCTCCCTGCTCATAATTAACCATGGTGGCATCCAATTGGTTTGGTCACTGATTAGACTCTTGACCTTGTGGAGGCTCTTTTGGCTTGGTTATCATAGGTACCTCTACATTTTGGGCCATGAGAGCTTGGTTGTACCCAACATTAGCAGCTTGTTGCCATTGATCATTGAAGGCTTGGTTGAGGTCAATATTTGGGACAATATGTTGACCAAAAGATTGATTTCAAGGCATGGTACACTTTGCTTCTTAGGCCATGTTATTTTTAACTAGTACTAAGGTGTTGGAAGTGTTAGCAACATTAAGGTTGTAGTTATTCTACCTATTGTAGCCATGTTGCCCTTGTCCTTGGTTTTGACCTTGGCCTTGACCTTGGTCATTCCCTTTGTATGGTGGTTTATTTACTTGCAAGGATTGTTGTTGAGGTTGATATGAACTTTGATAAGGTCTATTGAAATCCTTCTGACTCTTAACATTTACTAGCTCATTTCCCAAAGAATGAAACATGCTCTTGAGATCTTGGAATTTTTTTGGTCTTGGGACTAGATCCACTAGTGGAAGCTTTCTCTTGTTTTAGTGTAGGTATTGCAGAAATTGTTGGTGTAAGAGGAATGACATCCAGTGGAGGAATAAAAATAAGAGGTGGTATAATTTCAAGAAATAAGGGGATTGGTGGTCTAGGTGTAAGCTTGCCAATTTGAACCAGACAATTTTATGCTTTCATGGCCACCTCATAAGCATTTGGAAATATATTTCTATTTAAAGCCTTCAAATAATATAGGAAGGCAAAGTTAGGGGTTGGCCTAACTGAGATTATGATTATGTCCCAAGTTTTATGGAACCTTGTGTTGAAGTATTGCATGACTTCATGAGGAGCTCTCTTAATGACAGTTAGTTTCTCTACAAGTGACAAATGGTCACTTTTGTCCTCAAATCTTTTACACAAGGCTTCTCCTAATTGATCCCATGTTTGAATGGAATTAGCAGCAAGGCCTCTATATAAATCAAGGGCCTTTCCTTTAAAATAAGTAGCTAATAACCTAATATCTATATTTTCCTCAGTAACATTATGGATATTCCAAAAATTGGCTATGTACATGAGGTGCTCAGAAGGTGTTGTAGCTTGATCACCAACATAATAAGAAACACTTTTAAGGGTTGCAACTGGGATAGGATCGTATTGGGCAAGGTGTAGAGGACTTTGGCCACTAAAAACCACAAAATCTCTAGGGGCTACCATGGCTATGTAAGGGTTTAATAAAGGTCTTATTTCAAGGTTAGGCCTTGAAAATGACCTAGGAGCAAAGGTTCTCTGATATGGATGTGTATTGGCAAATCTCAATCTTTTTGTTGAATTTAAAGGTAGTTCAACAAATCCAAAGAGAATACCCTTGAATTTGACCTTGTTGTCATGTTTGGCATGAGAAATAGCTATCACTCTGCACCAGAGTGTTGATTCTTCCTATTAGAGTTGCTAGATGTTGTTGCTTGGTAGCTTAACTACTACAAATTTGATCAAACCAGCATCAACTTTGATCAATCTTTCTTTTGAATTGTGGTCCTATCGGGCATGCCAAAAAATGTTTTAGGCTCAATTTGCACCCTTGAAGAGATTTCTTCAAGCTCCCTCCAATTGAGATACATAATGGGAACAACCCCAGACTGTGGGTCACCTATGGTGAGGTTGAACCTCCGAAGAAGGCTAGCTTCCTCTTGATGCTCAACTAAACTAATGCTTCACAGGGAAAAGGGTTAGAAAGAAGATAAAGGCTCCTAATAAAGATAAAAGGGTGATGCACCAAAGTTAAATGGACATTCATATAAGCTTGAACACACACTAGATCAACATAGAATAATTGTAGCTCACACAACCTCACAATCTCATTAGTTGCATGAATATTTCATAGAAGAGGTTACAAATAGAACACTCATCTAGACTAGCAAGTTAGCTTGAAAACACCTTCAAAGAGGCAAGCAAAAGGATAATAAACTAGGAAGAATCTCCTTCACAAATTCACCATACACAAGCATACTAAGCATTGATTAAAGACAAGAGATAGGCAAAGAGTTTACCCTATTATTTTAAAAGGCATTTCTTACAATATTTTGACAAGGTTAAACCATATCAAATGAGCACACTTTAATAAGAGTCTCAATGAGTATCTTTGTCCTAGAAAAGAATGATAAAAATCTAAGCATTGAGAACTCTTATAATGGGAACAAGACCATGATATACAAGAGAAGAAAGAGAGAGAAAGAAAGTGGGAGCATGCCATTAGAGAGGGAACACACTGTCTCAGGGCATTAATTGAACCTAAGCTGCCACCTTTTGCTCCTTAGCCAATGAAAACCTTGCCACTTTTTTTATCAATCAAGACACTGTCCATGGCTTATTGAGTGATAAAGTCCCCAAAGGTTTTGAGGATGCATTGAATACCCCTAGCTGCAATTCCAAACACTAGACCTTTTTTAATCTTTCACGTCATCTCTCACTTGAGGACAAAACTTCATGCTCATGGTTCTGACAAAAACATGGCTTTATGTAATTTAGGTGATTGCTTGTCAAAGATATGGCCATGCTGAAGGACAAGGACCCTTTGCATTAATCACATACTTAGTCTATCTCCATGTTTTGATAATGGGTTTGTTGGGTGAATATTTTGTCACCAGCTAACTAATGGAAAAATGGTTACATCAACCACAGCATAAGGAGATTTATGTGGCAAAATAGGTGTGGTGACCACAACCAGAATAAGATAAATCTCTCCTCTCAGCAAGGGGAGGTTCCCTATAATATATATATATATATATATATATATATATATATATATATAAGCTGAAAATAGACACAGTGGTGAAATCATACCATCCATCTCTCTTTTTTAGAGATGATGTTCACAAAGAAACAAAGAAGTACTGGGTAATTGCTGAAGGCATTTCTCTTCTTTCAGAAATGATGTTCAGAAAATCAGAAGAAGACTTCCTAAGTAGTAACTGTAACCACAAGAAATCCACAAAAGCACAAAGTCTTTCATTGCTTCTCTCACTAATTTAAGACAAAGTAACACAGTAGAATTAAGTGTAGCATAAAGTCTCCACTTCAACTACAACATAGTAAAATATTACAAAGGATAAACATAGCTCAAAGTCTATCTAATATCCTTTGCAGTAAAACATAAAACACATAACAAACTAAAGACAATTATGGTAGCACAAAGTCTCCTATAGTCAGCTTCAAAACACCTTCTAGGTTATTTCCACTAGTTCTGATTATTTGATTAAATGGACAAGACTACATTTAGGAAAAAAGACATAAGAACAATTTCCTAGATAACATACAAGCTTATTCCAACACAAAGTCTGAAAGGTCACTTGCTTTCTCATTCATTTAACAAAATATGATTAACAGTCTGAGATTAAAGTCTCAAGAATGCCTTTCAATTTGGGTAGATCTTCACTTCTAATAACATAGATATCTCCCTTATACAAAATGAGAGATTACAATATATAGCATCACAAGAAAGACTTGGGTGCTTGTTTTCATGAAAATGGCCCATGTTGAATTGAATGCATTGAATATCTGTGAAAGGGCCATACTATAACAAGTCATCAGCCTTGACTTTGGCATTTTGAATCATCTCAAATGTCTCCTCCTAAGCATGGCTTATCTGGGCTTCTTTATGACGCTTACATGGCTATCTATTTGCCTTTACTTAATGCAAAAAAATAGGCCACGCCTTTGAATGTTTGCTCTTTCTAGTGTCCACCTGGTGGACTATTCCACCTACCGAAATAACTCTTCTACAAATATTTTTGGACATTCTATATTCGTTCCCTCCTTCCTTACCATGTTTTGTTTCTTCTTGGTGATCTGAGCTCTCGGGGCTATCTTCTTGCTTTTAGCTGGCTTTTTTGGCTCTTTTCTTGGCTGGTCATTGAGTTTGTTCTCAGGTCTTTTGAAAATCAATGGTTATTCCATCACCCTGAATTTGACGTCTATGGGGAAGTCACCGATCGCTTGAACCACTTTGAACCTTTGAACCTTGAACTCTTTTTTTTCAATGGTTCAACGGTTCAATGGTTCGGCAATTCAATATTTTTTAAAGGGCCACGTTCACTTGGTTTTCTTCTTCGGTTGAACCATTTAGTTGAACCTCTTTCTAGAATATTTCACTTCATCCATTCACTTGAAGCTTCCGCTCGAACTTTGATTTTTTTGAACCCATTGAACCTTTGAAACTTTCGAAGTTCAAGGTTCAACGGTTCAACAGTTCATTCTATTTCTTTGAATCCTTTGAAGCTTTGAACTCTCTAGATCCTTTCATTCTCTAAGTCCATTGAACTTTTTGAACTCGTTGAACCTTTGAACCTTTCAAAGTTCAAATAATGGTTCAACAATTCAATCTTAACTCTTCGAATCCTTTTATTCTTTAAGTCTGTTGAAGCCATTGAATCTTTGAACTCGTTGAACCTTTGAACTTTGCAAAGGCGGGGTTCAATGGTTCATTTCAATTATTTGAAGCCCGATGTTAAGTCTTTTGATTGAACCTCAGCATTGAACCATCCTCAAAACACTAAGGAAATGCCTTAAGTGTTTTGAACTTCCCTTTGAGAAAGTCTGCCTATTAAACCTGCTACTTCCTTAGCTGAAAAGGCTTGAATATTTGAAAAACTTAACTACTCAGAACATTTTGAAAAAAAGAAAGAGACCATTTTGGCCTGCAAGACCAAAATGATCGGCATGTTGTCCTCAAAAGCAAGTGATGGATTTTGAGAACAATAGCTGGCTCTAGTTGGGGAACTTCCATCGATTAAATTTTTGAAACAATCGAAGGGAGTAGAATCCAGAATCTCAGTGCCTTCATCTATGCCATTGGGCTATGGAGTCATGCTACCCAAAAAGAAAGGTGCCAAAAACAAATGAACAACATAAGACAAAAGGAAGACTATACAAAAAATATGCATATGTATAACTGGAATTCTCTAATACTTTAAAGATTGAAGTGCTTCATATGCTGCCCACTGTGAGAGAGAGCAAATGGAGTTCCATCTTGATATTTTAGCAAGAAACTATTTTCACCATTTAAACGATAAATGGAAAATGTGCCTCTTTCTCGCACAAGCTTCATAGGTTTGATAACAAGATCAAACTCTTGGATTTTAGCAATTCAATTGCCCTTTTTAGTTCCAAACTCCTGTTGAGTTAGAATGGACTTGACTGTTGTATCAGGAACCAAAGTAATAGTGTGTGAGTTCAAGATGTAAAAATGGAAGTTCTTTACCACATTTACCACAGCATAAGCATGCTTCTCCATGTTTGAATACTTTAGCTCCTGGGCTTTGAAAGGATAACTCATGAAATATATGGGAGATTCCACACCTTCTTTGTTCTGCTAAACCAAAATGGCTGAAAGTGTGTGTTCAGAAGCATAGTTGTACATCATAAAGTCTTTGGTGTAATTAGGACAAACCAGAATTGGGCTATGGGCGATAGCTTCCTTGATGTCTTGAAATGCTGACTTGCCTTCTTCAATCTAGCTAAAAGTGACTTTGCCCTTCATCATATTCACAATGTGGTGAGTCTTCTCTACGAATTCAAGAATGAACCTTCATATAAAATTCACCTTTCCAAAGAAAGAGTGGATTGTAGTCTTATTGGTAGGAAGAGCAAGCTCTTGGATGGAATTGACTTTTTTGGGTCGATTTTTATGCCTTTTTGAGACACAGTGTGACCGAGAATTTTACCTTTTGTAACTCCAAAAATTGACTTCTTAGGATTAAGAGAAATACCATTTTGTCTACATCTTTTCAGCACTTATTATAGATGATGCACATGATTAGGATGATGCTTAGAAAAGACTATCAAGTCATCAAGGTATACCATGATGAATTTCCTCATTTCATTTCTGAAAGAAAGATCCATTGCTCTTTGGAAGGTGGCGCTAGCATTGATCAAGCCAAAAGATATTTTGTGATACTTAAAGGTGCCCCAAAGTGTTGTGAAAATGGTCTTATGTTGGTATACTTCACCAACTTCCACTTGATTATATCTCAAAAAACCATCTAGCATTGATAACATCTCAGCACCAGTCACTATTTGCAGTAGCTGATCCATGATGGGCTGGGGATAGTTATCTTTTAAAGATGACTGATTCAGATTTCTAAAATCAATACACAGACAAAAATTTTCATTCTTATTTTTTATATAAACTATATTCATAATCCAAGTGGAATGATGGATTGGTAAAATAATTCTTGTATTCAAAATCTGTATCTCAAAAAGGATAGTGCCTGATATCTTAGGGTTGTACTGCGTTTGTTTCTACTTGTGAGGCAATGACCCAATTTTGAGAGGAATTTCGTGCTAAATTTTTTTAGGTCTGAGAGATTTTCAATCATCATAATAGTATGCCAAACATCAATGTAATGGCGAAGCAAAGTGATAAATTTGAGTTTTTCATCAGGGGTACAACAATTCCCAATGTTGACCATTTTTGGATTATTTTTTGTACTCAAATTTATTTTATCAAAATCCTTGAAGGATTTTGAATCTATTTGTTGTTCCTTGATAAACCTATCATGCTTGTCGAAAAGTTTTTCAAGAGAAACTAATCCTTTGGGAATTTTATTCGCTTTGAGCTGAAGGAACTCTTCATCAACTTCTAAATTTATTTTCAGAGTTGATTCATGATGGGTAGGGGATTCACTACCTTCAAAATGAAGCTTCTCAAAGCTATCCATCTATTCTTAAAAAGTAATGATTTAATTGTAATCATTAAATACCTACCAATTATTAGCATTATTTGATACGCTTGGTTAAAAGACCAGCTCAATAGTGTACTTGTCTTTTTTGAAATTTTGGTGAGGGACCAAGAGAGTTACAGAGACAGCCAATGAATCTGCTTGACTGTTGAATTCTTTAGGCACGATAGAAATATTGAAAGTATCAAAGCTTTCAATGCATTCCCAAAATAGATTGCGATAATATCGCAATCTCTCGTTCTTAGTTTGATACAGGTTCTTCATCTGACAAACTACCAGTTCAACATCTCCTTTGGCATGATAAAGTTTAACTCTTTTATCTTGAGCAGCCTTTAATCTAAGCAACAGTGATTCATATTCAGCAGTGTTGTTAGTATTGTTGAACTACAACTTATATGAATATTTAAAAATATCTCCTTGAGGAGATATTAAAACAACTCCATCTCTAGAACTGGTAGAAGAATTGCTGCTATCGAATTCTAGAATCTAAACATCATTAGAATCTGATCTTCTTTCAGATTTTTCTTCATCAAGAAGAGAAGATATTTTTTCATGTGTAATACGCCCTACCAATTCTTCTAATATCTTATCTAAATTTTTTGGATTGTCACCTATGGAATTTTTGTCTGCTAAAACAGGAATGTCTTTAGTAGACAGAAAGTATTTACCTATTCTTGAAGACTCAAACAGAATTAGAGCTTCAGGGGCTGACGTTTGGGTGATAATGTACTTCGATTCCTTCTCAAAACTTAGCCTTTGGATGACACCTTTGACAGGGATCCTCACCTCAGACAGATCCATGCTCAATTCTGCACCAACATCCTTGCAAAAATTTTGCCTAAGCAGAATGCTGTAGGAGGCTAGAACGTCGGCCATCAAGACTATCATTTTAATTCTCTTATCTGGAAAGGCCACAAATACAAATTGGGCATCTTTGATTTGTCCCAAAAGTGGCACTTATTTGTTTTCCATGGAGAAACATCTCCAAAAGGTTGTAGTTAGCATGAGACCAAGTGATTCTACCACCTTGGCAGGCATCACATTGTCAAAGGCACCAAAATCTATAATGTAATTGTTCAGTTGATGACTATTTATTAGTAGGGAAACATAAAATAGTTATGTCTTCTCAGGGGCAGCTAGAGGAGTGATGACAAGAATATTTCAGCTGGATGTGTTCTTTGGGGGACCAAGAGTTACCTTTTAAATTTCTTGTCCTGAAGGGACGGTTTTATTTTTGACACATTGAACTAACCTATCCAATTGCTTAGGGTTCGATTGCAAGAATTCAAACTCAAACATTTGAATTTTGGTCTTCTTAGTATGGTCAATTATATCAAATGACTAAAAAGAATTGGGAATAGAGGAAGGAATTCTGTCATTTTGGGTTTTACTGAGAGTGGGACTTATCTGTAAAATTGAAGCAGAAGGTGCAAGATTTTTTGAGGTACTTACTTTTTTATTGCTCATCAGGGCCTTTGATTGGAAAGGCAGAGAAGCCTCTCATTTAGCAATTAAAATTGCTAGTTGAGTTTCTTCTCCTATTTTTTTCTTATCAGCTTGTTGAGTTGACTGATTTTGGGACTTGATAAATATAGTGTATGATCCATCAAACACTTCTCCTTTACTTCTCGCTTCATCCTGATAATTCAAAAAACTAATGTTGGAGTCGCTAGTTGATTTTTCTTTGCTTTATGCAAAGAGATCAGTGTTCCAGTCAGTCATAGTTTGTGCTTATAAATGATAAAACTAGTCTGCAGTAGCACTTTGCAATGTTTGCACAAATAGTCTGACTGTAATGTCTTCATATTCAATGCCTATCACACTACAAGCTATGCAAAAGGTTGTAATATGTTCATCAAGATGAACCTTCCCATCACCATAGAACTTAGGAAAATTCTTTCTTGAACTACGGGGTAGTTCATGTAGAGGTGGGGTTAGATTCAAAGGACCAAAATTATTACCCCAGGGGCCTTGACCTCCCATGATCTAGCTGTTGAAGGGAGGGATAATAAATCTCTATGAGATATGTATAGACAAAGCTCTGTTAGCAGAGGAAAGAGAAGCTTTGCCTAGTATTGGAGACCTGATGTTTGTAAGAAAAAACTCTTAGTTTACTAAAGGCGAGATGGTGGAGGAAAAAGATCAAAATTGCTTAGCTGCACCAACCCAAATACAGGGTCAAAAATACCTTGAGCTCTATGGATTCACGTGTATGATGGATCTGCCAGAGTGTAAAATGAAAATAGAAAAGAACTGGAACTACTTCAGTTTGAAGCTTGAGGCTTTAAGTTGCTTATTCTTCCCCAGTAGAGTCACCAAAAATTGTTGGATGAATATTTTATCACTAGCTGACTGACAATAAAATGGTTACATCAACCATAACATAAAGAGATTTATGTGGAAAAATAGATGTGGTGACCATAGCCAGAATGAGATAAATCTCTCCTCTCAGCAAGGGGAGGTTCTCTATAATATATATATATATATATATATATATATATATATAAGTTGAAAATAGATACAGGAGTGAAATCATACCATCCATCTCTCTTTTTTCAGAGATGATGTTCACAAAAAAAGAAGTCTTGGGTAATTTTTGAAGGCATTTCTCTTCTTTCAAAAATAATGTTCAGAAAACTAGAGGAAGACTTCCTGGATAGTAACTATAACTACAAGAAACTCACGAAAGCATAAAGTCTTTTGTTGCTTCTCTCACTAATTTAAGACAAAGTAACACAATAGAATGAAGTGTAGCACAAAGTTTCCACTTCAACTACAACAGAGTAAAAAATTACAAAGGATAAATGTAGCTCAAAGTCTCTCTAATATCTTTTGCAGTAAAATACAAAATACATAACAAACTAAATATAATTATGGTAGCACAAAGTCTCCCACAGTCATCTTCAAGACACCTTTCAGGTTATTTCCACTAGTTCTGCTTATTTGATTAAATGGATAAGATTGTATTTAGGAAAAAATACATAAGAACAATTTTCTAGATAACACAAGCTTATTCCAACACAAAGTCTGAAAGGTTGCTTGCTTTCTCATTCATTTAACAAAATATGATTAATAGTCTGAGATCAAAGTCTCAAGAATGCCTTTTAATTTGGGCAAAGCTTTGCTTCTAATAATAGAGAGATCTCTCTTTACAAAATGAGAGATTACAATATATAGCATCACAAGAAAGACTTGGGCACCTATTTTTATGAAAACGACCCATGCTGAATTGAATGCATTGAATATCTATGAAAGGGCCATGCTAAAACAAGTCATCGACCTTAACTTTAGCATTCTGAATCATCTCAAATGTCTCCTCTTAAGCATGGGTTATCTGGTCTTATTTATGACGCTTACACAGTTGTCTATTCACCTTTACTTAATGCGAAAAAATAAGTTGTGCCTTTGAATGTTTTCTCTTTCTGATGTCCACCTGGTGGACTGTTCCACCTACTAGAATAAATCTTTTACAGATATTTTTGGACATTCTGTAGTCGTTCCCTCCTTCCTTGCCACGTTTTGTCTTTTTTTGGTGATCTGAGCTCTCGAGGCTATCTTCTCAGTTTCAACTGGCTTTTTCAGCTCTTTTTTTGGTTGGTCATTGAGTTTGTTCTCAGGTCTTTTGAAAATCAATAGTTATTCCATCACCTTAAATTTTACGTCCATGGGGACGTCACCGGTCACTTGAACCACTTTGAACATTTGAACCTTGAACTCTTTTGGTTCAAAGGTTCAATGGTTCAACAGTTCAATGGTTCGGCGATTCAATATTTTTTAAAGGGTTGCGCTCACTTGGTTTTCTTCTTCGATTGAACCATTTGGTTGAACCTCTTTCTGGAATTTTCTACTTCATCCATTCGCTCAAAGCTTCTGCTCAAATATTGATTTCTTTGAACCTTTGAACCTTTCAAAGTTCAAGGTTCAATGGTTCAACGGTTCATTCTATTTCTTTGAATCCTTTAAAGCTTCAAACTCTCTGGATCCTTCCATTCTCTAAGTCTATTGAACTCATTGAACTCATTGAACCTTTGAACCTTTCAAAGTTCAAGATTCAATGGTTCAACGATTCAATCTTAACTCTTCGAATCCTTTTATTCTTTAAGTTTGTCAAAGCCATTGAACCTTTGAACTCGTTGAACCTTTGAACCTTGAGAAGGCAGAGTTCAATGGTTCAATGGTTTATTCTAATTGTTTGAAGCCTGTCGTTAAGTCTTTTGATTAAACTTTGGCATTGAACCATCCTCAAAACACTAAGGAAATACCTTAAGTGTTTTGAACTTCCCTTTGAGAAAGCTCCCCTGTTGAACCTATGACTTCCTTAGCTGAAAAGGCTTGAATATTTGAAAAACTTAACTGCTCAGAACATTTTAACATAAAGAGAGAGACCATTTTTTCCTGTAGAACCAAAATGATCGGTATGTTGTCCACAAAAACAAGTGATGTATTTTGGGAACAATAGTTGGCTCCAATTGGGGAACTTTCATTGATTGAAATTTTGAAATAATCAAAGGGAATAGAATCTAGAATCTCAGTGCCTTCATCTATGCCATTGGGCTACGGAGTCATGCTACCTAAAAATAAAAGCGCTAAAAACAAATGAACAACACAAAATAAAAGGAAAACTATACAAAAAATATATATATGTACAACTGGACTTATCTGATACTTTAAGGATTGAAGTGCTTCAGATGCTGCCCACTGTGAGGCAGAGCAAATGGTGTTCCATCTTGATATTTCAGTAAGAAATTATTTTCACCATTTAAATTATGAATGGCAAATGGGCCTCTTCCCTACACAAGTTTTGTAAGTTGATAACAAGATCAAACTCCTATATTTTGGCAATCTTATTGCCCCTTTTGGTTCTAAACTCTTGTTGAGTTAGGATGGACTTGACTATTATATCAAGAACTAAAGCAACAGTGTATGAGTTCAAGATGTAAAAATAGAATTACTTTACCGCCTTTACTACAGCATAAGCATGCTTCTCCATGTTTGAATACTTTAGCTCATGAGCTTTGAGATGACAACTCATGAAAGATATGGGAGATTCTACACCTTCTTTATTCTGCTGAACTAAAATGGCTGAAAGCGTGTGTTTAGAAGCATAGCTATACATCATAAAGTATTTAGTATAATCAAGACAAACCAGAATTGGGACATGGGTGATAGCTTCCTTGATGTCTTGAAATGTTGACTTGCCTTCTTCAGTCCAACTGAAAGTGGCTTTGCCCTTCATCATATTGACAATGTGGTGAGTCTTCTCTACGAATTTAGTAATGAACCTTCACAAAAAAATCACCTTTCTAAAAAAAGAGTGGATTGTGGTCTTACTGGTAGGAAGAGTAAGCTCTTGGATAGATTTGTCTCTTTTTGGGTCGATCTTTATGCCTTCTCGAGACACAGTGTGACCAAAAAGTTTACCTTATTGAACCTCAAAAATTGACTTCTTGGGATTAAGAGAAATACTATTTTGTCGACATTCTTTCAACACTTATTGTAGATGATGCATATGATCAGGACGATGCTTAGAAAAGATTGTCAAATCATCAAGGTATACC